>QEOQ01000663.1:57521-189326 GCA_010279815.1 Brachionus plicatilis | reverse complement strand
AAAACACAAATTTTTACATAACGCCTATACCAGGACCGATTGACTTGGAAAAACTAAACAAAAAAAAATCTTTGCCGACAAAAACAATCAAGAGTGCCACTCAATCCGACTCATTTTCATTCAGAACATATTTCTGTCTGTCCAACACAGACACACTGGACAAACACTTAAAACAATCATTGTAAATATTCAAGCTTAAATTTTTGACACACTCTTCTTCATCATTTTTGTGCTCGGGCGTCCTAGCTTTGTTCGATTTAGACTCAAAAGAAAAAGTGTCATTGGAGCTGTTCTCCACAACAATCCTGCTCGACTCGTCCGTAGACGTTTTTGCCGACTTGGCACAACACTTGGCCTCAAGGGCACCAGTGGCGTCCGACTCTTTGCTCTTGAACAAGTCAATGTAGTTCTGCATTATTTTACATATGAGTCCGTCATCGAACCCGTTCTCGTCAGGCCTCTGCTTGGGCCCGCGCACTTCGCTCGACAGCTTCGATTTGCAGCTCTTGGCGCGGCTTTTCACCAGTCCGCTTACCTTCTTGCCATTCGACACACTCAGCATGTCCGTGGACTCCAGAGACGATGTGGGCGAGTCGTACAAGTACGTGCTCGAGTCGTCGAACTCGTTGGTGTAGTGGCTGCTGATCTCGAAGTCGTGGGGGCTCTTTGACTTGGCGGCAATTTGGTGCGGATGCAACGAGCCAAACTCGTCGTCGTTGTTGCTGGTGAGCGCCGCCGACGACGACGAGTTGAACATGAGCTTGCTGTCGCGGCTAAACCTGTCAAATTGGCTGAGAAACTTGTGCTTGAGATCCTCGTAAACGCTGGTGAGCAACTCGACGCAGTTTGTGTCCAGCTGCTTGGGCGACTGACCGCTCACTTTGCTGTAATACTGGGCCAAGTTGGCCGAGCTGTTCGAGTTGAGCAGCTCGCCGACTATTTTTTTCATCAGCGACTCGACAATTTCGGACTTTTCCGAGTCGATGGATATGTCGTCGAAGCCGATGTCGGTGTTTATGCCGAGCAGACTGGCGGTCACGTACAACCGCTTTTTCAGCTGTTTGGTCAACTTTAAAATGTTGGTCTGGTCGTTGAGACTTTGACTGAGAGCGGTCGAGTGTATTTTGTCCATGTTGGTCAAGTTGGGGTCTCTGGTGGGCGCCACTGTCTCTTCCTGTTGAGCATTTGAGCATTTTTTTTGGCCGGCATTGATCACCCTGATGATGTTGTCGCACTCCTTGATTCTCTTCACAATGGTGGAGCCCTGACGGATGCACTTGCGCCAAAAGCCCATCAGGTCGTCGTTTTTGTGTGACGTCACAGACGGCTGACTGTTGCCGCTGGTGTCGCTGCTGCTGTTGGCGCTCGACTCCTTGTCCTTGACGGAGCATTTGGTGGCGTTGTGCGAGCCCATGTCCATCTTGGGCTGCACGTGTTTGCTGAGTGCCAGGTCGGCGTGCAGCTTTTTGCCAAACGACTCGTGGTACTTTTGCGGGTTGTCAAAGTCCATTTGGTCGATGGCGCCGCTGTACGGTCCCTTGCGCAGCTCTATGTCGTACTGGGCGACCAGTTCAGCGCTGGACGCGGCCGAGCCGGCCTCGTACTTTCTGGGCCGCTTCACCTTCGGCTCGTATTCATTGCAGCTGAATACGTTGGGCGCCTGGGCGCATATGTTCTGCGGATGTTCGCTGATCTTTTTGGCAAATGTTTTGTGAACTTTTTTGAGTATGTCGAGCAAATAGAGCTCGTCCTGTTCGCGCGTGTGCTTGGCCAGACTGTCTTTGGTGAGACGCTGGGCGGGCTTGGACTCGGCGCCGCCTTTCAGCTCGGCCTTGGCCGCGATGGTCGGCGTGGACGGCCGCTCGATCGACCGCGGCTCCACGCACTCCGCCCCGTTCTCTTCCGAATTAAGCGATATGACCACTTTGACCGTCTCTTCCTCGTCGTCGTTGTCGTTCTCGTCGACGAGGACGATGCGCGAGTGGCTGCGCGACGAGCACGAGTTGGCCTTTTTGGCCTGTTCGTCCTGTTCGTCCTGTTCGCCGCTTTTGGTGTTCAGAAAATAGTCGAGCATGGTTTTGTCGCCGAGAAAAGTGGAGCCCTTGGCGCATATGGTGGTGGTGGCCGATTCGCTGTTGTGGGCCGAGCTGTGCTTGCGGCCGGCCCGCTCAAAGTGCTCGGCGAGCGGGTCCGTGTGGTCGAGCGGCCGCTTGAGCGCGCACCTCGCCTCCACCGACTCTTGGGTGGTGTTCTCGCCGGTGGCCATGGCCGTCTCGTCCTCCATGGTCCAGGAGCTCGGCAAGTCGTCAATGTACTTGCAGATCATGTACTGGGTGAACAGAGTGTGGTCTTTGAGCAGCGACGGCTGAAAGGACTTTTTGGAGAATATGTCCTCGAAGAGCGACGGAAGCCGGTGGTGCCCGCTTCTGGCTTCTTTGGGCTCCGAGTCGTTCGAGCTAAGCTGGTTGTTTTTGCTGGCGTCGGTGGTGTTCTCTGGCTCGCTGTGTTCGCTGGGCTTTTTGTTGGTTGGGCGAGAGGCGGCCGCGTGGCCCCGCTTTGGTCTGCGTGGGGCCGAGTGGCCGCGCCATTTCGCGTAGCCCGAGTTCGACGACGACGAAGAACGAAAGTGGTGAGAGTTTTTGGCATGAAAAGAGTGGAAGTTGGCCAAGCGTTTTACGGCCGACTTTTCCAGCTTTGGTCGACTCTGAAAGTACTGCGGATAGTCGTAGGCGTACTTGAAGCTCTTTGGTGGCTTGTAGTTGTGCACTTTTTTGCTCTGTTTTTTCATTATGCGACTCTGCTCTTGGCAATAGCTGGCGCTGATGTTTTTCTTTTTGATGAAGCGGATGACGTCTTGGCCAAGCATTTGAGTGGCGTCGTCCATGCCCGGTATTTTCTTCAAGTTAAAAGCTAAATTGATTTTTGCTCAGAATAAAATAGTTTTTGGGACACATTTTCAGAGTTGTTTAAAAGTCCCAAAAAAAAAGTTCAAGTCAAGACTTTTTTTTTAATATGCTAGATCAGGCTTTATATCAAAAAATGTTTGTACTTTTGGGTTGTCTAGTGCAATAGATTTGCGGAATTGTGAAATTTGGCACAAAAAACAAAAACAAAATATTAAAAGTGCCAGAGCTTAAGTTCTGAAGGACCAAAACAAGTTCTGTAAATTGTAGCAACTGATACATCCTTTGTACCACCAGTATACTGATTCTGCAAAATTCTGCAAAATTCAGAAAATTGTGAATTTTAGTACAAAAAACAAAAAAAAAATATAAAATAAGCCAGAATTTTAATCTGGACCGACCAAAACATGTTCTGTAAATTGTAGCAACTGATACATCGTGGCAAAATGTAATTTATTGTACATTTTTATATTTTTACATTTTTATATTTTTGAGAGAAGAAAAAAAAATCTCAAAATCAAAAAATCTAAATAAATTTTCATTCAAAAAGAGTAATTAATAAATTCGCAATTAATTAAAAGGGATTTTCAAAAAATTATCCTTGGTTTTTACTTTTAAATTTTTCTAAAACTCTTTTTTAAGTAATTGCGAATTTATTATTACTTTACTTAAATGAAAATTTTTTTAGATTTTTTGATTTTGAGATTTTTTTTTCTTCTCTCAAAAATGTAAAAATGTAAAAATATAAAAATGTACAATAAATTACATTTTGCCTACATCTTTTGTATCACCAATATACTAATTCTGAAAAACTGTGCAATAAATATGCAAAACTCAGAAAATAGTAAATTTGGGATATTACATTATATTAAAAATCCAATTCAACTTTAAGTGGTGGTACAAAGAATGTATCAGCTGCTACAATTTACAGAACATGTTTTGGTCGGTCCAGATTAAAGTTCTCACTTATTTTATATTTTTTTGTTTTCTGTACTAAAATTCACAATTTTCTGAATTTTGCAGAATTTTGCAGAATCAGTATACTGGTGGTACAAAGGATGTATGTTTTTTGTACTAAAATTTACAATGCCTAGATTTGTCATATTTCAGAATTTTCTTGCAATTTTAGCATTAAAGTCTTCACAATTCTTCTTCGGTATTCAAAATTTTAAAGCCCGGACTTGGAATTTAAAAAAAAAAAAAAATAAAGGACTTTGATTCGGATTTTTGAAAAAAAAAAATCGGGACTTAGATTTGACTTAAAACTTGTGGCTTTTAAACAACTCTGGGCATTTTTTTGGAAAATTTTTTAATTTTTGTTAAATATTTTGAAAAAATGTTTAGGAACATTTTAAAGGTGCATTTTTAAGAATTCAAAAGAAGCTTGTCGGACAGGAGCACTTTTTTTTTCCTTGCCCAAGAATCACAAGACAAATTGTAGTTTGTTTTGATACTTTTGAGACAAAGGTCTCAAAAAATGTTCCTTATTTAAATATATTTAAAAAATTTGTGCACCATGTAAAATCATATGTGACCATGTTTTATAAAAAAAAAATTGATCAGATAAAGATAATTAAAAATGAAACTTGATTTGAAAAATATTTTTCATTTTACTTTAAATTTTTTTAGAGATTTGATAATTCATTATTGATCTGATCATTTTTTTAGAGGTCTTTTTAAAATTTTTTAAAAATTTTATTTTCTAAATCTAAATGGCTCTTGTCAAGGCAAATTGAAGTTTGAGATCAAGATCAAAAGATCAAAATATAAATTGTAATATTTTTTTTAATGATAGAGAAAAAATAAATTTTTTCTAAAGCAATTACTTGACATGTCATGTCAAGTTTATTTTCATATTTAAAATTTTAAAATGTCCCTTTTTATTGAACTTTAATAGGTTTAAATAATTGATTTTAATGAAAACTTACTTTTAAAGACATGTTTTAAAATTTAAAATTTATTAAAGTAGAAAAATAAAATTATTTCAGTTTGAATGAATGGATATAAAAGTTATAAATTTGAATTTGTGAATTAACTAAACCTGAATTATTTAAATTATTGATTGTTTTTGTTATATAAATTAGAGATCAATCATTTTGATGTTAATTTAATAATGAACCATTATTAGACATAACATATCTAGTTATGTTTAGTATTTATTACTTAAAAATTATTAAAATCATTAGATTAATTAAGTTTTAAAATTTTAAATGATCGTTTTGATCTTAAAATTTGATCTGAAACTTCAATTTGCCCTTGTTTAAAAAATAAATCAACAATAAAATAAGTTGAAGTAAAAAATCAAAGAAAAATAAGAAACTCCAAGCCAAAGAATAGAAAATAACTTCATATTATTTAAATTTACTATAAATAACAAAATGACAAGAATTTTTTTTTAAATCAAAAATTTGGTATCTTAATAATTCTTGTTAGATCACTCTGTTAAATGAATTTTTGAATAAAATTTTTCAAAAATTTTTTTGGTTTTCAAAATTTTAAATTTTTTCTTTAAATTAAAATTACCTTAGAAATGTACTCAACAATATCTTTTTCTATTTTATTCGAAAAACCAGATTCAGCATCATCACGGCTAGAACTAATGTTAAAAGTTCGCTTATCGTTGTTACTCTCATCACTATTTGTGGCACAACTCGCGTTCGAAACAATGTGAGTGCTAGTCAAGTTAGAGTTTGTCTTAGGCTTTGGTTGAGCCAAGCTTACACATTTTGGCTGAGTGGTTGATTTGGAGTTCACTTCGAGCTTTTTGTCTTCAAAAATGTTCTTATTCATGGGATCAACAAGGACCACATGTTTTCCGATTATAAAATCGATTTGTTTTTTCCACGGGTGTATAAACCAAGACCAGTTTGTTCGCACCGACACAAAACATCCATTATGACACCGCCAACGATAAATCTCTTGGTTTTGACGTTCTTTTCCATCGAAAACTTGAAGAATTAAATTTTTTAAGAATTTAAAAATTTGAAAATTTAAATTTTGTCTCACTGTCAAAATGGATTTGTTTTAGCTTAACCAAATCGTCAGGATGGATGAATTTGATGATCGAATTTCTCTCTAATTCTTGGGGCAAGAAGCCTAAAAGCTCGGTTACTCTTTAAAAAAAATAAATAATTTTGCTAAAAAGATTAAAATTCAATTTGGCTAACTTATTCTCAACTCGATTAATGTGCAAGTTTATATCATGTTCGGTGATAAAACTCCTTTCGGTGTAATTGTCAATATCTTGGAAATAGGCAATGGTCGGAAAAGTGAGTTTGAAGAGGATACAAGTCTCTGGATTAAATTGTTCTTGATGATGCTTGCTTTGATGAGGATTTTGAATTAAATGCGTCTTTGATTTTTCGTCAAAATCACTTATTTTTAACTCAACTTTGTCGGCTTTTAGTTCGACTCGAAACGCTATATACTCGTTTGATTCGTGTATGTACGTAAGACGTGGTATTAGATCGTTTGAATTGGGAGCATTGTTCAATGAAAATTGAGAGTCAGAACTAGTTAGTTTTGTATTTACATCGGTTTCATTTAAAATGGTCAATAATTTGTTTAATTCTTTTCTATTAAAAAAAATTTATTTATTAATTAATTTTAAAAATGACTTTAAACATAAATTGGAATTGTGAATTTTGTAACAAAAAAATAAAGATCCAAAAAAAAAAATTTTTCTACAATTTTGATGAATTATCTAAGCTCAAAAAATTCAATGTGTCAACAAATCCAGCTTCTAAAAAAATTTTTTTCTGTATTTTCATGTCAAATTTTTTAATTTCAGCAAAGACTGAATTTAGGTGAAATTTAGGAGTATCAACTAATTCAATTAACAGAACCAATTTGGGTCTTTTAGTAGAAAAAATTATTAAATTTTTTTTTTGTTCTAAAATCCATAATGCCTGAAATTAAATAATAATAAGATAAATTTTTTATTCAAATAGGCTTATATGAGTATTTTTTTAATTTTCTTAAAGTGAAATTTTCATTAAAAAAATTATAACAAAAAATGTTTTAATTGTCTGATATGAATTTTAATATTTGTTTTTTTTATTTGAAAATCTTAATAGAATGTAAAGAAGTTGTAGTAATAGCTGACCTTTTTAGCTTTAAAAAATATTTTCTTTAGCCTTATTTTAAAAATAATTTATCAAATTTTTAAAAACATTTTTTTCTTTAGAATAAAATTTATCCATAAATTGTTTGTTGATAAATAATCAAGAACTTACTTGAACCGAAGAAAAAAAGGTTCAATTTCGATCTCTGAAATGTTTGATCCCGTGTTCTTTTTTTTTTAAATAAAATTTAGTTTAAATTTTTTTCATTTTAATTTTAATCAGCTTACAATTTTGGTTGTCAATTCACATAATTTTGTCAATAATAAATTTATATCATCTTTATAAAGATAATCGATGGGTCTTCGGCCGATCCATGCTTTGGCATTTTGTCCTAGTAAATTGGTAAGCCGTTCATCGACGTAAACAATTAAACCGGTTTTTACCAAAATGCTAATGCACATATCTTCATTCTGTTTTAAAAATAAATTAATTTAAAAATATGAACTTCATTTATACTCGTTTTAAGAAATGTTATTTATTTAAATCTTAGAAAAAATCAGTCATTTTTTACCTTAACGATTAATGCAAGATATAAATTTTAAAAAAAAAATCAAAAATTCTCTATTTAATTATTAGATCAGAAACTTGGATATTTTATTATTTTTAAATCTTAAAATTAACATTTTTTTCAAGTGAAAAAAATACATTTGAAAAAAAATGAAAATAGTCTAGATACTGCTGTTAAGTAAAAAAATATTTATCTAATTAGCTTATTAGAAAAAAATAATTTTTTCTTACCATTTTTCATTTATTATACGATGATTAATATCATCTTAAAAAAATGCTTTTGAAAACGTGCCCTCTAAATTATTAAACTCCTATTCAATCTTGCTTGAAAATAAATAGTATTCCTAAAAATTAGCCAAAAGCTAATCATTGAATCGCAGGTAGAATTTTAATTATATTAAATGCTTCTAATACATAGTTCAAAGTAAATTTCCTCAAATTATCTAAAATAATAAAAATTACATTATAACAAATATTTGCAAAAACTTCTTTGTTTGACGATTCTTCAGTGGACAAACTTGGCGAAGAAGATTCGCGTGTGTTCCTACGACTATTTTCTAGTTTGGTAGCGGGATCAGAGCCTAAATGAAATAAAAATAAAATAATCAAAATAAAAATTGTCCATTTACCTTTTGATTTTTGTTTTTTTTTCAATTTTTTGATATATTGAATTGCTTTAAGCATTATGAGATCCACGTCATTTTCTTGATTAGACGGAGCATTTATTGAGCTGGAATTTGCAATTGATTCCAAAGAATTGTTATCTTTTCCGGAATCAGTCACAGATTCTGTATTATCAAACTGTAAAGAGTCCACTTGGCTGTTAATTTGTGACTTAGAATTTGATTTTGGTGACATATTCAACAGTGACTTGAGCTCATCAATTAGTTCAACTTTTTTAACAACAAAATTGTTAGTTTTATCTCTACGATTGAGACAAGACGAAGTTGTCGAGGTGCCTATGCCTGAGTCGGGATGTTTTGTGTCTCGGCTCATTTCGGACGAATTAAATGATGTCAGTGAGCGTAGGTCATCGAATTTGTACATTGTTCCATCCTCGTTTGAGGATGATATATCTGAGTTGTTTGTTTTGGTTGACATTTTTTATACTCTTCTAAAGCATTCTGGAAACATTTGGTACTCAAAAATTTCAAATCTAAAATCAAAAAATGTGATACTTACTTCCTAATTTGAAATTACTCCCGAAATTACAGTTTAATTTTAAGATTATAATAGCTTTAAATATTTAAATTTTTTAATGAGGATGTGTTCATAAAATGTGATTAAAAAAAAAATGAAATAAAAGGTGTGGAGGTCTGCAAGTTCATGATTGTATGGCTTAGACACATGGTTAAATGTTCTAAAGTCGACCTTTGTTTGGAAAAAAACAATGGTAAAGAGCAAAAGCAGATATTTTTACTTAACTATTAATATTTTTACATGAATAAAACAAAACATATTAGTTTATTGATTTAAAATTTTATTATAATTTATTTAGCCAAAATTTATTAGCAACAAGTTGAGCATATGTAGAATGAGAATTTTAGCATAAATTCGGTTTGGTACGCCAGCTTCTAAATTGTTAACTTAGTTTCTTTTTTTATTCCATTCTAATCATAATAATATTTGTGTCACATTCGTCAAAACGTGATCGAAATTGTGTAATTTTTTTTTTCTCTGAAAGAAAATCTTGTCTTTTACTCAAGGCACTATAGGTAAAAAGATGAAAAAAATTGCTGTTTTGCGCTTTTAAGCACACTGAAGCATGTAAAAATTTTGAGGTATTTTTCTAGATTTTTCTAATTAACAAAAAACTTTAAACTTTGACATTCGAATAAAATTTTTGGAAAATTATGAAAAATTTTACTTTTACTCAGCAAAAGTATAATAATATATATAATAAAATTTAATAATTTAATAAGATATTAAATTATTAAATTTTAAATTTTTCTTAGATAAAAATTCAAAACCCTGAAATAAAAAAAATGTCATGAATCATATTTGGAATCTTTAAATTTTTATCTTTGCTGACTTTGCCAAAGTTTATATCTAGTTTTTCTAGAACAAGCTAGATTTTTCAAGATTTTTTTTGCAATTATTATTTATTATGTAAAAAACATGAACGTGCATATGCCATAATTACCTGCAATCGACCATAGTTAAACATTTTCATGAAACACAATTTTTTAACAAATAAAATTATTGTGATGCTTCAAAAAGTCTTTAGTTCGAAATATAAATCTTAGCAATGAAAATAATAAATTTACCAAAAGAAATAAATAAAATAAAGTGAATTAAATAATGACATGGCGTGCTTTGATGGTTAATAGAATTGGTTGATAATGAAAAGAAAACTAAAATGGTAAAAAACTGCATTGTGCTCCATCATATTGTCCTTAAAAATTCAGTTTGATTGTTTTGTAATGTAAAAATTATTATTTTAAAACAAGTATTCTTAAAAGATTAAGTTTTGAGTCACACTTTTCTTTTATTTCATCTAACATTGAACTATTGGCTGATTTAAGTAAAATTTAAATTCTGATTGTCAATACTTTTTCAATACAGAAAAGTGAAAAGTGCGAAAAGTGCAATTTCATTTCAATGTCATTTCATTTCATTCGAAGTGCCAAGTTATTTCAATTTTTTGGACATTTTTTTTTTACATTGATTTACTATTTTTTACGTAAATTATCGTAAATTACTAAATCCGGAACACCACTGTAAATCTTAAGATTTTTCAAAAAAAAGGATATAAAACAACTATTTTATTTAAAATTTAAAATTAAAAAAAAATATTTTGAAGTTAGTTTAAATTTTTTATTTTATTCATTTAGAGTTAATGATCGAGCCATTACTTCTTTAAAATAATAAAATTGGAAAAAGAAAAATGAATAAATAAGTTTAAATTTATTTTCTTTAAATAACTCATCTAAAGATATTAAATACACAGGAACCAAGCTCATTATACTTTTAATGATATAATTTGCATTATGGTCAAACAACCCACTATCTACTTTTTACGATTTAACCTTTGGAGCCTCGTTTTGGTTAACGTGGAGTTCCATAATGTTTCATTTGATAGGCATTAAAGAATGGGAATTTATAGTCCAAAATTAACCCGATTAAAGATTAATTTTTTTAGATATTAGCCAAATTTTTTGTTTGATATAATTTTTTCTAAACCTTTTTATTTTACTTCATCTATCTAAATCTTTCATCAAATGATAAGTAAAAGAATTGTCCTGTTGCTGAGTGACGTTGTTAAAAAAATATTTTTCATCTTATATTTTTTTGATCGAGAAAATAAGGTACAGGAATAATTTTTATTAAACAATTTCATTCTCTAGTTATTTTATCATCTTTAAGATAATAGTTTATTTAATATTCAATATCTCCGACTTCCTTGTGAATATCAAAATTTTTATCTCTAATCTTGCAATTTAAATATAATTTTGCTTTATTATATTTTGAAAAGAAAATAAAACACTTGATCCCTACATTTGCCATTTAAAATGCATTTTCAAGTTCGTATGAACAATTATTAATCTTTTTTATTATAAAAATGTGAACAAATCGTTCAAAAAAATCAGAGATTATTCATTATTTGTTTTATCTCTTTTTATTTATAAATAAAATAAACGACAGAGGAATTATTTTTAAATGTTGGTGAACTCACGAATTAATAGCATATTTACCGATTATATGACAATTGACGTTGACTCTAAATGTCTTCGATTCAAGAAATGGTCAATGAATAATATTGAATAAAGTGATTAATTGATTTTATTTAGTTATTAAATTAAAACCCGTTGAAATTATTGTTCTTGAATCAGAAAGAGGTCATTCTAAATGAAATTGTGCATCCCATTTTTATTCATTTATTTATTTGTATATCTGAATTCAGCTCCTTATAGAAAATAAATAACTCTCTTTATTTACATGAATGAATACTAAAAAATAATTAAAAATTAGTAAGGAAATGTTTTATTAGATTAATTTTATTTTTTTTTTGGTTAGAGGTAAAAAAATAATTTTCAAAAATTTTTTAAATTTTTTGAAGAGAATTTTCATACTTTATGGAAACATTTTTTTAGATTAATTTAGAGAATTTAGTTTTTGATATGTATTAATCATTTTAGACTTAAATGGAACTGAATTTAATAGAAAAGATTTTTTAATAAAATTCAAATAGTTATTGATGAATACAGAATAGAGAAAAAATAATAGCTTAAACCTTTTTACCAGAGGATTTTTTCTAAATAAATGAGATTAGGAAAATATTCAATTTGCATTCCAGCGCTAAAAATAATCAGTCAAAATCAATATTTCAAGGTAGCTTAGCGTTTACTGAATACTATTCCGATTAAAAATTAGATTTTTTGATTAAATTTTTGTTAAGAAAAATGCCTTAAATCTATCATTTAATTTATTTTTCAAAAAAAAAACAATTAAATATTAAATGTTAATCCGCTCAAAAATCGTCTGGAAATACTTAGATTACTGAGACTGAATGACCGGACATTTGTGTGGCCAGCAGATCATATTTTTGACTTGATAAATTTTGCTTTTTAGAATTAAAAATCAATTGGTTTTGATAATGGAAAATTGGTGAACAGTTCTTGATTTTTGTCAAAAATTAAACAATTATTATACAATTTTTATTTTATTGGTATCTTAAATAATAAATTTAATGTTACAAAATTATAAAAAAAAGTCAGAATAAAGAATCAGAATTTGATTTAAAAATCCTTCAAATTTCATCATACCATTTTTTTTTGATGAATCAATAAACAAATAACAAAAAGAATTAATTTTTATTAACGTTGAAAAATCTGATGGTCATATGATTTAAGCTAAATATTTTGCACATTAGAACAAAAAAATTCAAAAATAAACTTTAAATTTAATAAATTAAGATGTTAAAAACAAGTTTGACTTTTTCTTGTGATAAGATAAAAATCAAAAGGGTACTTGAATTTAAAAAAAATTGGTTTAAAACAATTTTTACAAAATTTATCTCTTTAATTTATAATCCTTGACGATCTAAACGAAAATATGTTAAATATTTTTTTCTAAAAAAGATCAAAAAGAAAACTTTTTATTAAATAAAAAGCAATTTTACAAAATTTACAGTATAAAAATAGATCTTTTTTTAATAATTTTTATCAAAAAATTCAGTGTATTAGAACTCCTTTAATTAATGTTTTAATCAAAATTGAGAATTAGGCACAAACAAAAAAGCTTATTCAAATTCATATAGTTTACTTGGACTAAATTCTTAAATTTTGGTTTTTTAAAAAAAGTCATCTTTATATTTGTTGGACATTTAGTCCAAAAATTCAATTTACTTTTATAAGTTTTTCTTATCGTTAAAGTTTTTGTTTATGAAAAAAAAATTTCTGTGTTCCTTCTATTCTAAGGCCATGTTCAAGTAATTTAAATCTTTTAATCTTGAAACATTGAATCACTAGTTCGGAATTCAATATTTTGTTTAGTTAACGTTTGACAATCTGTCAGGTAAGTTTATTCATCGAATCCAGTTCGAAAGATTTTCGGACTCTTTCAATCTGATTCAAACATTCTCCTTCTCACATATCTCAGCTTCTTTTGAATTACTGTTGATTGGAAATTACGGAATAGAAATAAAAATGTATTCCCTCTTTGTTGACCAAATAAAATTTATTAAGGATTTTTTGAGAATTGAAAAATTTTGTTTCTAACTTTATTTTGAGCTCGTTATTTGGGAATATTTTGGACCCACAGAAACAAGTTGCGGATGGAGTTTTACGAGTTAAAATAATCCGTTTATTGATAATTTTTTTTCAGATTCTTAACTCATTTTGTACTGATTTAGGCTGAATGTTTTTTGAATGATCATTAAGATGGATACGATTATTTATATCTACAGTGCTGATTTGTGTTTTTACGATTTTTTATGTACATTTACGTAAATTTTAGTTATTAAAAAGAAAAAAAATAAAAATGAAATTTTAAAATGTTTAATTTTTATCTTTTTTCAGTAAATTAGACCAATTAAAAAAAAAAATAACCACATAAATTTTTACACGTAAATTTACGAAAAAAGTGAATTTTGAAGCGCTAAATTCAGTAAAATAATAGCCTATGGCTGGTCCCGGTCATTGGTGATCCGGCAGTGGCCACAATGGTCGTCAGTTCCCTAGCTTACGCTTTATAAAAGCGGGGGAAGATTTGATATAGCGACCTCTTTGTCGATATCACTGGAAAGTTAATTAACTTAACCATGAGCGTTTAAGTTAAGAAGGAGCATTAATACATGTTCCAATACGTCTAACGAGGGAGATCGGATAGACGGGCCCAAGAGTACTAATGTAAACATTACATTATGGGTGATAATTATATATTAGATTTATTAAATTGTTAGTTATTTTAATTTAGAAAACAAAGTTTGATCATCTCTTGTTTATCTCTTTTTTTATTGGATTTATTTCTTAAACTTAAATACTATTTCTGATTTTAATTTCAATAAACGATCAATAAGATAATGAAGATGATGAGTGAGTATCTAGTATTTAGAAATAGAAGATAAATTCGAATAAAAAAGATACTTTTGCATGGAGTTTTCGAACTAACAATTAGAAATTAATCGGGATAAATTGCAGATAAAAACATTAATTTTTCTATTGTTGATATTTAATTTGGAGTATTATGCTTAAATTGAGTATGGAATCAAATATAGATCTTTTTTTTTGAATAAATACAACAAATGTATGCTTCCCAATTTGAAAAATAAACTTCTTTGGTCAACCTGATTCACCTCGTAAAACCATGGAAAAATTCTAACAAAAACAACTTTTTACCTAGTTAATATGGTTGTAAATAAACGAACGTAACGTTCAGTAGTTAACACAAAATTGTTATACCTTTTTCATGCAAGTGAAGGAAACTTATTATTAGGGTATTGTGAATTTTGGTAAAAAAGAAACAAACAAAAAATAAAAAACGCCAGAATTTTAATTCGGACCCACCAAAACATGTTCTTCAGTAAATTGTAGCAATTAATATATCGTCTGAACCACCACTTAAAGTTTAGTTTTTTTAATTACATAATTTAATATCCCAAATTGACAATTTTCTCAAATTTTTTTGTTCAAATCATTGGTGATACAAAGAATGTATGAGTTGCTCCAATTTACAGAGCATGTTTTAGTCTGCCAGAACTTAAACTTTGACATTTTTAATATTTTTTTTTGTTTTTTGTACCTAAATTTACCTATTATTATTTATTTCAAAAAACACCTTATGGGTGATGAAAAAAAAAATTAATAGAATATTTTTGTTAATAAACGTGTAAATAGGCATGATGTTTAAACTTCAAAAAATCTCTAATTTTGATTCAATAATAAAATTTTAAAAAATATTTTTTTAATATTATGCAATTAATTGCAATTTTTAAATTCAAAAATTTTACGATGAAATAAAATTTACGATAATTAACGTATATTTCCGTAAAATAATAAAAGCAAACAATTCACAAATTTATAGAAATTTACGTTTATTATGGTAAAATCCTTGTATCAAATCACTACTGTATAAATTGCCAGAAACATTCCTAATATACTTCTCATCTTAGAAGTACAGCTCATGGTATAAATTTCCACTTAAAATCCTTTTTGATAGTTAGTCATTACTTGGTCATATCAACACATTGTTAATATCTCTATGCAATTTTTCGATATCCTCCAAGTTTTGAATTTTTTTACTTCCATTTTCGCTCCTTGCCCAGCATAGGCACATTAATTCGATTTCCACTCAAGTCATACCCATTTCAGTGATCTCTTTCGTGATTGTTGACCTCCAATTTATAGCTGGTTATCTTACCTTGCGTGGCCCTTTAAGGGCTTTGTTTAATAAAATTGTTCCTTCCAATCTAACTAGATGTCGAGTTGATGGTGCAGTGGTTTGATCAAAATAAAAGAACTTGTGGATGAAAAAGAACCGTCTAAACTTCAGCTCTTCTTTAAATGCTTAGGGCTAACTACCCTACCGCCCAAGTGTAAAAATAGTTACAGAGAAGCCCAAGAGACAGAAAGTTTTGAATAAATGATCGAAGTGGTCCTTACAACGATTATTGATCAACTTAAACATTTGATATGTCAATGTGAAATTTTAGTACAAAAATTACAGTAAAATAACAAAACGAAAAAATGTTACGATAGTTTTTTTCTAATTGTGCAAAAATGGCTCTGTAAACAGGACAGTTTGAAATTTTTTGGTACAGATTTGTCCAATATTTTACTGTCTCCAGAACCATTTTTGCACAATTAGAAAAAACGTTTTTACTTTGTGTACTGTAATTTTTGTACTAAAATTTCAGATATAATTTTACGGTTTCTGCACAAGCTAGGCACAGGTTGTGCTACTTACAGAACCAATTTTATCCTTTGGTAAGATTTTTTTATTTATTATGTTTTATAATTTTCAAAAAGCTAATTTTTTTGTTTTCGATTCAATTGTCAAAAAGTAAACTTTGAACAGTGACGATCAAAAATCATGTAAATTCACCTGTCTAATAAAATAAAAAATTTCAATTAAAAACAAAATCATTCAGTTGTCAATGTGTGTTTTGTGGAAAGTGAATTTTTTTAATTTAAAAATTGGAGAAAATATTTCAAATTCAATATTTGTTTTTTACCAATGCTAGTTGCCATACTTGTTCAAATTAACTTTTCAGTTCAATTAAAACTCATATTTCAATTTGACTTATTCATTTCATACCTATATGAATTCAAGTGTTGGAGCCATGAAGCGAAAATGAGCATTAATTTAATTTACAGAAATATCCAATATTTCTCTTTTCCATATCTGTATAGCCAATTTTGAATTATCAACTCAATTGAATCGTTAAAGTTGAAAATAAATAAACCATCGAGTTGACTGTTGAATGAAAAAATTTTGATTTCTATAATTTTCAAAATTTTGATTATTTGTTTCAATTTATTTTTTATACTTCTAAATCAAGAGGTACAAAATCAAGACACACTTTTTTTATTGTATAGAAATTTATTTTAAGCTTATTGAATTGACAAGTATTTGTATTTGAAAAAATGAAATCAAAATATTCACTCAGGCAAAAGAAAATTATGTTATTATATCGAGAATTTACAACTTCTAATTAAAAAAACAATATAGACTCTGGCGATTAGTTTTGAGCAGCCCTCGTTTCAATTGAAAATAAAGAAAAAATTTTATTCGCTTAAATTTGAACTCGAAAAATTCTGCGGTAAGTGGTCCAGTTCTTTTGAGCTAATTTTAATTTATTAATAAATTCAAGCTACTCTAAAATAGCTTAAAAAAAACTTATTTTATTTTTTTATAAACATGCAAATTTTAAATCTTCTACGAAATTATTCAATTTTTTTTAACCTAAAATTAAATTAAGACTTTTAAACAAAATTTATTTATTAAAGATAAGTAAATAATAATAATAATAAAGTTGATAGTTGCTTTTCTATTAAAAAAAACAAAAAACGGTGCAAAAACAACACAGAAGCAAACACTGATCTTATTTTGTCCAAAAAATACATTCATCATTTGAAGTGAATTTGGTAGAAAAAAAAGTGTCTTGAAATTAATTTTTTGTTATTATTAGATTAGGATATGGCAAAAATTGTTTATTTAATAAACATACATCGATATTAAGAGTCAATCTATGTATAAAATTAAAATGATTATATATTGGTCAAATAGGGCTTTTTAAGTATGATTCGGTGACATGGATTGTGTTTGATGGGCTTCGAGAAAAAGTTCACTTTCAGGAGAATATTTACAAATACAAAAAATCGAGCAAATAATTGAAAAATTAAGAAATTTTTTTTTTTAAGTATCAAAAAATTAGAAATAGTTTCATCTAGCTTTGATTTTGTTGCTCTTATTATTTCAACCCATAAAAAGGATATTTAGAGATTTTCAAATATAATTAAATAAATATCTACATTTTTATTGTTTTTATTGTGAAGCTAAAATGTTTTTTAATAAGGCTAAGAGTCGCATTTTAGTCATATTTTTTTGTGTTGTGAATCCAAGCTTGGTTAAGCACAGCTTCAAGAATGTTGTTCTAAAGTCATTTGAAGCTTTTGAATTCCGATAATGCACAAATCTCTAATATTTGCTTGAACAATCTTCAAACTATTCGTTTGAATAATAAAATAAATTTCAATTTAGATAAACGAAACATTTTATTTCTTTTAATTATATCATTTGAAAGTTTTAAACTATTTGTCACTTGTATATTCATCTAATAAAAATCAAATTAGCAACAAGACCATGTTCCAAATTGGTTTTTAAATTGTCTAATAAATTTATTTTTGACTAAATTTTAGATAATTAATCTAAATATCAGCAAATCAAGCGATTACTTTTGGTGTCCAAATACAACTATGGGCGTCAAATTGGCAACAAAAACTTATTTATGCCAATTAAACAGAAAGACAAAAATATTTTTTCTTTCATTTTAAACAGCACTTTGCAAAAACTATAAATTATTTAATTTGGCTATCAAAACTTGGTACGTGGGTGTCGTATTACTAATAGGACTCATTAAGTAGCTATAATAAACCCATGTTTTTAGAATATTGAAAAATTTCAAATGATTCCGTAGCTTTACACTGCCATGTAGGCTCAAGTTACTTGTCTTTCAGGTAGAGTTTTTGAGGATTGAAATCTAAAATACAAGACAATTCATTTTAACAATTTTTATGTATTTTCTGATTAAAAAGTTTACCAAAGCCATGCATCTATTTAATTTGAAGTATTTAGTATTTTAGCTATTTTAGCATTTTTTTTCTTCATTCAATTATTAATTATTAACCTCGTAAAAATTAAAGGATTTTTTTGTGTCAGATCTTTTGAATTCATCTCCAATTATTAGCTAGCAGCAGCAAACTTTTAAAAAAGATAAGAAAAGAGAATTTTCTGGATAATTCAACAGATAAATTTATCATTCACGGGACTGAAACAAAATTGTCCAAGGTATCCCTCAAAACTCATTCTAATAAAAAAAGATAAATAAAGGCAAGTAATTATAATTTTTTTAAAGATAAAGTAAAATTATAAGCACGAATGAATGTTTTTAAATTCAATTAAATAATAAAATATTTTCTCATATTTTTTTTTGCTTCATACTAATGGTGAGTTAAAAAATGTGATGATAATTTTTTTTCAGTGATTTCTTTAATATAACAGTTTAGAAATTTATACTTACGGTTTCGATTTTTGTGAAAAGAAAATTTAAACAAATTTTTTCTTATACTAAAAAGTTTGTTACTTAGAATGTAATACAGTGCTTCTTTAAGTTTATTTTTTATTTAATAAAAATCTAGTCATAGCAAGGATAAATCACGATATCAGAAAAAAAAATTGAAATTTTAGAATGGTCTCGGGGAATGTATGTTTTTTAGATAATTTTTAAAAATTCAAAAAATTTTTTTATTTTCAATTTTTTATAAAATATAAATCAAAATTTTGTAATTTAAAATAAAAAACAAAAAAGTATTAATTTTCATTTCATATTTTTCATCAATTATCACTTATTCAATTAAATTTTTATTTTGCTCTGTATTGATATAATTTAAAGCTTAAAAGAGAAAATTGAATTCAAAATAGGTTCAAAATGGAAGATAGCAGAGCAATTTTTTTAATTTAAATACATATTTAGGGAGTCACTTTATTTGGACAGTTAGGAATGAACGAATTTTTTGTTTTTTAGATTCTTTGGTTCTGACTGTGAATAGAACGAAATTGTTCTTACAAGCACGTATCAGTTACGATCAAGTTAAATTACAATAAAGATCCAAAAAATGAGAATCTAAAGAAAAATAAATTTTAATTAGTTTTAAATCACAATTTACAGTCTTGGTGTTTGTAATGACAAATTTATTTTTAAAAAGAATTTTTTTGATTAATTGTGGACTTTTTTATATCTATGATAGCCGCTTTAAAGCAGCAAAGTAAGCAATAGGTTAAGGGTGTCATATACTCCACAATGAGCGAATACGGAGAAAATGAAAGCAGGCTGAATGACTTTGGCTTTGGTGAATTTTTTGATCAAGGTCAGCGAAAAAATTTATAATATTGTTTAAGAAAAGAAAATTTGAAGAGAAAAATATTGCTTAATTTTAAGTCCGAATTGGGCTAATAAGGAATTAGCATATCACGTGATGTAATAAATTTTATTCTTGCGACTTGGTGGTGCTAAATATTTTTTTCAATTGGTGTTAATTTATCGACAGATGACCCCAAGGTATATTTTGACCAAAATTGAATTTTTTTCTAAATTTTTTGTATTGTATAAATGATAATTAAGATTAGGCATTTTTGGCTTAGCTATAAACTACTTTAAGCTATTGTTTCAAAACGACAGCTAAGCCACAAAAAAACATAAACGTAATTTAATATATTTTAATCGATTGATTTCAATAGACATGAAATCAATATTTTAATGATCATAGTAATTTATTTTAAGTGTATCACAGATTAGGATTTTGACTCTACTTAACAAGTTAATCTTTTTTTGTTCATGCCCTAAATCCAATCATTAATTTTCAACTTACGGAACGGAATCTTAAATTTTCTCCATTAGACCATTTAAATTAGAAAATTTGACTAGAAGAATTTTTGTTATCCCTCCATCCCACAACCCGCGCGCAGCAAAAAAACTCAAAAAAAAAAAAACATAAAACATTCGATATGCCTATCATTGTCAACAAATTGGCAGACAGTCACTTATCTATCCGAGTTAATCGAGCATCAACAATTTTTTTTCTTCTTTTTTCAAATATCTTAATTGGACAAGTAATAAAGAATGAAATTTTTTTATTGTTTTTAATTATTTACAATTTTTTTAGCAGATAGTTTAGAGATGTTTTTGTTGCTAATTGAATATTCAAAATTCAACTCGAACAAGAAAAAAAAAAACAGATCTTGAACAAAAGAATCATGATATTTAATTTTGGACCAAACGTGATTATCAATAAGACAAAATGTTGTGTTAGCATGAGAATAAGCAACTCGATAAATAAGTTGTTAAACTTTTTTTCCATTCTGGTCTTTTTTCTCTCTCTCTCTCTAAATATTAATTTAGCTAGTGTTTATTGTTTAGATTCCTCATCATAATTCTAGTAATACTGCTGCTAATTGTTATTCTTGAGAGTGGAACAAAAATAAATTAATTTTTATTTATTGTGCTTGAGCTAAAATAAAATTAATTGATTGGTTAATTAAATTAAATTTGTTATTGTGTTTTATTGTGTGTCGACAAAACAAAAATTGGATAAATTAATTGAATGCTAGTTCAGCCAATCATAAAATCTTAAATTAAATATTTAAATTATTTTTTTCCATAACAAAACAAAACAATAAAAACTAAGAATTTATTTTTAGGTTTATTTTTGCTATGTTTTTGATTGTATTTTGATAGAAATTGTTTGAAAGAAGCTGGTTGTTGAATTTTGGCCGCGCTGCATCTGCTGCAGCGAAAGAATACAAGGCACCTGTTTTGTAATAGTTGTTAAGTAAAGAAACCACTCGGTCTTGAGTATTCACTAAGCCGAGTATAATTCGAGTTGGCAAAACACTAGAATATTGCCGCGAGCATCGAGTATATCTCAAAAATATTAAAATTAGAATTTTTATTAGATTTATATTTTTTTATTTTTAAATAAGAAAAAAAAATAATTCAAAAAACAACAAATTCAAGTATTTTTTTTATTCAAGTTAAGATTTTCTAACAAAGAAAAAATTTTGTTTTTTTTATTCTAATTTTATACAGCAAAGGTAAGAGTACGTGAGCCCAGTGGAACTGGAAATAATAAATGTTTATTTTTCTTATTCAAATAAATCTAAATAATATAAATAGTAGAACAAGTCTGTCTGTTAGATGATGTTTCGAAGGCTCTCTACACAACACAACCAAAAAATAATATTTTTGCAATCATTGTTCTACTTAAAATAAATACTCTCTATAAATATTAGGTAATTATTCAAATTTTGTTTGTCTTAAATGAGCCAAAGTTTTCACTGATCACCATTCAAATACACAATTTTTCTTTTTCATTTTTGTTCTAGAAGATATTTCTAAGCATTCATCAAAAATAAGAAAAAATAAAAGTGTTTATGTTTAGCGAGCATTTTACTGGAATTACTCAAAAATAAATAGTTAAGAGGTATACTTGAATTGCAAGAGTTTTTTTAATCAATTTCTCAGAGATAATTTTTTATTCTTCATTCGTTTTCGTTTGGGCCTAATAGTTATATTTTAAGACACACAACCTTTGAATTCTTTTCAGATGGCACAAATTTCCTCTTTTTAGAAGATAAAGCTGAAGATTTTCTTTAAGATAGAATCGGCTTTATTTGATTTAATTTTAAAAAATAGTTTAGGAAAAGCCTACAAATTAGTTTTATTCAAAATCACACTAATTGATTTAAAAAACAATTTATTTTATCTTTAATAATGAGATAAAATTATTAGAAAAAAAAAAATATTTTGTTTATTCATATATACTCTTCTGTACTCTTATTGTTCGAATAAGATCTGGTGTCATATCACTAAGCTATATAATCTGAAAGTTTCAATTTTTTTATAAGAAATTTTTGAAAATTTATATTTATCATTAAAGGATTTTAAACAATTTTTCAATTTATTCCTCATGAATTCAATTTGAGCTCGGAAACTATAGACTTTCTTGTCTGTCACTCACAGTTTATTTTTGGCTAATAATTAAGTTAAATAAGAATTATTTTTTCTAAATAGTTTATCCATATATTTTCTTAAAAAAAGCTATTTCTATAAATATAAAATTTTTTGTCTAAATATACATTAAATAATTAAATATTCTCTTGAATAATTTTATTTTTCTCAACATTATTAATTTTTATTTAAAGGACCACTACTAGATTTTGGTGGTCTACCTCTTTTCTTAACTTGAATATATTCACTGTCAACTTAATCAAAATTGTCTATTAGTAAGTTTGCAGATTGCCATATAGTGTTCACAAATAGCTTATTCTATGAAGTTTTTGCAAAAGCAATACTTCGGCTCAGTGTTTAGCGTTGATGTCGCCAGTCCATTGACCCTACGATATAATATTTCATAATACAGTCTTTACACTTTCTTGTCTGTTGTATGATATTGTGTCTTTCTCCCGCCAAGGGAGAAACATTTTAAAAATATCTCCGCAGTACCGGACGTAGTATTTAAATCCCTATCATTAAAAAAAAGGGGGACCTACTTTTTTTGGGTAAAAATTGTGGTATATTTGATCAACTCAGTGCAGTAACCTCTGATGATGGGGAGTCGTAATGGAAAAAGGGATGAACGTCTGCCATATTGTCTGCTAGGATAGAACAGGAACAAATTATAACTGTTAGCTGATAAATTGGATGAATCATCGTGTTCCATTATAAGCTTCATTTATATTATTTAAATTTGATTAAAATAAAAAGTAATTTTTATATTTTAGTAATTTTTGAATGAAAAAATTAAGTAAAGTAATGCATCTAAAAAAAAGAATTATAGAAAGAATTCTTTTGTAACATTTTTAGATCACTGTTTATTAACATCTGTTTATTTGATGCATCCACAAATCTGTTTGTTGAAAATCCATAGCGGAACTGTATTTTTTATTTATTTTTCCCGTCCTTTTCCGTCTTCTTAGATTCAGTCATAAGCTTTTGGCATAATTTATTCCTTTTACTAAATTTATTTTTTCAAATTCAATTATTTTCTTAAATGGATGTAATAGATATTCTCTCAATCTTCGTTGTTCTTGACTCATCTTAAATCATTCATTACGTTTAAATAGGAGATACTTCTTTAATCAACTATTGTCATTTTTTGGATGCTGTAACTCAAAGTTTTATTGTTGGGAAATCTTTTGATTATTTTTTTTATTCTATGTTGAATTTTTTGAATTGTTGAGCTGATGATTTGGGCGCTATATCTAGAAATAAAAATCAAGTGGTCAAATAGCAATTCCATCATAATCTTTTAAAGCTATAAGTTTAACGAAATTGAGTTGAATTAGTTGAAGCTTTTTATTTGCTTAAAAATTTTTACCTTTAAATTTAATGTAGGTTCATCAGATTTAATGTGAGATTTGAAGCTCAACTAGGAATCAAGTTTTAAAATGAGAAAAACAATTTGCTAATTTAGTTTTTTTTTTTTAATTTTTGACGCTAAAAAAACCAAAAGAGTCATTTTGATTCGTTTAAAACATTCTTAAATACCTTTAACTTTTTGTACAGATTTTTCAAATAAATTAATTTTTTTCTCGAATAAAGTGAATTTTTTATTTTTTTTTAAAGCAAAGTTTTTGCCAAGAAAAAAGTTAAATTTTTTTTTTTAATATTTTGGATTAAATAATTCAAAAAAGTTTTTTGTGACTTTAGTGTTAAAATTACTAGAAATAGATCCTATCAAGATCATCTACTACTGTAAATTATTGAGCTAATAGCGTCTCAAAATAAAATATAACTAATCAACTGCAAATCAAATTTGAGCACCAAGCATTTTTACGTTTTTTTTTAATCCAAAATATTAAAATAAAATTATAAACTATGATACTTTTTGCAAAAAAAAAAATAATCTACTTAATCAAAAAAAATATTAATTTATTTGAAAATCTGTTTAATAGATATGAGTAATAATTAAAAAGTAACTCGTATAATGCTATTAGCGTTAAGGACGTGGTGGGGATACAAATATACGGAAGATTTTGATTTACTGTGACATGCTTAATTTAACACCAAGAGATGTTTGTGCACATTATAATAGTGGACCAAATTTTATCTAGGAACAATAGCATAATTTTAAGTCGCGTCAAATTTGTGATCATGAATAATTTTTATGTCATTTGTATTTTTTGTTCTCCAATTTTATGTTTTAAAAAGAGATTTTTTAAAAATTATTTATAGCTAATGTAGTGTAAATAAATGTTTTGGAGGTTGCAAATAAAACTAAGAATTGATAAGTCTTTTGAGAATAAAAACTTAACCCAAATGAAGTATTCAAAATTTATCATAAAGAATTGAAAAGAGAACGCAAGAAAAATTCTTTTAAATTTAATGAAAAACTAAAAGAAGTTTTAAATTTTTAAAGTTCAAAATTCAAAAATTAGAAAAGAAATTTATTACTCAAGGTGAATTTTTTTTAATTCAGTATAATAATTTATTTAAGAAACAAAATTTTAATTAATATCAATTTAAAAGGTTCCAAAAATAAACAAAATTAATATAAAAATAATTATAAAAAATAAAATCGTTTTTTATTCGTCGATCAGAATTAGAAAAAGAAATTTTTTTTGGTTTTTCAATTAGTTAGAATTCAAACTTTTTTACTTGCCAATACATTATATATTATGAAATATCTATTTAAAAAATTTAACAATATACAGTTAAATTTTTTAAATCTTTTAAAACATGAACAAATCATTTTCAAGTTTGAAATTTTCATAATCATTGTTTATAAAAAAATTTTAGGCTGTGCAAAAAGATTTTTCAATTTTTTTTTAATAAAGTAGATTTGATTGTTAAAAGAAAATGACTTTAACTTTCTAATTTATATTTAAAACTATAAATAGAAAAAATTTTTTGAACAGCGTTACGGTTTAGTATGATAGTTTTTAAAACCATTTTTTTTAATAAATTAAGATAAACATAAGAATTTTACTTTTCTAAATAATTATTAACAAATATTTCAAAAAAATACAAAAATAGAAAAGAAAAATATTTATTTTAAGTTTTATCAAGTCAATTTTGTAATTTTCTTTTTAATATCTGCTCTTAGCTGATTTAATAACAACATTTCCTGTATATCAAGTAACAAGTGAAATATTGTTAAAAAATTGATCAGGAAATTGTTTTTTAATTAAATCAACTTAATATCCGATTTAATTTGAGGTTAAATTTGACCACAACAAAAAAGTCTGACTAATCAAATATTTATTCCAAAAAAAATAAAAATTAAAAAGGGTTAAAACAATTTAGTTGTGGTAAAAGAGACAAAGAGTTTTTGGCTATTTTTTTTCTTTGAATTAGGTACACTTGCGCAACCTTTTGCGAACATATCTTTAATTAAAAAAAGATTTTTCATTTTGATTTAGACCAAGTGATTTAAGCCGCTTTGACAATAGAACAATACGTCAAAGCCTTTTCAAACATTATCGATTAACAAAATTATTGACTCTCTATTGAAATTTTTGTTCACGACTAATTAATTTTAGCTTCACATTTTTTATAAATACTTACAAGAGTGATTTTTATTTGTGTAGATTTTAGAAGAAAATTTAAAAAATGCCGCGACCCGGTAAAGCAACTTATGGTGACGAAAAGCCGCCTTATTCATACATTGCACTAACAGCCATGGCCATCCAGGCGTCTAACGAAAAAATGCTTCCACTATCCGACATTTACAAGTTCATAATGGACAAGTTTCCCTACTACAGAAAAAACACTCAAAAATGGCAAAACTCACTCCGACACAACTTGTCATTCAACGACTGCTTTATAAAAATTCCGCGCAGACAGGACCGTCCAGGCAAAGGCAGCTATTGGGCCCTACATCCAAGGTACCTTTTAAACCAATTAAATTTGTCTCTAATCAATAAATCAATCAATCGATTAGCTTTCTGAAAAAAATTTGGATTGGCTCATTTTTTTAATTCCCTCCTAACTAATTAATCATTGTTTTTCGATTGAATTGTCAACATTTTTTGTTAACGATCCAGAATTAGTAAGCGGTTTATATCAAATATTTGATAAGTATGAATAGGCAATTGATTTCGCTAGGTACTCAATGCCCAAATTGAGCTATTTTAATTCGACATTAATGCGCTTTGCATGACAAAAAATATTTTTTTGATAGATGAGAATTAATAATAGATTTGTTAAGCAATCGTTTGATAAAATTGTTAAGCTAATTATTAAATAATTAAATATTAAAAATACTTTTTTGATTAAACATGTTTCATTTTTGGATAAAAAAATTTAATTAATCTATACTTTGATTTCAAAAAATTAAAAAAAAAACACCAAAATTTGATGTCTTATCACCTGGTAAAAAAGCTCTTTCCTTTCAGTCCAATGTCAAAAAAAAATTTAAAACAAAAATAAAAGTTTTATTTTAAAACTTTGTCTATGACTGAAAAATACTTTTGAAAAATATAAAAGTTCACTTTTTTTTATTTTGAAGAAAGGATTAGTTAGTTACCTTTGTTTAATATTTTAAATTTGAATTTTAAGTAAAAATAAAATTTGGGCCTTTCTTAGACGGTGTTTGTCTTAAATTTCAGTCTCCTTGCTTTTAACATGTTACTAATTTAATAGAATTAAAATTAAAAAAAAAATCAAATTTTATTAGAAGTAATTTTTTAAAAATTTGAGGTAACAAAAATTTTATTAAACATGAGCGTTTAAGATTTTAGAAAATTAGAAAAAAAACAAAAACAGCTTAATTCGTTTAAATACGTTCTTTATTTAGCATTTCATTCAAATAGATGGTTTAAAAGTTTTGGTTAGCTTTTCAGTTTACCTTTTAGACGTTCTTTTTGTGTTTTTACTCCTACGCTTTTTTTTTTAATTTCTACTAAAAAATAATTTTTCTAATTAAAAAAAACTGAACAATATTGGTTGAGTATATAGAAGAGTGCTTGGAGACTGAAGAAGATCCTGAGAATAAGAATGAAGCTGCAGGTTAAATAATTGAATAAGAGTTTTAAGGCATTGTTAATATTTGTTTATAAATATTTTTTTTCCAAAAAATGCTTTATTTAAAATTTTTACTTGTTTCATAATAGAAAAATAAAAAACTTCTTTTTTTCCAAATGATAAATTTCAAAAAAATCTTTTAAAAAAACATTCTCTCATTAAAAAATTTTTACCATAGTTTTTTAACCCAATTTCATTATTTTAATTAATTATTCTTAGGATTTAATTTTTTAAATTAAAAAAAAAAATTTATTATAAATCAATTAGAATTTCATTAAATTTCACCAAATTTAATTATTTTTTCTCATACCTAATATTTTTGTTTATACCCAAAAAAAAAGAAAAGAACAGTATAAAGAATTAAAGAATCGTACTAACAATAAGCCATAATTCGATCTGTCATAACTTGTATAAACGAGTCTTTATGTTTATCACAATCAAAGTAGTTTATAAAAATACATACTTGAATTAAAAATTTTTATGGGGTAAAATATTTTTATTTATATTTAGCATTTATTTATTCAAACCGAAATGTTAAATTTCTTCAAATGCACTAAATACTAAATTGAATTTTAAAACCAAATTTCACAAAAACAATAAAAACGCTTGCGAATTATTCTTTTTAATTTTTTATTACATTAATTCATAATATAATTTTATTATCAAAGAATTTTTGTTTGCAACTAATTTTTAGTAATTAGTTAATTCTGGCAATGATTTAAATTCGATCTAACGTGCAAAATTAAATAAATTAAATAAATTTAATTATTCAAGTTCATTTTAAAATTTTCCACTTAAATTTTTTATTTCGTCTGAGAAAAAATATTTTATTTTTTTGTAAAATTTTAATTAATTTCAATAAACACCTTTATTTATCTTTTAAATATCACTAAAAAATTAAAAAAAAAAGTATTTCTTTTAATTTATAAAAAAATGAATAAATTTGTTTAAAATAAATGCAAAATTAAAATTGAGAAAATTATTATTAACTTGACTTTTAAGTTTCGATTGGTTTTTTTCTTACTCATGAGTCTGTTTATAAATAAATAAAAAAATTTCAATTTTCAGATGTGGCAACATGTTCGATAATGGTAGTTTATTGAGACGAAGAAAAAGATTTAAGACACTGTGTGGCACAGTTGAAAAAAAAAAGAAATCGGATGAACAAGAAAAACACGATCAGTCAAAAAATGAGGATTTTGACGAGGACTTTGATGATGATGAAGCTGACATTTCCATTAAAGAAGGCGAACAAGGCTCGCATCAATTGCCAAGTTTGAACCAAATGCTATTGTTCTCTCAGAGTGTTGAAAAACAAGCGAAACATTTGGCAATCAGTGTTTCAGATCCCACCCAATTGTTCATGAACCAGATTGGAATTTTGCCTAGCACACCAGGAACTGTGTCTTCATCGCCATCCTCGTCAAGCTCATCAATTTATTCGAATGAAAATTCTAAGAAAAAAATCAACTCTTTTTCAATCGATAGCCTAATTAATAGCTCAGATGACAAACTTAAGCTGAGCCATTCGAGTATTTGCATTCAAAAGGCTAAAAATTCGAAAAAAATAAACGATAAGCAAATGAGACTTATTGTGGACGATTTAAAAAAACCAAATAGTCATGATAACAAGCATTTGAATGTGTCAAATAACACCTCTAGTAGTAGGTCCAGTAGCAGATTAGAGAGCGCTAATAGCAGTCGCTGTGGCTCGCCCGAAGAGATCATAACTGGAAATATAGAGAGCGAAAATGTGACCAAGAATGGTAGTGGACAAAATGGCGCGCCAATGCTGCAAGATGTGTCTGCAGCTTTACGACTAAGAAATTCACTGCCTTTTATGTTTCCGGGCAATGGGCTACCAGTTTTGAATAGTAACTTTTCACTCGCTAATCCAAATGCTTTAGCTTGCTCTTCTCCGGTCATGCATGACCAGTCTTATCTAGTCTCAGCACTATCTGCCATGTCAAAAACATATCCTAGCATTGGTTTGCAACAACAGCATCTTTACCAAGCCATGGTAATGAGGGCTGCATTCACAGGTCATTCGACGGCTGTGAATCAAGGCGTTCAATATGGCCAAATAATGCAGAGTTTGGGTCAAGCTCCGATCATGGCTAGTCAGCAAAAATCAAACAATCCGAATAATGAACAAATAAGTTTTTCGAAGTTTTTGCCATTATTTTTGCCAATGCACAGCTGAATTACATTTTTTCTAAATTAAAACCAACTTATATAATATTTGTTCATTTTAGTTCTATCCTATTGTCTATGAAGTAATTTTTTAGACACAACTGTATTTATTTAAATTTGTAAAATCTTTAAGTGTGATTTGTAGCAGATTTTCAAACTTTTTTATCTTGTTCTTCTTTTTTTTGTATTATAATTGAGCTGTAAATAATTTTCTCAAAGTTAACATTTTTCAAAAAAAAAACCGAATTAGCTGACTTAACATTTTGATTTTTTTTACTAAATTCAATTTCAGATGAGTGTCAATGGTGTCTTGTTTTGATATTTTAAATTTCATTCTTATCGATTATAACTTAATAAAATTTAAAATTTAAAGTTTTAATTCATTGTCTATTATCTATTAACGCTCTTTCACTAAATTTGAACAAACTTTAATCAAGTATCTAATTTTTCTAAATTACATTTCAAAATAAATCCAATTTGTGTTGAAATTGAACAGATTTTGAGCAGTTTTTTAAAATTTAGATAAAACAATAAAATTTTTTAAATTTAAAAATATGGATTTAAATTTATATTTATTTTTATTGTTGCATAAAAATTTCAAGTCGAGAGTTTTTACGAAGATTAGATCAAAAAATATATTATTCAAAATTTTGATTAGATTTTTGATTGAAAATGGCTTAAATATTTACTAAATGAATATGTTTTTAATTTTTGTCTATAACAATTTATTATCTTTCAACTTGCAATCATTAATTATAAACATTATTCTCTCTTAAAAATTCATTCAATAATAACCCCACTTATATTTATAATTTTAAATGATGATGATTCAAATAAAAATTACATTTTTACTTATTTTTCATTAATCAACTTTGATTTTTTTAAAGATTAAGTTTTTTTTGTCAAAAATTAGTAGTTCAACATAATAAATAAAGAAGTTTATCTTTTCTAATTATTTCGGTTGTCCTTGAATACTGAAATTAAATTAACGAATGTAAAGAAAATGTATTACTCTTTTTTTAACAACTTATAATTTTTTTGTTGCTTTTAGATTTATGAAAAGTCAAACGGCGACTTTTTTACTTTCAAAGGGTTTTTAGCGCAAATCATCAGAGGTTCCTTAGAAAATATCATCAAAAATTTTATGACGTTTCATTAAATGTCCATCATTTGATTTGCTCTAATATATCTTTCTATTAAAATTAAATACAATTCTTGATTCTACAAATAATTTAATTTAGAGTTTATTTTTATACACAAATTTTGCATTTAGAATTTAGACTTGAACTCAAGAGCATGCAACTAGAAATTAAAATGGGAACATGAAAATTCAGTTTGCATTAGAGCAAACAAAATTAGTCTAAAAACATAAAACTAACTTATCCTTTCGTGCAAAATAAAATAGAAATTTAGAAATAATCAATAAAATTTTAAATTTGATAAAAAAACAATCCAAGAGAAAAACAAGTAACATGAACTAGAAAGCTTTTTGTCTATATATAAAAAAAAGATTAGTTTCCTAGACAACTATTTATTATTATGAGGGATATTATTTCCAATTTTATAAATTTTTTTGCCTTCTAAGGTATCTTTTTAATAATTAAATATATCTATAGTTGATTCATTGAATTTGAAAAAAAAAATATCCTAAATTAGAATAAAAATGTCCATAAGATATGATTTTAAAACCGGAGAGGCAACTAACACAATTTATACATTGGTAATGAATATATCTAATCTAATCTAAAATAGTTCTAAAATATGTTCTTAAATAGATCAAAAATGGAAAATTTCGGGATGCAATCGATATTTTAAATTACCAAATACAAATAAATCAAAAGGTATAATTTAATAAAAAAAGTTCTACCTGTTAAGAGGATTTGAGAACTACTAGAAAAAATTTTCAACTAAAAATTATTAAAAAGTCAAGAGCAGGTTTGTCGCTTCTGGCGTATTGTCACTATTCGCTGCAAGATTTTGTCAATGCTTCTGACTGCTATGAACAGTTATCACAAATGTATCCAGAGCAAGATCAATATAAGCTTTACTTTGCCCAGTCGCTCTATAAATGCGGTCTGAATACGGAAGCTATGAAAATTTGCTCAAAAATCGAAACCCCAAGTCTACAGTTTAAAGTTATTCAACTACAAGCGGCTATAAAATATGCCGAAGATGATATTAATGGCTGTCTGGTAAATAGCTAATTAAACTTAAAAATAAAATTTTAAATTAATTAATTTGAAGGACTACATTGAAAAATCGCCTTCAGATGACGCTTCTACGGAAATGAATAAAGCCTGCATTTTATTTAAGGAAAAAAATTTTGAAAAAGCTCTTGAAAAATTTAAAAAAGCAAAAAAAATTATAGGAAATAAGGCAAATATTTCATATAACATAGCAGTATGCTATTATCAACTAAGACAGTATGATTATTCGCTGAGACACATTGCGGATATAATAGAAAAAGGAATCAAGGAAAATCCTGGTATTGAAACACGCTCAAATTAAAAATATAAAAAATTAGTTTATTTTATTTCTAGAGCTTAGTGTTGGCATGCAAACAGATGGAATTGAAGTTGCCAGTGTTGGAAACACATTAGTACTTCATGAATCTTGTCTGGTCGAAGCTTTCAATTTGAAAGCAGCCATTCAATTCAACCTCAAAAATAGTAAAATTTTATAAGAAAAAACTAAGGATGCGAACATTCGATCACAAAATTTGTGAATTATTTTTTCCTTTCCTGATTTGCGAACATTTCGTACACATCATTTCAATATTGATCAAAATCGGTCAATAAAATGGCTGTACAAAGTAATGATCTTTAAAATTAGCTTTACTAAATTTTACCGAATAAACTAAAATTTGAGAAAATTTAATGCAATAGTGGTAAAATTACGTAAATCGCAAAAGTAATAAATAGTGCGTAAATTTACAGCCACCAAATTTTTAATTAATTTAAGGAAATTTTCAAAAAACGAAAAAGGAACAAAATAATTTGTCTTTTGTCATTTTTAGAGATAAAAAAAAGGTGGAGTGACTCATAAAAGATAAAGGTTTAATTAAGGTTGCTTTTTTTATCCCCTTTTGATTTTACCAAAATTTATGGAATAATATAATGAATTAAAAAACTAATAGAATAATTAAATGAAAAAACTTATTAAATTGATATTTTATTAGCATAGTAAATTTTCTGAGAGCTCTAGTTCGAATAGATTTGATTGTATTCTCTGAAATTATTTTGTAACTTAATAGATACAAAATCAAAGGGAGATATTTTTTAATATTGGGCTCTTTAAATTTTTTCCAGCAAGCTATTGCTAACATTTAGACTCTAATAAATTATTTAAATCAATATTTTTTTCTGCAAAAAAAATTTTCTTTTAAATTTTTTTATTGAAAAATGATACTAATCAAATTATGTGAATGGACTGTTCACAAAACAAAAAAGTAAAAAATAGAATTACATTTTTTGTGATTTCAAACACTTAATAAATAAATATCAAAATTTTATTTTAATTTTTTAGTTAACAATGCAAGAGAAGCATTAACAGATATGCCTCCAAGAACCGAGGCTGAACTCGATCCGATCACTTTGCACAACATTGCCGTGATGAATATGGACGAAGAACCAAGTTCTGGCTTTGAAAAGCTTCAATTTTTAATTCAGCAAAACTCGTTTCCTATCGAAACATTTGCTAATTTGTGCTTTTTGTACGTCAAATACGGATTCTACAGTTTAGTTGCCGATGTTCTAGCTGAAAATTCTCATTTAACATTCAAACATCTAACACCGGTACCATTTTGTCAAATAAATTCTTAAAAAATCATAATTTACTATCTTGGTAAAAATTAAAAAAGTACGAATACGAATTTCTTGAAGCCAAAATAATGCAGCAAACATCACCTGAAGAAGCTTACAGAAAACTAGAGGATATGGGAATCAAACAAATAGACACACTCAGAAAACTTACCAAAGAGGTCCAAGATGTCAGAAAGAGTAATAAGGAGGAATCAATTAGTCGTGCAGTTAAAGAATATGAGGAAAACTTAGAAATGTATCTAGATTAGGATAATTAAAAATCTTATTCTAAATTAATCTTTTTTAGGTACATTCCTATTTTAATGGCACAAGCGAGTATTTATTGGGACATGCAGAATTATACAGCGATCGAAAAACTTTTCAAAAAATCCTTTGAATTTTGTAATGACCATGATGTTTGGAGGCTAAATGCAGGTCATGTTTTGTTTATGCAAGAAAATACCAAATACAAAAAAGCAATTGAGTTTTATGAACCGATAGTGAAGAAAAATTATGAAAATGTTATCAATTTTAATTTTATAAGATTTAAATTTTTAATTGACTAATTTAAAAAAAAAGATTCTCAACATAAGTCCTATTGTGCTAGCTAATTTGTGTGTTACATACGTAATGTCAAGCTTAAATGAGGAAGTAAATATATTCAGTTATTTTAGGCGCTAAACTAAAAAAAAATTGCTCAACTAAAGGCTGAAGAGTTGATGAGGAAGATAGAGAGAGAGGAAGATAGAGCTCTTGTAGAAAATCCTGGAAAAAAATTTTATCATTTATGCATTGTTAATCTTGTGATCGGGTATACTTAATAATTTGATTAATATTTGAGTAAGTATATCAATTTTTTAAGGACACTTTATTGTGCTAAAGGCAATTACGAATTTGGAATTTCTCGAGTGATGAAAAGTTTGGAGCCTTATCAAAAAAAATTAGGAACAGACACTTGGTACTATACTAAACGATGTTTTCTGGCCTTGTTTGAAAACATGGCTAAGCAAATAGTTATCTTAAAAGATCAGCTCGTTATAGAAATAATTCAATTTCTGACACATTGTGAAAGTAATTTGAATAAAAAGACATATTAAAATTTAAACCATTATTTTATAGTTCATGGAAGAGATATAAAGGCTAATGTAGAAGAACCATTAAATGATAATCCGGATCATCCCGGAAAAAATACTATAGCTTATGAAGCTCGATATTTAAAATGGCTATTTTTTGAGATAATAAATTTTTAAATAATTTTAGATTGAAAATATTTTCACTTTGATGCACACAAAATGTTAAAATTTTTATTTAAAATAAAACTCTATGATTATTTATTTACTTAATTGAATAATTTTTAATTTATGTTTCAAAATCTACTCTCAGAAATCTATAGAATATTGTTTTTTTGAAACTTTTTTTAAAAAGATATTTGATATATTTTGGTTATTTTTGATAACAAAGAATAAGCTGCTTTCTTTTGATCACCATTTAAGTAAGATCTCATTTTTAAATAGTCCCGAAAAAGGTAAAAAGAAAAAGAAAATTTATTTTTTTATTTCTTTGATTAAGACAATTCTAAATTTTTTAAGTTTTTAGAAAATTGAAATAAGAGTTAAAAATAAATTTTCAAAATAAAAATTACAAAATACCTTTTTTACCCTTTATTATTCTTATATTTGTAAATATTCTGATCAAGTTATAGCTCCTTCTTGGAAAAATATATTTTTGGAACAAAAATTTAAAAATTTAAAAATTTTTGTTCATTTTAATCTTAATACAAGATCTTGTAATGAATTAGACAAGGCTCGAAAATAAATCTTCAATTAAATATTAGAATTTATTCAAACCTAAGCAAGGAATCCACAGCATCTTTATTTTTCAAAAAATTTATGGGTGATTAAAATTTTTTTTGCAATTGGTTTCAATTTTTTTTTAAAACCAATTATAACAAAAATGATTTTTTAAAAATTATTGATTATAAAACTATGATATTTGGTGAAAAGTCAAAGTCTAAAATAAGTCAAATTTGAGAATTAAATTTTAGTTATATTAAAATTTAACTTTTGAAACAAAATTTTTTAACAAAAAAAGAAGCTAAAATCAATCAATATTTCTTACAGAACGCTTGACTTATTAAAAAGAAATTTTAAAGTAAAAGTGAAGACTTATTACCAACTCTGAATACCACATATTTTATTTTTGAGCTTACTTCAAAAAATGCAAAATTTTTAATGTAAATTTTAATCAGTGATTTTTCAATCGGACAAAGTTATTTTCCTCAAAAAACAACTTCAATTGATAACCGTATATTAAAAATTAAATTAAAATTATTCAAATGCAAAATTTTATTAATCAAATTAAAATATTTTCAGATTTTCACAAAAGATGGCTAAAGGAGAAAAAAAATTAGACCAGTCTGACTCAACTTCAAATGGATTGTTTTTTTACAAATACATTTCCAGTACAAATAGTACAAATATCTTTATTTTGTTCTTAACAGCCCGTCTGGTTTCGGTCTATTACAATTTGGTATGGGATTGTGACGAGACATACAACTACTGGGATCCACTGCATTTCCTGATATTCGGACAAGGCACGCAAACATGGGAATATTCGCCAGCATATGGCCTCCGTTCGTATTTATATCTACTAGTTCATTATTTGCCCATATTTCCATTCAAACCATTTCTAACTTCCAAAATCACCATGTTCTATCTACTTCGATTTGTTTTTGCCCTAATTCAGAGCTATACAGATACCAAACTGTTTGAAGGACTGAAAAAATTAAGTCAATCCGATAAGCAATCATTTCGGCACACACATTATTTTTATTTGGTTTTAAACTTGACCAATGTTGGCATGTTCTTGTCAACAACTTCGTTTTTGCCATCAACTTTTTCACTTTATCTAATAACTTATGCTTACGCAAGTATTTATTTGAATAATTTAATCAGTTCTGTATTTGCCATAGGTTTAGCTGTGTTGCTAGCATGGCCCTTTGTAGTCATCCTCGGCATACCAGTAGCAATCAATTTTATAATTCATAAACCAATATTTAATTTTGTTAAAATAACAGCAATTTCAGGAATAGTAATTTTAGTGCCACTTGTTTTGATCGATAGTTTTTTTTACGGAAAGCTTGTTGTGGCACCATTGAATATTTTTGTTTACAATGTATTGGACACAACTGGCAAAGGGCCCGACTTGTATGGACGCGAACCTTTTAGCTATTACATAAAAAATTTGTTTCTCAATTTTAACATTTTATTTCCAATTTCGATTTTAAATGTACTCGGACTATTTTATCAATATCTAAAAAACAAAACATTGTGTAAAAATGCATCATTGACATATCTTGGAATGTTTTTATGGCTACTAATTATAATGACGCGTCCTCACAAAGAAGAACGTTTTATGTATCCAATTTATAGCTTATTTATTATCAATTCGGCAATTTTATTGGCGCTTGGTTCAAACTATTTGGTCAAGAAGCACAAAATATTCCAAATTGTTCCAAATATGGTTTTATTTATCCATATATTGCTGAGTTTATCTCGTTTGATGGCTCTTCTTTTCAATTATTCATCAACAATAGCAGTTTATGTTAAACTAAATAATCAAGATGTAAAATTCAGCTCTGCGCATTTGAATTTTAAGTCGAGCATCAATGTTTGTGTTGGTAAAGAGTGGTACAGATTTCCGAGCTATTTCTTTATTCCTGAAAAGACTGAGGTGCATGATTGGAATCTCAGATTTTTAGAGTCCGATTTTAAGGGTCAATTGCCGGGATATTTCAAAGAAGCAAACAATTTTAGTGAAGTAATTGAATCTACCCGTCATAAAGATAAACTGTTCAATGATGTCAATCAAGAAGTTAAAGAAAGATATGTAAGCCTCGACAAATGTGACTTCATTATTGACACAGATAATTTTGATGATAAAGAATTCAACGAAAAAACTAAAATTAATTGGAAATCTCTTGGTAAATTTCCATTTTTTGATTCGGTTCATAATTACTCAATCTTGAGATCATTTTATATACCAGTTTTGTATGAAAAAAATGTTAAATTTACTCATTTTAATCTAAGAGTAAGAATACCTTAAAAAAGTTGTGTTACAAGATTTCTGTTCAATAAAGCTTTTTAAATTAATTCTTTTTTAATTTTAGAAATTTATAATTGGGTGACTAATCTTTGATTCAAAACAGATTCAAAATTAAAAAAATGTCCAGAAATTTTTTCTTTAAATCTTAATTCTAAATAATAAATTATTAAGTGATAAAGATTAATTGTGAATAATTTAGAAACCTAGAGCTCCATTGTCTCTGAAAAAATTTAATTTTCTATTTTCAATTTAAATTTACGCAATTTTAAAGCATTTTAAGACTCAATTAATAATTCGGTGAGTTAAAATTTATTCTATAATTTCAAAAAAAATTTCATAGGGAATTTATGGAATTTTCTAAATTATTCCATCAAAAATTCAATAATTCAAACAAGCCGGTTGGGTGCTAAACACACTAAAGTTTTTGTAAAACCAGATAAAAACCATTAAGTTTTATAAGCAGAGAAGGACGGGATAGGATTAAATCGTAGTCAGGAGGCGACTACTTTTATCAAGGAGCTGGCTTACAGTCTCCTTACATCAGACCCAAAGGGAAGAAACCTCGCTAGAGATAGAATTTGTTGGCCAGCTTGGAAGGAAACTAGATATTTTTTTAAAGTCTATTTAGATTAAAAATTCGAAAATGATATTACAAAAATTAATTTAAATTTAAAAGTTTTAAAATGGAATACTTGAAAAAAAGTCGTCGAATTTAGTGATGAATAGTTTATTTGTTTAATCAAAATTCTAAATCGAACAAAATAATTCAAGTTCTATTGAAATTGAAATATTCATGTAATAGATATAAATTAGAAAAACTTAACAATCTAAGTATTTTTAGGGCATATAATACGAATTCTACGTCAATAAGATTGATTCCTGATGAATTTGGCCCCCAAAAAAACTTTTTTCAGGATTTTTTCGAATTTCAAGAAATGTCCAATAAAATCATATAGATTTAAAAGAAAATTTTCCCTCATATATAAAAAGCGATTAATTATTTTTTATCAATATTTCATCAAAAAAATTTGAATTACTAAATTTTCAAAATTAACATTATCTATGATAGAATTAATAATCAGAATGTGATCAATTATCTTCGAAAAAATAGATTTTTTATTCTAGTTTTTCTTAAAAAAATACAAAATAAAAATTTATTAATTTCTTATTTTAAAAATCGGCCCTTAATTAGACTTGAATAAACAAACAAAAGATGACTATAAACTACATATTTTCTGATAGATCTCGACAAGCTTGAGCGAAATCTGTTAAAAATTTGAAAAATTGACATTCCGTTCAAAAGTTACCGCGGTCTAAAGTTACATTTTTAATAAATCAATACTTTAGGTAAAATAAGCGCATATTGGTAATTTTTCAATCAAAATAGGCCATACATATATCAAAATAATCAGAATTGAGTAAAAAATTTAAAAATGGAGATTTTGAAAAATTTTGGTCAGTTTATTAAAACAAGCCAAAAAGATCTTCTCCTTAATAATTTTCAGAGCATTTAAAAAACTCAAGGATCTAATTTATATAACTGACCTTAATCAGCGCTCAAATGAGCAATTAAAATAAAAAGTTTATAATTTTTGAATTGATTCTCTAAAATTGACTGATTACAATACATATTTATTTTTTTTAACCACACTTTAAAATTCATAAAATTCTATGAATAAATTTATTTCCATGACAACACAAATTAAGGTGTCAAGAATGAATTTTTTAAATTCTTATTCTAGTCCTAATGTTAATTAAAAAAGAATTCTTTTTTTCTAAAATCTAAATCTTTCTGAGAAATGTCTATGAGATATGACCTTAAAGAAGGTGAAGCCACCTATCGAATTTATTCATTGGTAATTTTATGTTCTCAGTGGACCATTTAATTTAAAATCTATCATTTAATTTTAGATTCGTGATGGAAAATTTCGTGATGCCATTGATATATTGAATTATCAAGTACAAATCAATAATAAGGTGAAGATTAATTAATGTTTAAAAATAGCAAACTTTACCATATTTTTAGTCAAGAGCGGCCCTCTCTTTGCTGGCCTACTGCTATTACTATCTCCAAGATTATGTAAATGCCTCGGACTGTTATGAACAGCTCTCGAATTTATATCCTGATCAAGATCAATATAAATTATACTACGCTCAATCATTGTACAAATGTGGCTTGAATGCAGAAGCAATGCGAATATCATCCCAAATAGAATCTTCAAATTATCTAACTCAAGTATTTTCATCATTATATTTTTTGTTTTTTTGAAAAATTTTTTGTAAAAGGTTTTAAAACTTCAAGCTGCCATTAAATATGCTGAAGATGACATTAAAGGATGCATTGTAATTTTCTAATTAAATAAGCTATAAAAAATTTTAATATAATTCTAAGGAATTTGTTGATCGATCATCGAGCTCAGATGATCCTGGAATAGAAATAAATAAAGCTTGCATTTTATTTAAAGTAAATAATAGATAAGAGCTAAAAAAAATTTAATTTTTTTTGCTAAGGAAGACAAAATTGAAGCAGCTTTGGAAAGATTTAAACGTGCTCAAAAGATTCTAGGACTAAAACCGGAAATATCGTACAATATAGCTGTTTGCTATTATAGATTGAAACAATATGATGTTTCCTTAAAAAACATAGCCGATATAATCGAAAAAGGAATTAAAGAGCACCCAGGTATTTTTTGGCTGAATATTTTATAAAAATGTTTTTTTTTATTCTTTTACCTTATTTAAAATTTTTAAGCATGAATAAATTAATATAAAAAAAGTTTAAATTAGGTACAAGTAATTAAAATATTTTTTGAAATTCTTTATAACCAAAAGTATTAAAATGAAAAATTTACTTTTTATTAAAAATTACACTAAAATTAACTTTTTAGTGAATCAGCATTAATTTTCATTATTTAAGCATTAATATTGGGGCTCCCACGTTATTTTAATAAATTTTAAGATTAAATTCAAAATGTGACCAAAAAAATAATTAAATAACCAACTAGTTCATTTTGTAACCAAGTTTAATAATTATTTGATCAGTTTTAATAATGATGTGATCATTGTTATAAATTTGATGACAAATAAAATTCTATGAAAATAAGAAAATTATCGATTTTATTATTTTTTATTCAAACATACAAAAAATCAAATTATTATCAAAGTTAAATTTAAGTTAAAATTAAAATATAAAGCCAAATAGATAAGATTAAACATAACTTAATTTTGTTTGTTTTCTTCATTCTTTATTTTTCGAATGATTTATATTCTTCTAAATTTTTGATTTTTGAAGTCATTTTTTTATCAATCTAAATCTTCAAAAGATTTGATTAATTCTGTTTATTTTTATTAAAATTTTTAAGTTCAAAAATTTTTTATTTAAATTTTTACATGGTTTAAAATTGCAGCATTATTTTATAACTTAAAAATAAGCTTAAAAATTTCAAAAGATAAATTCCAAGTCAATTTTGATTTTTTGAAATTTTATTCATTTAAGTCAAAGTCAAATCAAATTTGACTTAAAAATTTTTTTCGTTTAATAATTTTTTATTTGTTTGAATAATTTTTTAAGTACTTCAAGTAGTGTATCTTCAACTTTTATGAGGCAATCTGTCTCTTATAGGACGTTTTTAGTGAGTCCAAAGCTAGTTTTCTCTTTTTAATTTTTCAAGAATAATTGAGTTGAATTTTTTCTTTCATTATATCACGGTAAGATATTATATTTTTCGTCAAAGTTGTTTTTAGGTCTCAAGTTTTAAGTCAAGACGCATTCGCTGGCTTAAAATAAATGTTATGTCTATTTATATGCAAGTAGAAATTGGTATCTTCATTGTTAGAATGTAAGTAACCTAGCTTTACAGATATCCATGTGGATTTCCGAGTCAGTTTTATTATACAACAGCCTCAGATTTCTAATCCTCAAAGTGCTAGTAGCCTTTAAGCGTCATGTTAAAGACAAGGAAATTAAAATCTCACATTTACAATCACTTTTAATAGGTACTAGTTAAATAAAAACTGGAAAATAATGATAGTAACCAAAAATTTTAATAATAATGGAACTAAAAGAAATTTAATAATTTAGATAATTAATAAAAAAGTTGGTTTGATTTTAGCTTGAAATCACTAGCTTTGATGGTTCATTTATTCTTAAAATAAAAATCATACAATTTTACCTATATGTTCTTTTAAGAGCTAAGTGTTGGCATGCAAACAGATGGAATTGAGGTTTCCAGTGTTGGAAACACATTAGTTCTTCATGAATCTTGTCTGGTCGAAGCCTTCAATTTAAAAGCCGCCATTCAGTTTAATCTCAAAAATGGTAAAATAAAAAAAAAAAATTTTAATTTAAATTTTAATTCTAATTTTATTAGTAAACAATGCAAGAGAAGCATTAACAGATATGCCTCCAAGAACCGAGGCTGAACTCGATCCGATCACTTTGCACAACATTGCCGTGATGAATATGGACGAAGAACCAAGTTCTGGCTTTGAAAAGCTTCAATTTTTAATTCAGCAAAACTCGTTTCCTATCGAAACATTTGCTAATTTGTGCTTTTTGTACGTCAAATACGGATTCTACAGTTTAGTTGCCGATGTTCTAGCTGAAAATTCTCATTTAACATTCAAACATCTAACACCGGTACCATTTTGTCAAATAAATTCTTGAAAAATCATAATTTACTATCTTGGTAAAAATTAAAAAAGTACGAATACGAATTTCTTGAAGCCAAAATAATGCAGCAAACATCACCTGAAGAAGCTTACAGAAAACTAGAGGATATGGGAATCAAACAAATAGACACACTCAGAAAACTTACCAAAGAGGTCCAAGATGTCAGAAAGAGTAATAAAGAGGATCCTATTAAAAAAGCTCTACAAGAATATGATGATAATTTAGAAAAGTAATTTTTAAATTCAACATTGAATTTAATTTAAATTAATTATCATTTTATCAGATATATACCAATTCTAATGGCTCAAGCGAGTATTTATTGGGACATGCAGAATTACACAGCAATAGAAAAAATTTTCCGTAAATCAGTTGAATTTTGTAGCGATCATGATGTATGGAGACTCAATGTTGGTCATGTACTGTTTATGCAGGACAACAACAAATATCGAGATGCCATCGGTTTTTATGAACCTATTGTTAAAAAGCATTATGATAACGTAATTTAATACACATACAGTCAATAACCGGTTATCCGGAATGAGATTCGAGTTTTTTTTTTCAAAGTCGTCCGGATAATAAATTTTCCGGATAACACGATTTGTTCTGAATTTGCTAAGTTCTGCTGAACCTTTGGCGATAATGTCGTAAATCGTACTCAAGCCAACCATATAATCTAGCGCAAGTTTTTTTGAGCAGTACCCATTCTTTTTCTTAGTGATGATCTCCTCCCGCTGAACAAAGTTAAGAACAACCTTCTTGCGTTTTGCAATCGGAGTATCGATAACTTTTTTACTAGCGTTCTTGCGAGGCTTAGGGACTTGATACATAGGTCTTGTCATTTTTAATGAGAATAACATAATGACTATTATTATTTATTTATTATTATTTATTATTTATTTATTATTATTTATTATTTATTTATTTGTTTTCTGTACCGAGCTAGAGCTCCTTCAGAATAAGTTAAAAAAAATAATAAAAAAAAATAAAATAAAAATAAAATAAAATAAAAATAAAATTAAAGTTAATAAAATGAGATAAAAAAAAAGAATCGAAATAAAGTAAATAAGCTAAAAAATGAAAGTTGAAAAGACATAAATAGGAATAGATTGTTACATGTTGCACATGTTTAAATAGTTCAAGTTTCAGGAAAAAAAGAAGAAATAGTAAGGTAGCAATTACACAATGGAGTTGGGTATTCAATATATCTTGATTCGAAACCTTCTTTGTATTCCTTCACCAGTCTTTCAACCAATGGAATAGAATGACTCAGTCCTGTCCCAACATATCTCTCATCTCTCTCTCACTCACTCAACATAATGACTCACATCGTTTATGTTTATATATTAAGGTTTAACAGGAAGTAATACGGAAGCAATACTGTTCTAATTAGCTCAAAGCCTAAAAAGGAGGAAGTTAAAAAGTTCAAAGTAAAAAATCAAAAAGTGCTGGTCCGAAAATTGATTCCGGATAATCGAAAATTCCGGATAAAAAATTACGGATAACCGGTTATTGACTGTATTAAAAAATAAATTCATCATTTTTTTTTTGACTCTAGATTCTAAATGTTAGTCCCATAGTTTTGGCAAATCTTTGCGTAACTTACATCATGACAAGTCTGAATGAAGAAGTATAATATTTTTAATTTTTTATATTTATTTTTTTAACTAAATTTAAAAGGCCGAAGAATTGATGAGAAAAATAGAGAGAGAGGAAGACCATGCTGCAATGGACAATCCAGAGAGAAAATTTTACCATTTATGCATTGTCAACTTAGTCATTGGAACACTTTATTGTGCCAAAGGAAATTATGAATTCGGAATTTCTCGAGTGATGAAAAGCTTGGAGCCTTATCAAAAAAAATTGGGAACCGACACTTGGTTCTATACTAAACGTTGTTTTTTGGCCTTATTTGAAAACATGTCCAAACATTTGGTGTTGCTCAAAGATTCATTTGTTGGAGAAATAATCCAATTTTTAACACATTGTGAAAGTATGCTTTAAAAATAAAAATAATAGTAGTACTAAGAACTAAATTATAAGACTAAAAATTAAATTTATCTAGATTTTGATCTTAGATTTTATAAAACCAGCAAATTATGTTTAAATAATGGACTAGAAAATTTATATATTTCATTTTTTACCTTTCTTTTATAAGTTTTTTATAAAATGAAAATTAATTCCGATTATCCAGGTTAAAAATTGAAGAGGGCAAATTAATCTTAATAAGTTTTTAAATTATACCGTCATGCCAGACTCTGTCAAAAGCTTTAGAAATATCTAAAAATAAACAGCAAACTTATTTTTTATTAAGAGATTCTTCATTTTATGTTAAATATTATTCTATTTATATAATAAATAAAAATATAAGAAAAGAATTTATATTTTTATATACAAAATTTTTGCTGGCAAATTAATTTAGGAGCAATCTTTTAAATTTTTTTATCAGAAAAATATGATCATTTTATTTAAGTGTTTGGCAAAGATGTGAAAGCAAATATTGAATTGCCAATGGATCCTCAGCCTATGCATCCAGGTCGCAATACGGTGGCCTATGAAGCTCGATATCTCAAATGGATACTATTTGAAATAATTGACTATTAAATTGTCAGAAAATTTATTTTATAAACTTAATCTCAATTTAAAAATAAACATTTTTTTTTCATCAAAATAAACACAATTTGAATTAATTAAATTTATTAAACAAAAACATTTAGTTAATTATTATATTTTAATTAGAGAAAGCTTTATTAAATTCGTCTTGAATCTGTCAAATTAGAGCAATTTAGAGATTAAAAAAAAACGATGCTAATAAATTAAAGTCGACAATAGAAAAAAAATTGAATGCTTATTTAATTTTTCCCGAGGATTTAATATTAGGTGATTTAACTGTGGATTCTTTTTTGACATTTGTAGAGTCGATTTTGTCTCGAACAGAATTTTCAATTTCTTCTTTCTGATTTAGCGAATTTTTAAACAATTGACGTGATCGCTTTGGAACATCGCTTTCTGCTTCGTTGCCCGAGTCGACTGGCAAAGCTTTGAATGCTCGGATGTTCTTATTCAATACAGAATTTGATTTAAACTTTTTTTTTGGCGACTCGGATTCATCATCTAAAATGTATATAGCTTCCGAATCCGAATCGATTAATTTTTTAGCTGAGACACTTGTATCATTGTCAGACATGATTATTAAAGAACTGTTTTGACTCTCAGTTTCATTATTTAATTCCTCTTTTGCATCATTTTTTTTTGGCTTTACATTTCTTTTCCTCATTTTTTTTTTCGGACTTTCATAACTTTCCGATTTTTTATTCAAAACACTTTGTTTTCTTTCCCGTCTTGCTCTTTTGTTTTCAGTTTCGGTCTCGGGCTCATTTTTCACCAGTTCTTCATCGCTTTTTTGCTTTTTTTGAACACACGACACACATTCCCAGCCATAAAGTTTGGTTTTTTTGGGCACTGAGCCTAAAGGAGGATCCAAGCAAACAATGTGATAGATATTTCGGCAAGTATCGCAATCGATCATTAGATGAGAATTAGTCTTCTGATTGCACACAATGCAGCTGTGGAGAAAATTAAAAAAATAAATAAAAATAATTAAATAAATAAAAACTTATTTTACCTAGAGTCTATATTTAAATTGTTAACAATATCGACATTTTTGCTCTGTTTAGACCATTTACGCTTTGAAGGTGTAATTGACGATATTTTTATATCAATTTCTTTGTCATTTTTTTCACCTTTTTCAGCTATTTCTACGGTTTTAAAAATTTTTTGAAAAAAATCTTGCGGATATTTTTCATCCGGTAAAACAAGTTTTAATAGATTAGAATAAATTTTTAATTTGTCAATCATTGTCTTGTTGATTTCAAGCAGATTTTGACGTTCGCTCAGGCCCTAAAGAATTAAATAAATAAAAAAGTTTTATTTTAATAAAATTTTTTTACACATAAATTGTCCAAAATTATTGAAGTTAACTAAAATTAAATTAATTCAAATATAAAAAGACTGAATCTTAAGTTAGATTAGATAATAATAGGATTAGTGTTTAAACTTTAGTTTTCCAAAATTTCCAAAGAATTTTTTGACGGGTTGAATTTTTAAAATCTCGCGACCTGTCTCATTTTTTCGGTCTTGAAAAATTTTTGGGTCTAATGATTTTTGTTATAAATTATTAGTTATTAATAGAAATCGAAATTCTTTAACAATAAAATTAAAAATCTTCAAGTCATGGACATAAAGATTAAATTTAAGAAAAATAGTTCTCATTAGAAATTAGAAATAATTTTTTTAAGTTAACTTCTTTATTTTTTATATTAATTCTAATAATAATAATTTTAAGAAGAATTTCTTTTACCGATTCGTATTTAATTCTAAGATTTGCTTCTTCTTCTGTTAATTCTATTTGAGAGTGCTTCAAGAACTCCAACTCTGCTACATACTGAGGTATTTTTGTTTCTCTATCTAATTTTTTTTAAATAAATAAAAAAATTTAATTAATTTCAGTACCGAATTACCAATATAATATTTGATAAAATCGCTAGTAAAAGTAACAGATGATGTGAAATGGGCTTTTTTCTCCAAGCTCAAATTGTTCACTTCAGCTGATTTGTTCTTTGCAAGAAGATTTTTGAGCACTTGAGGACAAGTTGTAAGAAGTCGACTTTTTTTTTGTTCAGTTGGTTTAGAAAACATTTTCTCTTTATCCAATTCATATTTTTCAATAGTCTTATTAAGTTTTCTAATCAATCTTTTCTTTAAAAATAAAAATTAAATTTTGATTAATTTTAACCTAAGATCCAACCTTGTTTTCATCGGCTTCAATTTCAAACATTCGCCTATCTCCTAAATTCTTAGATCTATAGCTTGACATCATAGCAAAATAATTATTTTTTCTTGATTTTATTAAATTGGGATCATTATGTAATTTACAGTATCCTATAAAAGGATCACTACTATTCTATTAAGAAATAATATAATTTTTTAATTTTATTTACAATTTAAATTTAAAAATTACTTGTGGATGAAATGGATCGACTAGAAGACCATGCTTTTGGGCACATGTAACATGAAAATAATTCTTACACATGCCTGCGTCACATTTTATGCAAACACCGGTTCGGGAATAGCGAACATCGTCACACAGCGAGCAAACATGATCTCCCCAATTTGTGCTCGGAATTTCATTTAGAACTACAGGCCAGAGTCTATCGGGCCATTGGTAAGCTACTCCAGATATGTACAAAGCACAAACTATGTGCACAAATTTTCCGTTTTCTGTTTCCTTCAAAAGACCACATTCAGTATTTGGACAAAGCTCACAGTTTCTTTTAAAACATTTGAGACCATCTTGATCCACAGTGTTTGGCTCGAAGCGATCAATGACCAGGCACGAATTGCAAAACCATGGTTCGGTTGAAGCCGTCGAGCCTGAGCTTTGGTAAGATTCGGTATCACAAACACCATAGCAACCTTCGTGAGTATTAAAACCACATGAATCACATGAAACAATTTCATCTGATGTGTCACTTAAGTTAAAAATTGATTCTAATTTTTTTTTAAATAAAATAAAAATACTTTTCTTCATTTAGACAAATACAGCAAATATTAAAATTTTTTATTTTAGGTAATTTTGGTTTTTCGGCAACACTTTGTTTTGGAATCGAGTCAGATTCAGACTTGAAGTGCACTTTAGAGGCTATCAGATAATTTTTTTTTAAATTTTTTATTTTTTTTTAGAAATACTTTTTTCTTGTTGAATTTGATTGTTATCCGATTCACTCTCTTCATTTTCAGATTCGTCACTTTCGGAATTGTCGCTTTCCGATTCATCAGAATCGATTGAAACATCTTATATATTTTTCTAATTTATTAAATAATAAAATTGAGCATAAAAATAAACCTTCTCCGCAGACAAAATCCTCGTCACTACTCGACTCGGATCCATCTTCACCATTGAGCAGTTTACTGGCAAATATTGATACAAGGCTTTCTTTTTGAGGCTTCATTTTGTGGTAATGATCAATTTTTTATTTTTAAAGTAAATTCATTTATGGTCAACCAGTTAATTTAATAGGATCCCCATTAATATTAATTCCTATCTAGAATTCTAAATTATACACTATCCTAAAATAAAATATTAAATTTAATTTTCGATTGCATATGATCTTATGTAATTAATCGAGTCTTAGACTAAAGCAAAATTATATCACACAAATGTTCGCTAAAAACTTCAAGGTTCTAATGCTTCTCTCTACCTGGTCTCTTAGACTTTTTATATTTGTTTAAAAAAAATAATAATTGTATCAAAAAATTTATGATAAATTAGTAAAATAATTTAATATGTTCAATATTCTAAGATAATGTTAAGGTTAGGATTTTTTTTCAATATGTAAAATGACTTTTAATTATCTAAAAACAATTTTATCCAAAATTAATAAATAACATTTGATAAAAAAGGTCATTTTTAAATAACAAAATCTAAAAAAAAAAATCAGAACAAATTTGGCGGTTTCGGGCAAAAAACGGTTTTTCTGTAATATATAAACTTATCCATAAAGTAAGCTCACTTGCTAATATTAGTATTTTAAATTCAACAAATTTTTCAATTAACTGGAAGGAATTAGCAAAAAAAGACAAGAGCAGCTATTTATTTCCATCACAGCAAAAAGTTAAAAATCAGTCATTTTTGTTAAGTGATTAATTTTTTTAACGATGAAAAATTATTTAATTACAGACAGATACTCAATTGTTTTAATTAAATTTTCAAAAATTTTTAGATGAATTAATTTATTTTTGAATATTTATTTTATTAAAAAATTGATTCTTGAGCAGTTGTCTTAGAAACTGAAATAAAAACAAAAAAAATTCTAATCATTATTTTAGTATTAAACAAATTTTTAAATCTAAGATTTAATTTTTCAAAAAGGTTTTCTTTCATTTCCTGAAGTTCATCATGCAATTTTTTTTATCAATAGGGCATTATTTTATCAATACAGTTTTAGAGTAAAAATAGATTTATTTTATTTAGGAAAAATTTATTGATTATTTAATTTTGATTTTTCATAAAATTTATAATAAATTTTTCTGATTAACATTATTTTCTGTATCCTTAATTCATTTCAAAACTTTAGTATCACTTAATCTCCGGCAACCATACTCATGAATAATTAAAACCCTTCGCATTTTTTATGATTTTAATTTACATTATAGATGGCAAATTGAAGCAAATTTGAAGCTTAAATTTCCTCTTATTTTTTTAAGCTGATGTATATTTTTTCATTTAAGTAATAAATTATGCTTATTCACCCAAAATAAATATGGATCCCAACTTGCTTGTTGAATGCATAATTCACATCCAAATGCAAATTTATTTTTTTCCATTAATGTAGTTCTTGTTTTTTTGTTGCTTTCGTTATGAACAAATCTTAGAAAAAAATAAAAGTAAAAATGCACCAACATTACACATCATATCTGAATCACTTCCATTTTTTATATCTACATAATACTTTTTATCACATTTAGAATTTTGTAATTTATTGTTTTTAAATTTAAAAAATAATGTAAGATTTAAAATTATGCATAAACTAGCTTTATTTATTTGTTTTAAATGGCCAGGGCCGAACCAGGAATGTCAAAAGCCGAAGCAAAAGCTGCCGCGGACAAAGCAGCTGCAGCCGCTGCGGCAGCAAGCTCGAATAAACGATTCCAGCAGACCCAAGCCCAGGTCGACGAAGTGGTTGACATAATGAGAATGAATGTGGACAAGGTTTTGGAAAGGGACCAAAAGTTGTCTCAGTTGGACGACAGGGCCGATGCTCTTCAGATGGGAGCCAGTCAATTTGAGCAAAGCGCAGGAGCTTTGAAAAGAAAATACTGGTGGAAAAATCTAAAGGTATTTTTTATTTTTGGACTTAGATAAATGTGGATGATTCAAGTTAAAAATATTAGATGATGCTTATCTTAGGAGGTATAGTCGCTATTCTAGCTATTGTAGTCATTGGTAAGTAAACAAAAAGAGAATTTCGAAATTTCCATAAGCTCAAATCATCCATTTTAAATTATTTAAAAAAAAAATAAATAAAAAATATTTTTATTAGATGTGGATTTTATTGATAGTTATACTCTTAATATTGGTAACTGTAATAGTAGGTAAAAATGGCCAAATAATTGATTAATTTTTATTCTTTTTTTTGTTGACTAAAAGTGACACTTTTTTACATTTTTTGCCTCTTTTTGAATACTAACAACACTTATGGAAATTTTTGCTTTATTAATTTATTTAATTTGAAAAATTATTTAATTTTTTGTTTAGTATGGATAGTGAATTCGGTTAAAAAAGATGAACCGCCATATGTTCCGCAGCAACCTGCCCCTCCAGCTCCACAAATTGTCTCCGTAACAACACCAAAAGCCGGGCCATAGATTGGCCGATCGAAATAAGATCATTTATTTTCCAATATTGTGTAATTCTCATCATCAATTAATGACAATTCTTTTTTTACAGATTTTTGTTTTAAATAGTCTTTTTTCTTTGGTTCGACCTAAAAATGAGAATAATAAACCAAACATGAAAAAAGTTAATTTTGATGTATTAGGAATCCCATAAGGATCACCTATTTTGTTGTTCGTTCTTAATAGTTATTTTTTTGTTTAAAATTTTGATTAACAAAATTTTGTTTATCTTTGGGAAATTTTTTTTTTCATTTCAGACATATTTTAATCGAGCCCAATTTTGATGGTTTAATCCAAAATTTGAATAATATTTATGATTCCTTACTTTTCCTAATGTTCTAAATTTTGATATGTTTGTATGTGATCGGAATTAAAAAATTTAATCTGAAGTTAAAAAATATTAGCATTAATTAATGTATCTAGAGCATTAGAACAATATTATTATTAAAGATCGAATTTTTAAGCTATTTTCTTAAATAATAAAAACAAAATTTTTTAAGTCGAAGCTTATAAATTTTTTTTGTAATAGACTTAAAAAATATAAAATTTATTGCAAGTATTTGAATAAAATATTTTTTATTTTCGATTCTCGATCATTTAAATTAAACAAAAAATCTCCTACTAACATATATCAAAAGAATCAAACAAAACAAATTGACACCTCATCGAAATTTTTTTTGATCCTAATATGTTGATTCTATTAAAATTTTTTAATTAAAAAATAAATATCTTTTAATATATTTTTAATCATTTTTAATAGATCACGAAAGTATTAATTTATCTTTTTACTAAAACTCCTAAATGTAATAGATTTTTTTACATATTTTATATGAATATGAAATAAAATAAATGAATGGTTTAATTTTGAATTTAATTAAAACCCAGATCGAACTTTTATTTCGCTAATAAAATTTACAAAAATGGAAATGCCTATTTATGAAAATAAATATCAAAGTTTTTAATTATTTTATGACTAAAGATATTTTTATAAAAAATACTGAAGGAAAAATAATAATGATAGATTAAATTGTATTAATTATTATTGTTAAAAAGTTTTTTTTTATAACAATAATAATAACCTTTTCTTAAAAAATGAAAAAAGAATAAAAAAAAAAAATCGAATTTTATTCAAATAGAAACAACATATTTTTAAACCTAGATGGAACCCATTAAATAATAATTTACATTTAATAATTTTGAAAATGTTGGAATATAAAAACTAATGAAAATAAATCAATATAATATTTAAAAATTGTATAAATAATTTATATCAAACTTAAGATTGATAAGGATAAAAATCACGTACTTACTTTCTTTACCATTTAATAAATAATTGTTTACTGAAATAATTTAGCTTATCAAAATTTTACTTCAGGCTTAAAAAAACGATAAATTTTTAATCATGTTTTTTAAATGTGCATATAAATCATGATTAGTAATATTAGTTTATTTTTAGACTGTTTTTAAAAAAATAATCCATTCCCTAAGTATCAATTAAATAGGTGATCAATCAAATAGTTTTGATATTAAATAATTCATTTGATTAATGCTCTTAACTGTTTTATTGAAAAAAAATCTAAACAAATTTAAACAAAATGCATTTTATCCACCAAGTTTCGAAATTTGTAATTGGAATTATTCAAAAGCTCTTTTTTTAATGCTTTAATTTTATGATCAAATTTTATTAAGCGTAAACCTTTTCAAAATATCAATAAATTTCTAAAATTAAAATAAACCTTTCATAAAGTTCAATAATTATTATCATGTTTTATTTTCATGAGCAAATTTTGTTTTTGAACAAAATTTAGAAAAAAATGAATATTTTTTTTCATTACTTATTTTAAAGTATATTTTAAAATTTTAATAAAATTTCTAAATAAGAAATGTCTAATTTATTCTCGAAGTTTCAGTAAAAAAATATTCAAATCAAATCATTATTTTTTTTCAATTCATGATTTAATAAGAGTTGTCCACATTTTTTTTTGATCAATATATTTGCTAAGTAAAAGGCGGAATCACAATTTTAAAATTAATATTTTCAGAGGCTGTATAATTGATCGAGTATTTAATCTAAAATCTTTCGAAGGTTAAGAAAATACCTTCGAAATTTTTAAATGATTTATTATGTCTAATATTTATTAGAAATCGAAAATCTATCAAAACTTACCGGTAATTAAATTTCGTTTTGAATATTTGTCTTAAAATTAAAACAAAACAGCGGATCATAAATGGAAATAAAAAAAATTTAACATTAGGTCTTGTTTTAAATTTGACAAGACTTATTGATTAATTAGTCGATTTTTCTATTTCAAAATAAAACATAATTTACTTTTTAAACAGATCCAAAATATGTTTCAGCATTATACTATTAGATCGCTCAATCGAGTGACATTAGTTGGGGGCCTGGTTTTTAAAATTTAAAATTATTTTTTTAATTTTCCTAAGCACTTGAGCATACTAGAGCTCATAAAATGAAATAATGCTAGAAAAAAAATTTGTTAGAAAACTGATATATTTAACGTGCCAAATTAATGTTTTTCAATAACATAATGAAAAACGTTTGCGATCAATAATAGCAAAAATTGGCAAAAAAATAATCAGAATATTTTTTAGCTCAGTGCATTTAAAAAAAACAAAGAAATTGAAATCCAAATCCAATAAAGTTGAATGAATTTCATTATTCATTTTTCCGTCTAAGAAACACGTTTTAAATTTGATTAAAAATAAAAATTTAGAAACAGTGTACAAAAACGAATATATCTTTCTTTTTTTGTTAAATAAATTCTAACAGTTTTTCTTTCTCACTTTTGATGGTCATTCATAAATTAATAAAATAAAAAATCTCAGGTCACTGGCTTTTTTTCAGGTCATTTTTTTATTTTTTCCTTTAGATCAAGATTCAAGGATAGAAAAAAAGAAAAAATTCTACAAATAATAAATAACCTTAATTCCTATATTAGGAATCTAGCAATCTTTTTTTCAATTTTTCAATTAATTAAAAAAATCTTCAAAACTCTGAGAATATGTGTGAGGAATTAATAAAAAAATTCAATTTTTAATCATTTATTGAATGATTTTTATTTCAATAAGAAAAATGATATTGTTTTTTCATATTTCTAATTAGGTTAAAAATATACGAAATTTTCTCTTATTTATTCACAAAACAAAATTAAAATATTTTAAGTTCTAATTAGGCCTAGGTGCATTTTCAGTTTTTTGATTACTCTATTGAACCAATTGATGTTGTTCAATTAGACTGTCACTTGAAAAAATACATATCCCAAAGTGTATCAACTTTTGTTTATTTAAGTGAACAAACAACTTTTTTTATGCTGATTTTTCGACAAACAAATATTTGCGGTTGTTTTAAATGAGCGCGCTAAAGCCTTGACTCATAATTTAATATCTACTTTATTTCTTTTGAATCAAACAAAAATATTCTTTATTCAAATTTATTAAGAAAACTTAAGCTTTTAATTAGATTTAAACGACTTTATTTGAAAAAGTTGTTATGTAATTATTTTAGATAGAGATTAGGCATACTTTTATCTAAGTGCAATGTAACCCTTGTAGAGAATTCTTCTTTATAAAAATATAAGCATTATTTTAATAAGAATTTTTTTTTCATTAATTTTTTATCGAAATTCACTTTTGGAAAAAAAATTCTATCATTTCTGCCTTTTAATTTGATGCCTAAGTCAAATAAAAATCATTTTTTGTTAGCCACAAAAACATTCCTTCAATGATTTCCACTTCAGTATTTAAAGACATGTTGGTAAATTGTTAGAAGCCTTAACGAAGCCGATCTGTTTTATAGAGCATGAACATTAGCCATGGTTGACTTAGCGTGCTTCCTGGTATTGTCCTCAAATGCATTGAAACATTATTTTTTCTAATTTAGTTGACTTGGAGCATTTAAATAAACATCTTTTAGAATAAATAAAATTTAGCTTAATCCAATGCATAACTTGAAGAAAAATAAGCTTTTAAAAGTAAACAAAAATTTAAGATATCGATTTTTGTTGGATATTTGTAATCGTTATACATATCGTGCCATAAAAATGGTATCAAAAAAAAAAAGAGCTCAAAATGTCAAAAATTTGGAAGTTTTTTTTTTCGGCCAAATATGAAAAGGATTTAGGGTATGAGTGTACTTATGTAATATGTTATTATTAAGTAAGTACACTTGTCAGCAGGAAGTTGCACTTATCTTAATCCATAGGCCGAATTAAACTAATTTGCATACGTCTAGAAAAAGAGCGCCATTTCTAATTTCTGACTGAGATAAAAATAATCCTATTTATTTTAGACTATGAAAATTTCTAGAAATAGTTAAATCAAGGCGTAAAATTGAGCCAAATTTTCAAGTAACTCTTGTAAATAATTAAAAAAAAACATACTAATAAAAAAAGAAATTTTAAATATTTTTTTATTACGTAAGCATGTATCATAGACCTTTTATCTAAATATGAACAGCGCGCAAACAGAGACATCAAAATGCAATTTTTGTAAAAAAAAAATTTTAAATAAAATTTGATTAAACTTCATAATTCTTTTTCTAAATCGTGTTTTTTTTTCAATTTTCAAAGGTGATGTTTTTTTCTAAATACCGAACAAAATTCTCAAATTGTATCCAAGTTTAGATTTATATTACCACTGGCGTCTTATGTCTAAATGGAGTTCGAGCAACGCAAATTACTGGAACGACAAAGAAAAAAGCGACGAAAGAGACATGAACAACAATCGATTCGAACACATCAGTGAGTTTTTTCCGATCAGGCAGTCATCAAGATTAGCTGAACCGAGTCAAACAAACACCACCAAAGTCTACAAATACGAGAATGCCTACAAAGAGCCTTTTCAGCTAGATCTAGAGGACTCGGAGCGCGAAAATGTATTTTTCTCATCCACTAAACCAATTTTTGTACAAATAATTGATCATGAGCAAGAGTCATCACTATTGGTCCTGCAGCGAACAGTTTACATTATCCGGATAATGTACGACCAGCACAAATGGACCATCAGAAAAAGATTCAAAAATTTTCTCAAACTCTATGAAACATTTGCTCTGTTCAAGGCAAAGCAGAACTTAAAAAATATAGCCCATTTGCACAGCGGTTCGGCGCCAACTACCTCGAATGCTGCCAACAAGTAAATGAAAATTTTTTTCCATTAATTTATTTTTGATCAATTTCCAAAGCCCTTCTTGTACAAATGATGTGCAAGTAAATCAGTCGAAATTTAAGCCAACTGACCACTTCAAGCTACTGCTCCAAAGTATTCCGTCGGATTTTAGTCACGCCAGGAATATTTTGGAAAAATTTCTCCAAGAGTGTGTGGATAATACAATTTTTAGAAATCATAATGAAACAGTAAAATTTGAAATAAATAATTTTTTTTTTTTAAATTTTTTATTGATTTTTTAGCTGAAGTTTTTGGAAGTGTCACACTTGTCTTTTATTAAAGACTTGGGCGATAAGAACAAAGAAGGCATGATGAAAAAGCATTCATTCAATGCAATGTGTTGTTCATTGTTTAATTTTAGTTTTTTTTGGGATTCAAGGTATGTTTTATTTTTTGAAATTACCTGATTATTTTGCAATCTAAAGTAAAATGATTATAAATCAATTTTTAATGAACTGAAAAGCAATTATTATAAAGAAAAATTTCGACAGCCAAATTTATTTTGATTTTTAAAATAACAAGCTTTGGAAAAAAAAGCAAAATCAGCGGCTTGAGTTTTTTTTCTGATAAAATAAATCATTATGAGCTATAAAGTTATGCTTTATTAAAGCAAAGTATTTTTAATTGTTTGTTTAGCAATAAAATTTATCTACTAGAAAGTAAACATATTTAAACAAAAATTGCACAGCGTTTTTTATCAAAAATATTTTTGGATACTGAAGTCTATAGCATAATTTTTCTGTTATTTCCATAATTTTTTTCCGAACAATATCGAATAAAATAGAATAAATATGTTTTGATTAATTTGATAAATATTTTTGGAAATTTTTTGATCTAAAATCAGCTCTAAGCTGCACCCTATTATCCTAAATCTGGTAAGGTTTAACAAAAATTTCAAGCTTTACCAAACTGTGCAAATAATTTTGGAATATTTAAAATTTAAAAAATAAAATTAGATTTTTGAGTCTTACAAGTTGTCATACCAGATGATCATATGAAAAGCTACCATAATGAGAATTTTTTAATATTAACCTCTATTTATACCAAATATTGTATAAATAAAACAAAACATATTTTTATCAATACTTTTTTAATTCCAAAATTACAAATATTAAATAAGGAAAAAATATTAATTAAGAACCAACAGCAAAAAAGCTGTTTAAACACTTATTTGGACAGCTCTAATATCGAAATTAGATCACATTTGCTGCAATTTCTGTCAATTGAATCCGTCGTTTTACTCTTATTACTTTCGATTCTTGGTCTTCAATTTTTTTCTATTGAAATTATGCGGAAACATTGTTCTTCTTTTTTTTGACTTTGCTGAGGACTGGATATCTTTTCTCTTGTTATATTTATTAATATATCTGGATCGAATAAAAATTAGAATAGTTAAAATAAAATTGAAAGTTGAAAAAAAATATATTTAAATAAAGAAAAGGTTAAAAATCAGTTTAAATTTTTTAAAACTAAATAATTTAAAGTGTTATTTTTTTATTAGAAAGCCTGTCAGTTAAATTAATAATTATTCAAATTTCATCGCATCTTTACTTCAAAATTTTTAAGAGCTCAAAACAAAGGTTCACTGGGAGCTAAAAGCTAAACTGAGTATTTTTTGAATCGATAAAGAATAATTTAAGTTATAGTTATTTTTGGCTATTAAGACTGACTGAGTCTTTAAAAAGACCAAGTTTTAGCTTAACAAGAAGAATTAAAATTTTTAATCAAAAAGTTGAAAATTTATTTTGTTAAATCCAAAGAAATTAAGATGTTAAAAATCAAAATTAAATTATATTATTTTTTCTTCTCACTTTGTTAAATAAAAAAAATTCTTTCTGAATTTAAAAATGAAATTTTTAACATTAATTTATTAAAAAAGATGGCTGGTCATAAAAGATACATGGATCGGTTATATGAATCCAAAAACTGGTACTGTTCGTCAGATAATGTTAGTCGATCAAAGCTTCAAAGTTTTGGTCGGCGAAGAGCAAACAGGAACGAGAAAGGGTCTGATTATTGAAAATCTTACTAAAACTCTTATACTCAAATGTGTAAGTGAAAGACAAGCTAAAGAGTGGAAAAAAATGATCCTTAACATGGCTCTTACGACTGGTGGAAAATTTTTTAACACTCAAAGATTTCAATCATTTGCACCGATCAGAGATAACTCGTCTGTCAAGTGGTTTGTTGACGCGGCTGATTATATGGAATCGGTTGCCGATTCAATCGAGGCAGCTAAAGAAGAAATATTTATTACCGGATTTTTTTTAAGTCCGGAAATCTATTTAAAACGGCCTATAATAGTTGGTGATCGATGGAGACTCGATAAGCTTTTACAACGAAAAGCTGTAAGCTTAAAAATTAATCTTTTTATCGCTGAAAATATTTTGAATTTTTTTGTTAAGGAAGAAGGTGTCAAGATCTATATACTTATTTATAAAGAGATTGAAATAACGCTTCCAATAAATAGTGCATATTCAAAAAGAATATTTACTCTTGGTCATAAAAATATAAAAGTCTTGCGTCATCCTGATCACTTGAATGAGCCAAATAAAATTTGGTCTATCATGTGGGCTCATCATGAAAAGCTAGTAATGATTGATCAAAGCGTTGCGTATTTTGGAGGAATTGATCTGTGCTTTGGAAGATGGGACAATCATTTGCACAAGTAATTTTTAGAAAAAAAATCTACAAAAATATATTCTGTTTTTAAAGATTGACTGATATGGGCTCAGTATTACCAAATCAAGAATCTCAACGAAATTTTAGTCAAGTAAATATTAATAAAATTTTTTAACTGAGTTTCACTTTAATTTCTATCTTTAAAGAATCATTAATAACAAAAAGTTTACGGTCATTAAAGTCTAGTTTATGTCTTTTTTAATTTTTATCTTTATATTTTAAAAAACAAAATAATTAAAAAACTATCACTGAAATTCATTTTAAATTTTGTCAACACTCTGAAAACTTCTCAATCTCATCATCTTATTTAAATTTTTTTAGAAGATTTAGCTTATTTGAATTTAGATTTTAAATTAAAAAATAGAATTGAAAATTTATAAAGTTTAAAATTTTTTGGATTTTGTAATATACTTATAAAATTTAATGCTGAGGAAATGTGATCTACCTTTTTCAAAATTGGTGAACATTTTAACAAATTGCAGAAATTTTTTGTTTTTTCGATTGTTCTTAGTTTTTCAAGAGATTAAAAAAGCTTCAGATTCTTTAACGATTTTAGTTTAGTTTTTGGTTTTAGTTTAACATCCTCGTGGATTTTAATTTTTATCTTTATTTTTTAAAAAACCGAAAATAGAAGAGATAATTATATCAATAACTAGTCAAGTTTCAAGGTATATCTACATGATAACATAAATATAATATAAATTAAATATAATATAAATATAATAGATATAAATTTAATTGATTATTATTAAATGGGTATTTATATTAATTAATTGGATGCTAAAATAAAATTTTGTCGGGTACTTTTTTATTGTCAAAATTATTATAAAATAAATTAAAATTGAGAACACAAAATTTTTTATTGAGTATTAAAAAAATATTAAAGAATACCAAAATAATCGAAAAAATGAATAAAAATTATTCTCTAATGAATGCTTTTTTTGCTAATGTAGATCTGCCTCTTTTTCTTTTTTGTTCGATTGGAACTGATTTAGCTATTAATAAAGTATTGACTTCTTTTAATCTAATAATCATGCCATCTTTATGCTTGAATATATACTCGTTTAGAATATAATCTGTCCAAGCATATTTTTTTTAATAAATTTAAATTTCGAATCATTTATTTGTATATTTACATTGTTTTTATTTAATTAGGTCACCAATAAGATTAATTGATACTCTTAATGTATTTTTATTTTTACAATTTCAAATTGTAAATAAAAGAATAAAAAAAGCCTTGTTTTGACAAAAGAGTGTATAATAAAAAGTCTTTATTTAACTCTCTTTTGATTTTTTATACCTCAAATAGGCATGTAACTCCTTGGTTATTTTAATAAACACATGGGTGAAGATAAAAAAACAAATAAAAGAAGTGAAACTAAAAAAACTGCGCATAAAACTAAATCTGACAAAATTATTCTTTTAAATGCTTATTAACACATTCAAATTCTTTTTTCCTTTCCTAAATGTGTTCTTAACTTTTTTGATTGATTTTTATTTTAATTTTTGTGATCTTTTAAAAAAAAAATAAATTTAAAAGAAGAATATAAAAATTTAAAAAAAGACTAAGAAACTTTCAAGAGCCAGTTGGGTAGAGTTTTTTTAACAAAAACTTGATTTTAAATGATAAAAGAAGAATATTTTATTAAAATTATTGACTTTAATTTTTTTTAAACTTTTTTATGAAATTTTGGTTAAAGAAATTATTTTATATGATTTTTACATTTTAATAAATTCATTTTATGCATTTTTCATTATTTTAAATGAAGAGATTACTTTTTATGCGTAAATCACATTTTCTATTATTATTTATTATTTATTTTTTCGTATATCTGTACCGAGCTAAAGCTCCTTCAGATTAAATTAAAAAAAAATAAATAAAAAATTAAAATAAAGTTAAATAAAATAAAATAAAAATAAAAAACAAGAAAAAAATAAAGTTAAAATAATATAAGTTAAAAAGTAGATAAATATTAAAATTAAAATTAGATATATTTTGATAGAGAGTAACAGAATACATATTTTTAAATAATTGATAATTCAGGAAAAAAAGAAGAAATTGTAAGGTTGCAATTACACAATGGAGATGGGTACTCGATGTATCTTGATTCGATTTCTTTCTATTTTAATATCTCTTTATTTGTTTTTAATCTTCACTCATAAACACTCATTAAATATTTTAAGCACTCAAATTATCTATCTGATTTCCAAATTGATTTTTAGCTAAATACCCAATTTTATTAATAAATACCCATTTAAATACGTCAAATTTAATTTAATTTAAATTTAATAAAGTCAAATTTAATTAGAAGATTTTTTCCTTAATTAAAACTAAAAAATGTTAAATTTAACCTAAATATTAAATAAAATCTTTTTTCAAGGTTTTTAATCCAATTCCGAATGATTCGACTTCCAAATTAAAAAATGATTCGGTTCAACTTTTAGGCTTTTCCAACAAAAACTCTATTACCAATGACCTAATACCGCTGAGCGATTCATCGACTAGTTCGAATTCATCAAATAATCAGGAACTTCCATCAATTCTAAGCATATCAAGAAAAATCAGATACAAAGAACGCATTAGACGGATCGAATACACCTATGATAATCAAGTCGAATCGGACAGCGAACACCAAGAAGATCATTTGGAAAGATCCAAAAGCCTAAAGCGCTCTAAATCGCTAGACGTTAGCCTATCGAATAGAATGAGCAGCGAATTGTCGCATAGCATTAGCGAAGCCAGCGCCTTGCCTCTCACCAATCGACAAATGCTGAATGAAAAATTGAAAATATTCAAGCACTCAATAAAATCGAACACCCACAACATTAAACTGTTCCGCGAATACTCCGAGTTGCCAATTTTAAACCAGCTCAAAACTTTGAAAGACAACTTCAAACGCTACAAACAAAAGCATTTTGGAGACAACGATTCCGAAATAAACTCAAGTTTTGAGCACAACGAGGACTTGGCAAACGCCAACTGTAGGTTTACGTCAGAAGAACGCATCCTGGAGGTCCTACACGGCTCAACAAAGTACTGGGTTGGCAAAGATTACTGCAACTTTAATGTAAAGGACGTCAGAGATGTAGACACGCCATTTAAGGATTTGATAGACCGAGCCAGTGTTCCGCGCATGCCTTGGCATGACGTTGGTGGAGTTGTGTGCGGTCCGGCAGCTCGTGACATCGCCCGCCATTTCATACAAAGATGGAACTACATCAAACAAAAAAAAGTCAGCAAAAATAAAAATTATCCAATTTTGTTGCCAAAAAACTACCATAATTTTAGCATACCAGCTGCGTTAGAGTCCAAATGTTGGCCTTGTAGTGTCCAAGTATTGCGCAGCATATCATCATGGTCGGCCGGATTGGCAAAAACTGAAACAAGCATTCATGAAGCAATGAAGTATTTAATTCAAACAAGTAAGCACTATATCTACATTGAGAACCAGTTTTTTGTCAGTCTTATTGATGACACCACTGTTTATAACCAAATAACCGAATGTCTGTACGAAAGAATTGTGCGCGCTGCCCGTGACAAAGAAATCTTCAAGGTCTATGTTTTCATACCATTAATTCCCGGTTACGAGGGCGAGTATGGCAAGTCTTCCGGTGTTTTGCTTCATGCCATCACTCACTACAACAACTCGTCAATTAATGGTCTGATTAGAAAACTGTCCGATGCGTCAATTGAAGCCTTGAATTATCTTTGTTTTTTCAGCATGCGAAACTGGGCCGAACTCAATGGAAAACTGGTCACTGAGTTGATCTATGTGCATAGCAAACTAATTCTGGTGGATGATAGAGCGTGCATCATAGGCTCGGCAAACATAAATGACAGAAGTCTTCTTGGTAATCGCGACTCGGAAGTTGCTTTGCTTGTAGAGGACACCCGATTTGTCAAAGGAATTATGAACAAGAAAGAATGTGGTGTGGGAAAATTCTGCTCGAGTCTGAGACACAGGTTGTTCAAAGAATTTCTAGGAGAATTAGGGTGCAATTCTGAGCCAAATTTTGAGCCTGGTTTGGCAAATATGCTGCCGAGACGGAAAAGTTTCCGCGACAAAATACCAAGCGAATCAATAGACATAAGCGATCCGTGTAGTGATGAGTTTTACAAACAAGTAATGCTTAAGTATGCAGCTCAAAATACCAGGATTTATGATTTAGTAAGAATTGAAATTTTTTTTAGCATGAGATTAAATTTTGGATAAAAAGGTTTTTAAAACTATTCCATGTGATTATGTGAGTAACTTTCAACAGCTGAAAGAGTATCAAAAACAGTCGTGCCTTAACCAAAAAAATCAGACAGAAGCCAAACTAGAGCTGTCCAAAATCAAGGGATATATAGTGCTTTATCCGTATAGATTTTTATGTTTTGAAGATTTGACTCCTCAATTGGGAACTAAAGAAAAACTGGTGCCATCTTCCTTGTTCACTTAAATATGCGGTCACAATTTTAAAAGCGTTAAAATTCAATTTGGCTAAAAATTTTATTTTTATACTACTTTTATCTCATTTATTTTGAAAAGATTCCAGATTTTATTTTTGTAGTACTTTGAAATGATAAAAAAATTTTTGTTTTTTTTTCCAATTTTGGATTTATTTATTTATTTCTTTTTATTTTATGTAGGTATTTATTTGAAATAAATTTTTTGTAAATTAATTAAAAAAAAATAATCCTAAAACCTAAAAATATTAAATAAAAAGATAAATTGAAATTGTTTTGAATTATTTGGTAAGTTTTTTATACCAAAAAAAATTTTTTGTTTTACTTTTGCACATTTTTAAGTTAATTTTTGACTTTTGATCAACTCTGATTTCAAACTAATCACTTTATGTGTGTATATTTCCCCAATAAAATAATAAATTAAAAAAGAAAGTGATCATTTTATATAATATTAATTTTTTGATCTATTTAAACTAAAAACAATGTACCAAAAAAGTGACAATAAAGATGAAACGTTTTAACTCTCAAAAATAAAAAAAGTCTAAAATTTAATTAGATTTGTAAATATCTACAAAAATATAAAACAAAAAACGTTTTATATTATTCTATATTGTTTTATATTATTTTAAAAACTTATTTTATTGGCATTTGTTTTTATAAAATTATAATATGACACAGTATGTTCCAATAAAAAAATACATTGACACGATTTATAAAAAACGTTGAATTTTATTACAAAAATATATTTAAAATACAAATTAATAACAAAAAATATCATTTTAAACTTAATTCAATCTAACAATAAAATAAACCAGCTTTTTTTCATTTAGATTTTTCTTTCAATCTTTGTCTCATTAAGTCCAAAAAGAGATTCTAATTCTTTTGAATCAAATGAAATCAAGTAATTTTCTTAGAAATTTATTTTTATTAATTTCTAAATTTCATATTTACTTCTAACTTATTTTTAAAATTTATTAATTAAAAATTAGATTTTTCAAGATTGGTGGCTCAAAATTTTACAATAAAATTGGAGAGGTAGTGAATTTGGTTTAAATTCGATCATTTCAATTCAGAAAAACTTAAATCACTTTTTTACTAAAAGAGATAATTTATTTCTATAAAATGCTCAATTACAGTGATTCTTGCTAAAATGAAATGGTTCGTTCCCGAAAAAGAATGGAATGGAGATGCATTCCATAAAAAAACATTCCCGTTCCGTTCCATTCCATTCCATTCCATTCCATCCGTTTCGTTCCATTCCATTCCAACCGTTCCATTCATTCCATTCCTTTCCATTCCATTCCAACCGTTCCATTCATTCCATTCCTTTCCATTCCATTCCAACCGTTCCATTCATTCCATTCAATTCTAACCGTTCCATCCGTTACATTCCATTCCATTCCAACCGTTCCATCCGTTCCATTCCATTCCAACCGTTCCATCCATTTCATTTCATTTTAGCAAGAACCAATGTATTATTTATCATATAAATAATATTTATATATTTATTTATTAATAGTTATTTTTTATAATTTTTTTTAAAATTTATTTTAAATTTTTGAAATTAACGTAGTATTCTAAAATATGAATTATTTTTATGCGAATTAATGTATGATGCATAGTATTTTTCTTTTAAATATATTCATGTTTTTTTTTAATTTTGAATTTTTAAATTTATATTAATTTTTTTCTATTTTTAACTATTAAGATCTTAATTTATTTTTAGATTTAATTAATCACTTTTAAATGAGTGTTAACGTTCCAACAAGCAAACCGAACATAACTGTTTTTAATCGAGAAGGAAGTTCAAAAGTATTTAAATTATTTTTAATGTATATTTTATTTGTTAATTTTTAATTTTTTATAAAAAAAAATTTTAAGTGATATTAATTTCACTGATATAAAATTCAATTTATTTAGTGACTTATTTTTTTTTCTTAATTCCAAAAAAATAACCAGATAACTAAATTAAATGAAAAAATAACAAAAAAAATATTTAATTGTCAAATATTTGTTTTATAGTTGAAATTTTTTAATGATCAGTCCATTCTCCTTATCGTTATTTTATTATTCTTAGAATACATTTTAAGTGATTGATATAATTTTGGCATTTTTGAAGTGATAATTTTTGTTCAAACTCTCTTATTCTTGTGTATAATTGTTGTAGGTTTCGGCATTGATTCTTTTAGGATTTGCAGGAGTCTTTAACTATTTTATTTTTATAGAACAATATTATTCTTAAAAATATTTTACCCATTCAATGTTCTTTTCAGTTAAGTAATTGACACACAATCTTGAATCATGCTTCGAATTATTATCTTGAATCAAAAAACATTGACAATTAAATTTTTCTACCAAAAAAGGATAACTTATCCTTTTTATAACAAAATATATAGCAAAATATATCTTAATTTATAACAAAAACGGTTTAAGTTTGATTGGAAAAGCTTTAATGAAGTTAATATAAAATTTATTTATTTTGTTATAATGCAAAAGCTTACCTCAAATTTTGTTGCTCCTTTAGTATTAATTCTGGTCCAAATATTCAATTTTATAGGGCTTTTTTTTCTTATTCCGATACATTTGAATCTTGATTCTTTTGGTCTCATATGATAAAGAGGAAAAGCATTCAGTCGTATCATTGTTTCGTCAACTAAAATATAATTTTGAAATGATTCATTTAAGAGGAGGTTTGCAAATTTAAATCTTTCTCTTTTTTGAACATTTAATTCAGGCGTTAATCTAAGTCTCCTCCAAAAGTAGCTCATTTCTTTAAAACAAAAAATTTTTTATTTCTTCAATTTTATTCTTGAAACACGCTTTTTCGATAATAACTAACTCTAGACGCAGATATTCTTACTCGGAAAGTGTTATTAATTTTATCGGATAACTCTCTTGCAGTTATCAGTCCTTGAGAAGAATCAACATTATGCTATGATTGATAATTATCAAAAAAATATTTAATTATATTTAAAACTTACTTTTATAAACTTTTTAATAAATGGAGTCATTTTTTTGTATTTTTTCTCATTGATTAGAAAAAAATAACTCCCGAGGTTTTTAATTTTCTTCCTAAGACGAAATTTTCTAATTCTAATAGCCTAAAAAAATTATAATGTTTATTAAGTTGGGCTATTTCAAATTTACATTTAGACTGGGAACAAAAGAATCAAATATATCAAGTAAAGTGTCCCTGATTTTTAATTGTGTTTTGTCAAGTCGAACCATTTCATATATTACTTGGTTGATTTCTTTCTTGATACGCTTTCTATAATCCATTTCCTTAAAATAAAATATATAAAATCTTAATTAAACATTTAGATATAAAAAATGCCTCCGAAGCAACTTCAGAAAAAAAATTGTCTCCAAGTTTTTGTAATGAAAGCCCAGACCGAAACAAATGATTCTTCAGTCATTAAAGTCTTAGGATCCCTAAGATTTGTACCGACTGAAGATATCATTGAATTAAAAGATTTGAAAGAGGTAAAAAAAAAATTAATTATTTTAAAAAAATAATAAAAAAAATATTAAGTATGAAATTGGGGACTGCGTAAAGTGCAAAATAAAAATAGGTCGTACCAATCACATATTAATTTGCGAACTAAAATCCCTGGATATGTTCAATGAAAGGCCAGGTGAAATTTTCAAAGAACTTAATGAACCAAGGCTTGACCAAATTGTTCAAACAAGCTCAACTTCCGATGAAATTACCCAAAGTTCGATTAATCGGAATAAAAGAATTAATGACCAAACAAAGATTCCGTTGTCGAAATCATTTGATTCATTGACTATCAAAGAAAATGTTTTATGGCAAACAGGAAAATCTATTGAGAATATAGAAAAAACAGTCTCGACATTCACTAAAAATTTTCACAACGAATTCTCTAAAGTAATATTTCTTTGTTATTAGTCTTTAATCTTTATATTTTCGTAGCTTACTAATAGACTGACAAAAATAGAAGATAACATAGTTATTTTAAACAAAAAAATCTCACCATTAGAAGAGTATTTACCAAAGATATATGAAGTATATATTTTTTATATTTAAATATAAATTTAAAAAAAAAAAATTATTTTAGGAATTAAAAAAATTAAATGAAAAAAAATCAAAAGTGGGAAGACTGAACAATTATGATAGACCATTGACGAGCAAGCAATCATATGAAAATGTAAGTGAAAATGAGTCAGAAAAGGATGAAGAAGAGAAAGAAGATAATGATTCAAAAATGAAACCAATAAGGAAAGCAAGTTCTAGTAAAACGCAAGAACAAGCTGAAGTAAAAAAATAATTAAAAAAATTTAGATTGAAATTTTTTTTTAGATCAGTGAGAAGCTAAATAAAATTTATGACGAGGAAATAAACAAATTGTTTGGTGCAGAGCATAATGACAGTAGTATGCAAACATTGAGAGAAAAAAATGCAGCGAAAGTAGCGGTATTGAAAAGTAAATTTTTTTGAATTAAATTGAACAAAATTAAAAATCTATTTAAAGTAAGATTTGAGACAGAATCTTTAAGATTAGGAATTGATGATTGGAAAGAATACTGGAATTCAATTGTCCAGAAGAGAAGAAAGAAACGATGGAGAGGAAAACACTAAGGTATAAAAAAATTTTATTTTTATTTCTTTATGAAAGTATGAATTTTTTATTTTATGAAAAAAACAGTTTTTATTTTTAATTTCAAAATAAAAAATAAAGAAAAAAAACAATAACAAAAATTCTTTAAATAAAAGTTAAAAATAGACAATGGAGTATTAGAGTCTATTCGATACGAACCAGACACTTTGCTCATCGAATTATCAAGCACAACGACCTCAGCGCCCAACGACCAAATCAGTGCTTAAGTGTACCAATCTAGTCAGCCGTACGCGCCAGGCACGTACTATTCGGTGAATCAAATGAACTAGAACGCGCCATTCATGTCCCCGCATCAACAATAACAGCAGCAGCAGCATCAAATGAACCACTTAGCTCAGAAAAAGTACTACGGCAGTTAGCAAGTGCCAATGCAGCCCATCAAACTAATGCAGTACATGCACAGCATGGCGCAGAATCAGCGACGGAGCAGCGGTCAAGCGGCGCTGTCCAACAACCCTAATCCGACAAATTTTAATCTAGCCAAAGACAGTCAGTTCATGGGCGGCCAAGGCCAAGCGCCCTGGTCCCAGTACGGCAGTCAGCAGACGGCCGGAAGAGGACCCAACGCCAGCCCCTACGCCAAACCCGTCATCATAGGCCAAAATCAACATACTCCCAACTTTAAGCAAATGAACCAGTTCGGCCAAAACACGAAGCCGTCGCCGCCTCCAGTCTCGCCCCAGCTGTTCATACAGCCAAATCAAAGCTACTTGATGTCCCCGCTTAGTAGAAAGCCCAAAAATTGATGCCACATTCCGCCGCTCAAATACAGCCCACCGCCAACCAACCATCTCATTATCCCATCCAAATGGTCTATCAGAACAGCCAAAAATTGTCATCTCTACCGCCACACATGCAACAACCATACACTGCTCAAGTCTATCCGAATCAGAGTCAACCGCGCGCTCAACTAATGCCCAACCGGTATCAAGCATCGCCGAATATGGATCCTGCCGCCAACATGTACCAGTCAAACACTTATGCCATGAACCAGCAACAAACTAGTCCCAATCAGACCTATTATCAAAACAACCCTCAACAACAACAGCAGCAATACAGCCCGTATTATACGTCAACATTTAGCGCGTCTAACCAAACCTGGTCATAAATACACCCACGAGAATGAACACGCAAAACTATTCAAATTTTGCTCAACCATACTTATGATGGAACGGTTAGAATGGAATGGAACGGATGGAACAGTTGCAATGGAATGGAATGGAATGGAACAGTTGCAATGGAATGGAATGGAACGGATGGAATGGTTGGAATGGAATGGAATGGAACGGATGGAATGGTTGGAATGGAATGGAATGGAACGGATGGAACGGTTAGAATGGAATGGAATGAATGGAACGGTTGGAATGGAATGAATGGAACGGATGGAATGGAATGGAATGAAATGGAACGGGAATGGTTTTTTATGGAATGCGTCTCCATTCCATTCCTTTTCGGGAACGAACCATTTCATTTTAGCAAGAACCACTGTATAAGCAAATTTGCTTAATTCAGTAAAATAAGTCTGCAAATACTCTGCAATTTTACGCATTTTGCACGCCATTAAAAAGTATTCAAATCAATTGTGCACTTACTTTGCAGAGTTTTTGCAGACATATATTTTCAGATTAAGCAAAGTTGCTTAAACATCAAGCATTTAACAGGACTAAATTATTGCTTATAGTAAAAAAGTTATTTAAATTTTTCTGAATTGAAACGATCGAATTGAAATGAACTTCACAGTCCCAAAATTGGAATATAGACAAATTTTGTTCCAATAAAAAAATTACATTGAGACATACTGTGTCAACAGTCACTTCGTTTTTCTTAAATCAATAGCTGCGAGAAAGGTCAATTAACCATCTTTTAAAACTTAATACGATTTTAAATAAATTTAATTTTTTATCAATGAATGCATCATTAATAATTAATCAAATAAAATATTAAAATTATTCTCAAGAAAAAAACTAATTAATTTATTTCTTTAAAATAATAAATTTTAAAATAAATATCAATAAATGTTTTGTAATCTATCGAATAAACCTAAAATTTTATTTCTTTTTTAAATTAAGTTTTCAAAAACATTATTTTTTAAATATTATTCAAAAATCAATAATACTTTCATAAAATATTGATTAAATTTTATTTAGGTATTATTTTTTAACTAATTCATACTAAATTTATAACATTTTTTTTTAATTTCCTTCAAAATCTTAAAAATCGATAAATAAAAACATGATTTAATAAAAAAATATTTATCTCTTAGGATGAATTTTATTTGAGAAGTTGTGATTTGTGGTTAAAAAGACCGACGATTCAAATACCTATAAAATTAGACAAAATTAATTTATCAACTTATTATTATACCTTCGATGCTTCTGTAATTCAACTAAATATAAGAATTAAAACAAAAAACAAAATTTTGGAAGGATTTGAACATAACTTTATTAATCTAAGATGTTTAAAATTAATTTGAATTCTTAATACTCTTAAGAATTATTTCTTTAAAAAATATGAAAAATTTTAAAAATCCAATGTTTTATAGACTTTATATATATAAATTTTTTGGCTTTTTTTCAAAAATTAAATTTGGCAAACCATTTTTTATAATAAAAAAAGCACCAGCATGCAGAAAATGTTATGCTCTTTCACAAAATATATTAAAATTTTATCTAAATTTTAACATGTTTTGTTTACTTTTTCTGATTGAAAAATATTTTAATTTTTTTTAAATCAAATTTTTCAAAAGATTTGATGATCAGAACGATCATAAAATCGACTTTATATCTCAGATTATAATTTTATGTGAACACATGATTATTTTGTTGCATACACCCGAATTGTTAAAAAAAAAACATACCCTTATCTCTAATTTCCAAAAAAAATCTTTTAAATTCTGATAAAATTTTATTTTAAATTGTCAAAAAGCAAAGGAAACATTAAATTAAATATCAAGAAACTTTTTTAAATTAAAGTCAACTAAGTTAAGATTTAAATAAAAATTTTATTTAGAAGTTATTTTCATTTTTCAAAACAAGATAAAAGCCCCACTATTTAACTTTAAAAATCTAACAAAAACATTTTGTACGAATGATAAAAACACCAAATGATTTTTTAAACTAGATTTTTTTATCAAATGTTATTTTTTGCAATTAAATTTACATAAAAATCGAACACAACTTGTCCAAAATCAACATTTATAGAATTTTATCACAAAACCGGTTTTTAGTTTCAAAGATGAAAAAGAAAAATTATTTATTTGAATCCATATAATGATCTTTTTCAAGTTTGTATCTGTCAAATATGGTGTGATTGAATGGGGCTGAGGCAGTACGATCAATTTTCTTTTTATTTTGTATTCTAAGCCGAGCATTAATAGAATTATTGCTTTGATAATGAACATGGTTTACAGGAGACTTGGAACGTGAATTTTGTATAGTTTTAAAATTATTTTCGTTAAGAGAATTCCTCATATCCGACAACTGGGTATTTTGGTAATCAGTAAATGCCTTTATAAAAAAATATATAATAATTTAAAGACAAATAAAATTTTACTTTTGTTAAAAATAATTTGTCAATTATTGTCAAAAATAACCCAATCAGTTCACCCAATTCTTTTCCAGCTTTGGACTCAATCCAGAGTTCACCTGAGCACTTTCTAGCCAAGTCTTTTTCTTTAAGCAAAAAGCTTTGAGCTTTTATTAGGAATCTGATTATTTTGGAGCATAGGACTTCGCTTTCACCAAATTTCTGTTTTTCAAATGAACCATTTTGAATACTGGACAAATCAGCTAAACTTGTAGGAGGGCTGTTTTGAGGCTTCATTGGTGTCAATGATATCTGATAAACTTCTTCTAACAATTCCTTCAAATTAAAATTATTCTTAGCAATGCTAAACTCATTCCATTTCTTGAAAAAAAATTTAATTTATTAAACTAAATGAAATAAAATTTCTGATATTATACATTTGTTATTTCATCAAGTTGTTCGTTACGTTGCTTTAGTTTTTCTAGGTTTTGCAAAATTTTTCGTCTTGCACCCAAAGTAATTTCGTAGCTAATCAATTTTTCATCTGTCAAATTCATCAAGTCATCGTAAGATAAAGGACACAGCATAGTGCTGTATTTGTGAAGTCTCAAATTTTTTAACCAAAAAAAAATACCTAAAAACATTTGTTGAGTAAAAGGTTTTAATTTACAATCTCGAAAAATTACTTTTGGCCTCTTTATTTTTGCTGAAGTCAATTTTGTCTTCATTGAATTCATTTGAAATAGCTTTTGGTCCACTAAAAAAATAAAAAAGAGGAAAATAATGTTTATTTTTTATTAATTAAGATATTTTTTAAAAATACTTAAAACTTCCAAAAAATTCGCTTGAATTCCCGAAATCGTTGGACATAATTGAATCTATTAAAATAAATAATTAAATTATTAAATTCTAGCTTATAAATTTTTTGGTTTACTTGTTGAAAAATTGTTTGTTTTATTAGCAAATTTAAAATAATTGCCTTTTAAAAAATTCATAATTATTAAAAAAAATTTAAACATTTTTTTGATACTTTCAAAATTTTCCTCGGGCTTCAGTGGACTGAAAGGAGGCAGTGAAATGCTTGAAAACACTGGCTTGTGCTGAGAATTTACATAATTTTTAATGTTAGCCATTAAACTTGTATTAATTGAGCATTTAGAATTGTCAATTTTCTCAGTAAAGTTATAGCTATCATAGCCAAAATAAGCAAATTCTGAGCTTTCCGTGTTAGAAAAGTTGCTGTCTGCTGATTTATCGTTTAAGCTTAGATTAGAGTCGAATTTATTTACCATTATATTATCAAAAGGAACATTATTCGACACATCTCTTTGAAAAAAAATTATTATTTATAAATTAAAAAAATCAATATTTTCATTTAAGATTATGAATAAGACTGGCCATGTATTAGAGATAATAATAATTTAAAAAAAAATCGAAATCCTACATTTTTTGTGCACATTGATTATTTGAATTTTGAATATTTTCTTCCAAAAGATCTGACCATTTTTTAAACATTAATTTTTGACCATCATCAAACAATGGATGGTAAACCGCGAGTTGAACAAGGCATCGACATTGGAACAAATTACAATTTTGTTTCTTACAAGTTTCTAGGATGCCTATTATTAAGTTGAAATACCAATTTCCCAATTGTTCTCTTAAAGGGTTCTTGTGATCAACTAGAGGCAAATATGACATTACAGTCTTGAGTTTTTTTTCTACTGGCATTTCGTTCAACAATTGAAAATATCCTGAAAAATAAATTTTTTCTTTAAATTGTTTAAGAAATATCATTTGAATTTTTATTACTGATATTATTGGCTTGCTCTTCAAGAATGTTGGTTTGATCACTTTTTTTCAAATTTTCCAACAAGTCAGTGGTGGCTGAGAGAAAAAACTTGAGCATGCTGAGCGAAAGACTGTCCATCGATTTGATCAAAAGTGTGACCTGATCTACTTGATTCCATGATTTTATCTCTGATATGAGCTTTTCTTTGTGTGAATCGCTCACTGTTTTGAAATCCTTTTCAGCCAAATACATTTTTTTTTCAAATAAGAATAAAATTTCAGATTTTAAAAGCTATTTAATTTAAAAAGACGTCTCTCTTGAGTGTTGTATCTTGCGATGGGTGAAAATAACACAAATCTTGATCAAAACCTATTTATGAATTCGAAAATTGATTGTTTTCTCATGTTTATGAAGCTCTTCAGTTTTAGTAATATGTTTTTGCGCAATGGGCTTTTTGAAATAGAAGATATTTTTGGCTAAAAATTTTTTTCATAAAATTAGCTGAATTAAAATTTTTTTAAAATCATGATTTTTATGAAAAAATAATCTTTGAATAAGCGAGAGAAAATTATAAAATTTACTAATTTAAAATCTTTAATTTATTCAGGAGAAAAAATATGAACGCTCGCTCAGGTAAACTAGGCTTACCTAAGAAACCAAGCTAACAACCAATTTTTTTTATCAAGAACCAAAAAAAAAACAAAAAAGACCTCTTTATATTTTAAGGTTAAATGAGAATTTATAGTTTCTTTTTGTGCGTCGCAATACAAAAAAATATGCAATTAGACCAAGGTATAAAATTCCCTTGCTTATTTTTAAAATGAATTTAGAGAAAAATTTTAATTAAAATTTCAAATACTCATACAAATAAGAGGTTTCGTATGAAATAGCACTGCTCTTATTTTTTCAATTAACTCTACACAATTAAACTCTTAATTGAATTTAATTTTTGCTTGTTCACTATTTGAACTAGTCAAATAAAACTATGTTTCTAAAATTTTGGTTCCGTATCTTGCAGCATCTTGTCCTAAAATATTCTTATATATATATATTTCAATCTTGAATAAAAATCTCTAATCGGCATCTAATTACTCTGATATTTTTTATTAATTTAAAAATTACCAGCTACCATAGCGAGACTAAAGCTAGTCCCGCTCCGCAGGCATCCTGTTGTAGCTTATCATTATTACTATTAATTAACTTTTCTTATAAAAGAACGTGTAATGTCATATTTTAAATATGTCTAAATTTTTCGAAATTATTTGCTCTTAATTGGTGAGTCATTTTCAAATAAATTCAAAATTTAAAAATCCTGTAATTATTATAATTTTTAGTTAGGATTAACAAAAAAAATTAATAAAATCTTAATTTTAAATCGTTAACTTCGCTACTAACTCTTGTAAATCTCATAACTATTTCATTCTTTTCCTATTAGCACACCTTGCGGAAGCAAAATAATTAATTATTTAATATGATTACAAATTAAGTTGCTATTAGTATCCTAAATACGTAGGCTTATGAACTAGGAAAACAAACGCTCAAAAGAACTTTTACGCTATTTGTTTTCTTGAATGCACAATATCTTTTTATCCTCAGTCCAAAAAATTATTTCAAAAAAATTAAATTAGAAAGTTTTATTTAAAAAATTGTTTATGCCTGAAAATTCTTAAACATAAAAAATAATAATCTATCATGCGCTCACGATCTCTTTGTTAATTTTGATAGAGTGTTACCTCTTCTCCGTGCTTAAAATTAATTAAGTTATTTTTTACAAATATAAAAAATAAAATTACAAATTTTCAAAACTTCTCTTTCTTCTTCAGTCTTTTTGAGGCCTGCGTACAAATAAAAAAATGCAGTGACTAGAATAACAACTCCACTAATTACAAAAATGTTCACTTCATCTATTTTTCTGTAATTGCATTTGTAGCCTTTTGACCATGCAATTCTAGTATAATTAAACTTGAAATTTAAATATCATAAAAAAGCATCAAATTGTAAAATTGACTCTTGAAAATTTACCAAATCAACCGGGTCCATGCACATGTTGTTTTCATCTTTGCCCAATTTTTTTCCCATATAAGAAAAATAGTTGGTCAAATTTATGTAAAGGCTTTTACATACTGTGCAAAGATTTGGATTTGGTTCATAATCTTGAAATAGTGGATCTAAAGAGGACGGTTTCTAATTATGGTCAAAAAGATAAATTAAAAAAACACTACAAATTTTGGTTCAATCAATTTACTTTTGTGAAATTATTGATACATATCTCCAATTCTTGCTGAATTTGATAAAACTCAACAATGTGATCTTTTAAGGTGAAATTAACAGTTCCATTGGTAAGATTGTATCTTTCAAAACAGTCTTGTTAAATAAAAATAACAAAAAAATGTAAAAAATTTCAAAATTTTAAAAACCTTCGCATCTCGAAGCATCCCATATCTCTCTAATAGTATTTGATATTCTGACCACAGTCTGCACTCTATCAGTGGCTTCAACAATATTTTCACAAGTGAGCCCATTTGTGTACAAAGATTTTGCATATACATCAGTATTCTATTGAATAATTTAAGGACAAAATAGCTAAATAAATAAACTATACTTCTCTGATTAAAGTGTAAGCATCATTTAACTTAAGATAGTAGACTAGGCAATTTTGGCATACGTGATATGGTCTTGAATAATTTGCTACACACTGAATAAATTCAGAGCTTACGTGAGCCAAGTTTTTATACGAGGCTATGCAGGTGTTTTCAATTGGTATTGAAATGTTGTTTCTTAATTCGAAAAAATCTTGGATATTCACGATTAACTTTCTTTTGAGCAAAGGTTTCAAAATTTCAAAAACATTATTGCCACAGACTAAATTAATTGATAATAAAACGACTAAAACTGTAAAAGGTCTAATCATGATTTTAATTCATCTAAAACTTGTTCAATAAATTAGGAATAAATTCTTTAAGAACAAAACTGAAGAGACTCAGTTTTTATATAATTAATAAAAAGAAAATAAAGTACTATCAATTTTTTTATTTAAGAGAGATTTTAGTCATATATCATTTTTTTTGAATATATTTATGGTTGTTGTGGAATTGAAAGTCTTTCTTTAGTTAGTAAATGATTCAAACCATCTAAGTTTAATGGCTGATCCAATGCTTCCAAACCCTTAAAGAAGTATTGTGAAGAATTTGCATTGATCAACTGAAAATTAAGATTACAATTTGCTTGTATTCGTTTCCGGTAATACGTCTATCCCGAAGATATAAATAATAATCACGATGATCTACCTCATAATTTCTTCTGTGAACCTGAAATAGTAAATGATTATTAGGTAAAAAATTTATTTCAAATTTTTACATGACGAGTGGCGACCCAATTACCAGCGGCATTGATATACCCTGGCAAGAATAACATAGCACCGGTTAAAACCAATGAAGGGATAGTCCAATACCACATTATGTCTTAAAAGATAAAAAGATATCAAATAGACAGATAAGTGTCATTTAAGTAACATAAGAAAAAATCATAGATCATATGACGGAATCAGTATTTTAATTAGATTCTTTAATTTTAATTATGATTTTTAAAGCGTTTTGAAGAGGCTTTAGAATGAATGAAATAAAATATTCTAAACGCTTTATTTTGAATTTTTTCTTGAAATTTTATTTTATAATAAAATTTACAATTTCTTTGTTTTTTTTTCTAATATTACAGAATATAAAATTCGAAAATTTAACATTTAAATTATTATTAAATTTTAACTTGGAACAACAAATTAAATAAAAAAAATTGAAACGATAGACTATTTTTTTATTCTTTAATTTATTTTATTTCTTTAATTTATTTTTTCAATGAGTTCTCTTCAAATCGGCTTGAAAAGCTGGAAAATTTTTTTTTAAATTTTTTGGAGAAAATTTTTTTTATTTTTGAAAATTTATATTATTGAGTTTAAATTTTTAAAATATTAGAAATTAAAATTTCTGAGACTATGGTTTATGATTTGGAGCACAATAAGTTTTTTAAATAATTGTTTATCTTGCTTAATATTAGTCGGGGTTGTGAAGTTCATTTCAACTGGATCTTTTCAATTAAGAGAAACTTGAATATTTTTTTTACTAAAAGGAATAATTTAGTTCTGTAAGATGCTAAATGGTTAAACAACATTGCTTAATCCGAAAATATATGTCTGCAAAACTCTGCAATGTACTTGAAAATTTGATTGGAATACTTTTAAATGGAATGCAAAATGCAGAAAATATTTATTTTCAGAGTATTTTGCAGACCTATTTTACTGCATTAAACAAATTTGCTTATAATTAAGCATTTTATAGAGCTAAATTATCTATATTAATAAAAAAAGTTATTCAAGCTTTTCTGAATTGAAAAGACCGAATTTAAACGAACTTCACAACCCCATAAAAACTTAGAGCCACAAAATGTTAGTCTCTTTCTTAGGTCTTGCTCAAAATTTGATCAAGAAAGTTCTTTTTTTTAAGTTTTATTAATGCTTCATTGATGAACATTAAAGATGATAAAATTTATGATCGCGAGAATATAAGTATTGATCATAAAAAGAATTCACTAGTTTTTGAGGAAAATATACTACAGCTCAGTACCGTCCTATAGAGTGAGGATTAAAAAAAAATAAAAAAAGCAAAAACTAAAAATAAATCTGTCATAGATAGTTTTTTAAAGGTTAATCAACACATAAAAATTATTTTTGCCTATACTAAATGTGTTCTTACTTTTTTAATTGATTTTCATTTTAATTTTTTTAATCTTAACTTTTTAAGAATAAAAAATTAAATCTAAAAGTTGAAAATAATACAGTGGTGATTTCATAACAGTATTTTACGAAAAATTAAGTAAAATACCGTAAATTAACCAAATTTTACCACATTTTACGTAAATTAACGTAAAATCCGAAAAGTGAAAAAGAAGTATTTTACGAAAAATTACGTAAATTTTCAGGATTTTGAGATAATTTTGGTAAAATTTGGTAAACTTAAAAACGGCCAATTCAAAATTCAAAATTTTTTGAAAAAATGTCCTTTTTTTCCAAAAATCGAAAATTTAAGAAAGCTTTTTTTATAAAAATTTAAAATCAACTATTTTTTTGATCAATTTATGAAAAAAAAAACTGTCTTAAATTTTCGATTTTTGGAAAAAAAGGACATTTTTTCAAAAAATTTTGAATTTTGAATTGGCCGTTTTTAAGTTTACCAAATTTTACCAAAATTATCTCAAAATCCTGAAAATTTACGTAATTTTTCGTAAAATACTTCTTTTTCACTTTTCGGATTTTACGTTAATTTACGTAAAATGTGGTAAAATTTGGTTAATTTACCGTATTTTACGTAATTTTTCGTAAAATACTGTTATCAAATCACCACTGTATTTAAAAATAACCAATAGAGAAAAAATATCTTTGATAAAATTTCAAAAGTCAAAAGTCATTTTATGGACAAATTTTGATTTGAAAAATTAATTTAAATCAGTTACACATTTCAATAAATTAATTTTATGCGTTTTTCATCATTTTAAATAAAAAGTTTTCTTTTTCGGACTGAATCATACTCTTTATTTGTTTTTGATTATCACGCCGTCCTAAGAATATTTTATGTAAAATCAGTTAAGCTTTTCAACAAAACCTCTAGCTGATTTGAGCTAAACAAAAAATGTATAAATATCAAAATAAATTCGGATATTTTTAATTTCATTTAAAACAGTAAATTGAAGCTTATGATCAAAATTTACTGAACACGCTCAAAAATTATTTTTATAAAGAAGTTTAAAAAGTTGATTAATTAAAAAAGAACTTAATACACTCCAAATATTTAATAATTATTAGGAACCTTGAAAAAAACATGAAATTTCCGGAAATTCAAAATAATATCAAATATTTCTGAGGCTAAAAAAACAAAAGTAATCAATTTAGTAATGAAAAAATTATATTTCGTATAATTAGGATTTCATTTGTGGATAATTCGAATTCGAGTTTAAAGATCATTTTCTAAGATTGGATTGATTTTTTTATATTCGGATCCTTATCATTAAAAATATTTAATAAAATTATTAAACTAAATTAGAATTTTTTTTTCCTTAAAATTTTCGATTTTTATTCCTTTTTAAGAGTCAATTTCAAATTTATTGTGATTTTTAAATTAATAAAAAAATTTTGATTTTATGTGAATATTTTTTATTCAATAAATTTTCAATTTTTTTCATGTCTTTTTTGATCTTTTTAAAATAAAGTTTTATTAATGAAAAAATTTTATAATAAATTAAAATAGAAATTAAAATAAAAGTTTAAAATTCACTTATTTTTAATGTGTGTAATAAAGCAAAAAATTAAATTAAAAGAATAAAAAATTATTTTTTTTCTTTAAAAAGGTTTATCACTTAAATTCTTTAGATTAAGTCAATGAAAGTTTCCATGGAAAATTGAAAACATACTAAACAAGACGGATATGTAAGCAAGTTTTTAAAATTAATTAATCGCTTTCTGAACACAATGGCATTGAGAGAAAGCAATCACTTAATACATACAAAATTAATGTTTGCCATTTAGAATTTTTCCAAATTTAATTAAAAAATATTTGGTTAACAATTGATTTTTTCCAGCATATATTATTTTTGAAAATATTCAAGTCAGGAAAAGTTAATTTTTTTAAATAAAAAATAGAAAATGGCATCAGAAAGAGAGAAAACCAGTATTCCCAAAGTAGTTGAAATAATGGTGCAATTCCTTCGAATAGGCGTGATCGACACTCTAAATGAAAAGTATCATGCCGAAGTGAAAATAATTTCTAAGTGGAAGCCGCTTGAAAATTTTAATAGATATGATCGAAATAGATATTGGAATCCGGAATTATTTATTGAAAATGCTTTAGAAGAACCAAAAGAGAGCATTCGTTACGCTCTAGTCAACGAAGGAAATGAAAGGTATGTGGTTGAGAAACGAAGAATAAAAGGTTAGAGAAAATAAATATTTTTTCTTAAATACCAAAATCAGTGAAACTTTGATTTCGTCGTTTTAATTATTTTCTGAGAACAATTATCTTCGGAAATATATGGTATGTTCTATTATGTTTTATAAAAATTTTAAATACAATTTTGAAAATGCATTGAAAATGTGCGATGGTTGAGATAGATTTTATTTTAGAAATATTTGGAGAAATTTTTGCAATGTCGCTCTATTAAAATTAAATATAGTGTATCAAACATAGATTATTTAGTTTTATAAAATTTTAAGAAAACAAATAAAATTCTATTACTTTACTTTACTTTTACTTTTACTAATTCTTAATAAAATTTTTGATCTTTTGACTGTTGAAAAAGGCAATAATTTAACTAGTTAAAATTTTTTTTTTAATATTTAAGTAAGTTGGTTTGATTTAATTTTATACTCAATGCTTTAGAAGTAAAAAAATTTTAATGAAATTTAAGTTGCAATTAAAGGAATATTGAGAATCAAATCGAACCAATGTCAAATTAATCAGAGGATTAAAAATCATTTAGATATTTAAACTCGTGATTTCTTAAAAGCAATGTGATCAAGAGATCAAAATTGAAGTTTTTTAAAATTTTAGCCATTGGCCATTTTTTTGAAATTTAAGAAAAATCTAAAAATTATATTGTATAATTTTTAATCTGAGTTTTCTAACAATTAGAGCTTAATTTTTAATTCATTTGAATAAATTAATGATTAATATATAAATATATTAATAATGTATATTGATGTTAATAATTATTTATTATTAATATATAAATATATGAATAAATTAATGTCTTTTATCAAAATTTCTAAAAAAATCATCAATGTTTGTAACACTTTATTTAATTTTAATAGAGAGACATTGCAAAAATTTCTCCATATATTTCTAAAGTAAAATCTATTTCAACCACCGCATATTTTCAATGCATTTTCAAAATTGTATTCAAAATTTTTATAAAACACAATAGACATATCGTATTAAAAATTAAATATTTTCTTTCTAAAAAAATAATCAAAATATTAATAATATCAAAAAATTTTTGGGTTCTTTCTTTTCAAGTGATTTTTGAAATTTGTTTTTTTGAAGTTTGATTTTAAATTTTCTACGAGTAGAATATTTTTGATATTTCAAATTTTTCTGCAACAAAAATCTGCTTATTATAATTTCGTTTCATGCACTTTATTGCAAAGATATTCGGTATAATCACTTGGTCACAAAATCCACAAGTTTTTATTTAAAAAATTTTTAAACATGAATAGTTGTTTTAAATCCCTTAATTATTATGATTTTCTTCTTTAGACTCATTCTAGCAAAGTTATAAATTTAAAATTTAATAATTTTCAAGGAGTTTTTTGGGAAAGACTTGAGCTGCAAAACTTTCCATTTGATATTCAAGAGCTTGGTTTAATCATAGCTTCTAAACTAAGCAACGAGGATGTGAAGTTAGTTTCTGACTCCAAAAACCAATTTTTCATTGATTCAAAAGTAAAAGATAATTTTGTCGAACAGCAAAAATGGTAAAATTTTTAACAATAATTTATATTTTACCTAAACTTTTTGACAAGGCGTTTGTTTAAAATTGTGAGAATGAGCGATAGACCATTTTTAATTGATTCAAATATAGTCCATATAACTCCAGTATCCAAAGATGAAATTTTGGATTATCCTAAAATAGTAGCTTCATGTTTTTGTGCTAGAAAGTCTGGCTATTATTTATTAAATGCTTTTTTTTTGATTTTTCTTATAACAGTTACAACCTTTACTAGTTTTTCCATCGATCCAAAACGTCCCTATAACAGAATACCCACGGTATCGACTTTTTTGCTTACAAGTGTCTCATTCAAATGGGTAATTAACCGTTCTCTGCCAGCTGTATCATATTTAACTTCTTTGGACAAGTATTCAATGGTCTGCATATTTTATATTTGTTTATTAGCTTCATGGCACGCAATAATTGGATCGAATTGGACAGAAGAACAAGCAAAAGTGATAGATAAATGGGTGCTAGTTGCTTTTGTTTGCGTTTTTTTGATAATAAATTTATCATTTTGTGTTTGGTTTTTAATTGCTTATCGAAAAATATCAATTTTTAAGAAGAGAGAAGAAGAATTTTTAAAAGAATGTGAATCAATCAAAAATTGACAATTCAAAGATAATTGAAAATTAATAAATAAATTTTAGAAATTTTTTTTTATTTTTTTGATAATTTATTTAATTAATTAATTATTTAAATTAAGATTTTGATAACGGAAATATTTTTTGACAATTATATCTATAAAATACTTCTTTTTTACAATGGTTGTGCTGGAGAAAAAATCTTCGCCAGGTTAAACGATTTTTATATGAGGCTGACAAATTTTAAGGTGGAGGATAAGTTTTGCCTCTCAAATAGATTAATTAGACAAAGTAACTGTGCTTTATAATTATTCAAAATTAATCTGTTAATTAATAGTAGTTAATTAATTAAAAAAGTGCGAATTTTTTTATAATAAAATAAATATATATTTTTAATAAATTAATTTCATATCAATATTTTATAATTCTAAAACTAAGCAAGTTAAAGTCTAGCCTTTTAATTTAGCATAAATTTTTGAAAATTTTTCATGCCTAATTTAATCTATATCGTGCGATTAACCAGATTATAGAGAATAATATTTTTTTGATTTAATTGATCTTAAAATTTATTATTTTTATTGGTCACGTTTTAAAAAACATTTATTTTAAAGTTTTTTAAATTTTGATATTTTTTTTACTATTAGTCGTTTTCTATCAATTGTCTTAAAGAGATAAATCAAAAATTAAAATATGAATTACTGTCTCTTGCAAGCCAAGTTACGAAATTTAATCTAAATACATAGAATAAAAAAAATCAAGAAAATTAAAATTCACCACGAAATTATTTCAATATGTACTTATTTAAAGAAAATGATTTTAAATAATAATATTTCTTAAATTCACTTTTTATTTTTTCCTGTTAATAGTTTAAATCAAATTATCACTTGATAGTTTTCGAACTCTTTTTAAGTAAAATTATCTTAAAAGTGTTTTCTAAAAATTTCTTTGTTCAAGAATTGTAATTTGGGAAGAAATATTATTTTTTTGCCTAAAAAATTTTTTAAATCCTTTCTCTGAGATTTTCAAGGTTTCACAATGTTTATTTGTTTTATGAAAAAAATTAACTTTTTTGGATAGCATTTTTCATTTAAAAAAGGGAATAAGTCTTATAGAAATATCATCAAAATTCGTGGAATTTAAAATCAAGTTTTTTTTTGATTCAAATCATCAAAACACATTTCATTAGGACATATGAGCAAAACAAATCTCGAAATTTGTGGAATCTATCCTAAAAGCAGTTGAAAAACAAAAATAATGAACGAATACAGCAAAAAATTAAGGCTTTTTAATTAAATTTTAAAAATTTAAGCAAAAAATATTTTCTTTGAACATTTTTTTAGCGATCCCAAATTTTTTTAATTGCCAATTTAAATATTCTATTTAGTATGCTTAAGGTAAAAGCGTTTTTCTTTAAGTCTAAACGTAAACGTGAATTTGTTGTATGATTTAAAATAATTTTATTTAGCTATTCAATATTCAAGTAATTAAATTTGTCCAAAAATCCAGTTTAAAAAAATCCTCAAAATTTTAAATTTTATTTATTTCTGATGCTTATTAGGAATATTAAATTATTAAATTAGGAGGTTGTTTGGTCGATTATTAAAACGTTGATTAATTAAAGCTTAACTTTAAAATATAATTTTTAACAAAAAGAAGCTCTCATTTTTTAACTTAATAGAAACTGATTAATGACAGAAAAAATTCAAGTAAGATTACCTGAAAAAAAGATTTATTTAAATAGGTTTTTAGATTAGAGATTTACAGGACATGTTCTTATCAATGAATAATTTACTTAAATTATGATTTTAAATATTTAAATTATTCGGTTTGAGTTAGATTATTAAAAAAAAAGTAAAATCTTGTATTTATAATTTTAATGATACAAAATTAACAAAAAAAATTCAAATATTTTTTTATTTTTTGAAGCTAATAGTCTTATTATATTTTTAAGTAAAGGTGTATAAAAGATTCGATTATTCGAGTTTTGTTTTCATGATAGCCAAAATTAATTCGCTCAAAGGTAAATCATTTAAAGTGTAATTTTTTAAATATTTTTCATGATACTATTTCAAATATAAAAAGAATTTCAAATGAATTATTATTTGAACTAAGTATTAGCGTTTAATGTCAAAAGCAAATGGATTTAGTTTTAGAAATTTGTTTGTTAAAAATATGACTAAAAGAGTATTAATGATTTTTTTTAAATTTAAATAGCTAGCTCAGTAATTTGGGCTATTTCAATATTTTTTTTTAATTTTTAAGATAAATAATGAGCGATAGTGACTCAGAAAAAAAGAAAAATAGCTCGGATGATTCGGATTTGGACGAAGAAGCGGTGAATACTGTGATTTGGCCTGTACAGATCAGAGTAAGCATTGAGTTTTTGTCAATAGGTGAAGTAGATACTTTAAACGAGAAATTCCAAGCCGAAGTTAGAATTATATCGAAATGGTTCGATATTCGGGCTGACAAAAAAAAGTATTGTCGAAAAAAAGACTGGAATCCGAATTTGTTCATTGAAAATGCCATGCATGATGTCAAAGAAAAAATAAAATACAAAGTGGCTGTTGTGGATAACGATAAACGCGAAATAACTGAAGTCCGGATGGCAAAGGGAAATTTTTGGGAAAGAATTGAGCTGCAAAATTTTCCCTTGGACACTCAGGAGTTGAGCATTACATTTGCTAGTAAAAAAAAAACTTCCCAAGTTAACCTTATTCAAAATCAGCGTAAAATATCGACCATTTACTTTGAAACACTGCACTCATTTCGAGACCAGCAAAAATGGAAAGTAGGGTATAGCAGAATATTTGGCAAATTTTTTTGTTAATTAATGATTTTTTTATCAGTTGTATAAAATGGTCAATGTGAGTCAGCAAGCATCATATGATATAGGTAGCAGTAAATCAATAAATGAAATAGATCCGGAAGCTAACGAATTCGATAACTTGCATCGGATAATGAAATCAAAACGGGCTAAATTTGTGGCCACTTGCTATTGTTCCCGGCGACCAGCTTATTATTTAATCAATTGTTTTTCATTCAATTTTTTGATCACATGTTTATCTTTGACTATATTTTCGCTAGAAACTCGCCTAGCTCCGAACAGAATTTCAGGTACTTTTACTCTCATTTTAACCAGGTAAGCAAATTTGTTCTTAAATAAAGTTTTATTAAATTTTTGAAAATAAAATATTTATTTTTTAGTGTGTCATTCAAATGGGTTAGCAATCGCACCCTGCCTACAGTGTCATATTTAACTTCTTTAGATAAATATCAAATAACGAGCATAATTTATTTGGTGCTGTGTTGTGTTTGGCACTCGACTATATCTAGTATTAATTTAGACATGTCCAAAAAGATAGTTATAGATAAAATAGCTGTGGGAGTATTTGCCTTATGTTTTATAATCATTCAAATTGTTTTTAGTATTCGAATTTTCAAGGCGTTCCAAGGCCTCAAAGAACTAAAACTCAGAGAGGAACGATTTATTAGACAAGTGCCTGAATACGACGATGATGATGTTTAGACGAATACTCAGTAAAGAAATTTAATACGAGTTTAATTAAATTGCCTTGAAATAATTTAAATAAAGTTTAGTTTTTAAAAATGTTATCTTTAAAGAGAAAGAGAAAATATGGATTTACCAAAAAAATTCAATTAATAACATTTTATTGATTTTTTCTCTTGGCCAAAAAAAGAAATTCTATTTAAAAAAAAAAGATCCTACCCAGAAACTTGAATCTCATATTTTTTCAACATAGTTTATTTGCGTTAAGAAGTACTTTTTAAATAGCCTTTAATATGTATAAAAAACAAAAATTTTTAGTTTGAAACAAAAACACTGAAAATTGGGCTATCTTAAATAAAAAATAACAAAATTAACAATCAGTATCAAATACAATTAAAACAGATTCATTATTTTATTTATCCACAACAAATCAAATAAAATGAATAAGTAATTTTACGTAAAAATTGGTAAAAATGAAAATGCCAAAAAAGCTTATTTTTTGAATTTTTTATTATTTTCTAATAAATTTTGAAAAAGTATTTTCTATTTATTTGATTATATTTTACCAAAAGTTACTTTTTTTTAGCTTTTTTATACGTAAATTTATGTAAAAAAGGTAAAATATGGTAAAAAAAAAGTAACTTTTGAAAGAAAATTATGAAATTTTTAATTTTTCTAATAAACTAGCAGTCTGATCATCCGCCATTTTTGTCTAACACTATATCAATTACCTTTAAAACTTGGATTTAAGGAAAATTAAAGAAATATGTGCCAAAAGATTCAGCGTTTGATCTGGCCTGGGATAGAGCAAGATATAACCTAAAAAACGCAAGGTCAAATTCAATCAAGCCAAATAAATCAAATGATTAAAATATGTTTTAAATATATAATATTCTTTTTGTCTCGATATTTTTTCTTTCAAAAGTTACTTTTTTTTAACACATTTTACCTTTTTTTACATAAATTTACGTATAAAAAAGTTAAAAAAAGTAACTTTTTTCAAAATTTATTAGAAAATAATAAAAAATTCAAAAAATTTTCAAAATGATATAGTGACATATCTTTAATACTGAGACTTGTTTATAAGTCATAAGTCTTAAGCCTAGTCAATGACTTTTTTTTTATTCAACAGTCCGAGCCAAAGAATTTTATTAATTTTTTTTAAAGTCCGAACAACATGAATTTTTTGCCGTTCCATGTAGTTATTGTTATTAATTAACTACTTTATTTTTACTTTACTTTTTTTTCTGAAGGAGCTTTTGCAAAAAAAAAAATAATAGTAAAAATAAATTCTTTTTACCAATTATACCACTTGAAAAAAAAGTTTTGTATTGAAGAAACACCAAATAGTGTCTCGTACGAAATTCCCACTTAAAATAAAACGTAGTTCTGGTTGCTCAAAAGCTACAGCAAACGTTTTAATTCTTCAGACTAATGAAACTAAATTCATTAACGATATTGGTATTAGTAGCAGCAGAGTCTTATTTTAAGTCAATATTCAATGAAAATAGGAGGAGGGGAATAAAAAAACAGTGAGTCAGTAGCCAAAAGGAAACGCGCTCAAGCTGAATCATACAATAAAAAAAATAATTGCTAATTACTTTTGCAAAACAATAAAATTTTGTTTTTTTTGTTTTATTTTTGAATCAATTCACACAATTTTGAACTGCTTTAATTAAATAAAATATCAATAAATAAAATTATTCCTAGCATGAGTAGTTTTGTCTTTATTATGCATGAAAATAGCATGGGTAATAATTTAATGTTTTTTTTAATTACAAAGTTTTTAAATCTTTTAATATTTAATTTTTTGTGTCAAAATTAAAATTTTAAAATCTAAAAGTTTTGTGTATATTTGAGAAAATTATCACCAAAACTAGAAAAAAAATCTAGAAGTTTTTACAAATTTATACAAAAAATATAGAAGTATTTTCAAAAAAAATCAAATCTACTCAAAAAAAATTTACTTTGAAAATTAAATGGGAAAGTACAAATTTAAATATATTTCAAAAGTGATATTTTAATTATTATTATTATTTATTCATAAAATTACGCCAGATTCGGCGGTGTAAAAAATTAAATAAAATTGAATACAAAGAAAGGTAGTTATGTACTGTTTGTTTTCCTTTTTTAAATTTATTGATATATTGATATTTTAACATTATTCAAAAGTAAATTTTTTTTAGTCTCTTGATTCTTTTTTAGTGCCGTTCATTGCTTTTATGGTTACTAAATTTCAAAATTGTATCCAAATTTTTGATCCAATAAAAAATTACAGATCTGAATTGATAAAAGGATTTTTTGTATTTTCTACGTAAATTTAAAAATTTGAACTTGGATAAATGTTATATATCGAAATTTAACATGAAATAATGACAATTAACGAAACAAATAATTATATTTTAACTTTTATTATCGTAATTTTATTTCAAATGAAGGTATTTTAGGTTATTTTCGGAACCTAAAAAATATAAATTTTATAAATTTGAGTGAAATATTTAATTAATAGTGAAATTATTCAAATTGATTTAATTTGGGTCCTACTAAAACACTTACACCCAAATTTTGAAAATTTCCTTTTGCCCACTTATTTTACAAAGCAAAAATATCTTTTAAAGCTTTAAAATGACAGTCAACTAATGACAATTAATTTTTAAATTAATTTTTTTTTAAATTGAATTTTTTTATATTTTTAAAATCTGACTCCCTACTATCCCTCAATTTTATACGAATACGCTCAGTTTAATCCCTTTCAAGCAGAGAATTTCAAGAGCTTTCTGAAAATGCGTCTTGTTTTTGTCTAGGAAGTATAGTTTTTAAATAAAAGACCTCAGTTATTTACCAAGCGAATTTAAATATTCAAATATAACACTTCATTCAAAAAATTCTATTACCAAAAACCATTCTATTCAGAATTTTTTATCTTTTTGAAAACGATATTATTTTCATTGATTTCAATATTTTTTTAAGCGAAAAAATCAAAAATTTTCCTTTATTAAATTAAAATTTACCTTACTCACCTACTGATCCACAACTGGCATTGTGAAATTTTATTCAAAACTTCCAATACACAAAGAAAAAAATCTATAACTTTTTTACTAATGGCTAACTGTGAAACGATTTTTGTTTCACAATGCCCTCCACCAGCTAACTCCCATTATACTTGTTGAGAATATCAAGAGCTTTCCAAAAATGTTTTCTAAGAATTTTCATTGTTTTAACTACAAAAATTTATGTTTTGTTATTTGAAAATAATGATAATTAACATGAAAATATAATTAAATTTATTGAAAATAGCGTTTTTCTAGCATCTTGACATAAATTCGTATATACATACGTATATACATGGTCTTCTAAGAGTAAACTTTTCTCAAGTTTAACTTTTTTATTTATTTTTTATTACAATTTTTGATATGAATATTTTTTCAACTCTTTTTAATCTTGTCAATGTGACTTTAAATTAATAAAAATAATAATAATATTAATATACATAGCAATAAATGTGGTTTCTGATGCTAAAAATTTAAGTCTATTTTTCCGAATCTGAAATTTTAATTTTTTTCTAAAGCTTTAAAATAGAAGTGAGAAAAAATATTTAAATCCTTACTTTCATACTTCGAAAAGTATTGGTCAAAACCTGGAATCTTTATTTATCAGTATTAAATGAAAACTTGCAACTGAAACAATTCTTTTTTATTTTTCTGACAGAATTAAATTTTTTTGACACTAAATCGATTCATTTTTTTCTGCTAATAAAATAAATATGCCATAACGTCTTGTGGAATTAATTGCTATTTAAATGCTATGAAAAATAAAATTTCTATAAAAAGTCACATGCTATTGAGCAATCCCAACCATAATATTTTTGTAAAATTTTATTCTAAATTTCTCTTTAGAAAAATTATAAAATCGCTTAAAAGTAAAACTTTACTTAAAGAATTTTTACACCATCTAATCTTCAAAGTTCTACAAATTTTGAAGCTTTCTTATTATTCATTAACTTAAAGACATTCTTGTAATATTCAACTTGAATTTTTTAGGAATTATTTGAAATAATTTAATTATCTTATTTTTATTTAAAATATTCCAAAATTGTGAATATTTCTTCTTTAAATCAATTGAATAAATTGAAAACATGTCTAAAAGTCTTTTTTTTTTATTTATGCTTTTATTAAGCTGACAAAGTTTTTACTTGATAAAAAAATTAAAGATCAATAAAAGCTGCCTACAAAGTGATGTTTGATGCTTTTTTTGTTTTTTTCAACAAATAGATAATTTAAACTTTCTGTAAACAAAAATTAATTTAAAAATCTGTCTGACAATTATCTCCAAAATTCATTCCCGATTGAATATACCATACGATATTGCATAATAACTTTAGCTATAAAAAATTATGTCTAAAGGAAACTATTGATGGAGATGTTAGTTGAGATTGAACTTGATTTATATCCTACACTGTGATCATGTGAAAATGTATAGTTGTTTTAATTTTTAATTCAGCGCAACTGTTTTATGACAGCAAGTAAATTTAAGTCTATAAAAATAACGTAAAAAAATAAAAGTTTAACTTTTTTTATACGGCTTTGAATATAACTTTTTGTTGAAGATAATTACTTTCATCACTTGATATCGATTTTAATCCGAAACTATTATAATATATTTTTATTTAAAAAATAAAAAGATCTTTCTTTTGTCTGTCTTTTAAATTCTTTGCGGACCTGGTAAAATCTGATTTTTAGTTTTTTGATAGTAAATTCAGGAAAAAATTAAAATAGCAGCGGAAAAGCCTCAATAAATTTTTAATTTTGAGCAAAAATTTACTCTTAGTAAATAAAAAAGAATTTTTAATCTTATTTACGAAGAACTATTGATTTATATTAGAACGCTTTCACTTATTTATAAATTTAGAGTCAAGTGTTTATCAACTAGAAAATACTTAAGAACACTTTCTTATTTTTGTGATTTTGTGTCAAAATTTATCAAATAGAATTCAGAATAATTATCAACTTACCACAGCAAAATTATCATAATATCTATGCCTCAGTATTTTTTCTTCTTCATAAGCATCCTTTTTTCTTTCCTCAAAGCATTTTTCGGCAATTTAATTAATTTTTTATTACGATTAAATTTTGTTTCAGTTTTTAAATTTATGATAATGTTTTCATGCATGCCAAAATGATAGAATGACAAATTTTGGTAGAGCTCGAGTAGCCTTAGACTAAAGAAATATTCAAAATTTATTTTATTACTACATTTCATAGTCATTTTGTAAACAAAAAAAGCTTTATTATATTTTATGTAAAACTAGCTGGTGCAAAATATAGTTTGTTAATAAGATTTTTAATTCATCAATCAAACATAAAATAATTTGCTTTTTTGTTTTTCAAAAATATAAAAATTATTTTATTTACCATCCATCAGTTTCCTAAATGACTTCATTAAACAAAATCAGCTAGTTAAAAAGCTTAATTCTCCTTAATTTTGTCGATTGGGATTTTAAAAAGGTTCCTCTGTTTCGGTAGGTTTTGGCACATTACTTGGTTCTATTTTAAATATCGAATTTAAATTCTAATTATTAAATTTGGCAAGGATCTTTACTTAACAAATAGCTGAATTCGAATTTTTTAATTTTCTTTTAAGTTTAAAAATTATTCGAAAAAGTAAAATATTTTATACGAAATTAATTAAACGAAAAATTTTTTAATCAAAATCAATAGTCTTTACTTCATTATTTACTATTAGAAATCTAGAATTTTTTCTAAGATTTAACTGTATCTCATTTTTTAAGAATTTTTTTTTCTTTAATTGTTGACTGAGGGCAAATAAAAACAAACAAATAGCTTTTTTCTCAATTAATATATTGGAAAAAAACAATTTTTTTAAATCTAATGGAGACTAGGACAATTACTTAATATGTGAAAGATTGATAACTTTTGAAATTCATAAAAATTGTTCCATAAAAATAAATTTAATAAAAGAATGACGTCAATTTTCATGTAAAAGGGTTAATGCAGTTTCGTCTAGTGTTGAGGAGGCAATTTTTTAAACAAGCTTGGCCAGATATTTGATCGATAAGAGCTTCAAGAGCACTCAAATAGCATATGAAAATGCAGAGAATTAAATTCCGTTTTTTTGTATACCATTTTAAAATGTTTGAGAAACAAAATTAAACTTCAAAATAAATTAAACCAATATGAAAATTCAGTTTCACAAGCGAATTAACATGAGTACTTAACTATTCATAAAAAGTTTAATCTGTCAAAGGATAAAGAAATTAATTCGTTGTATTTTCATGTTGTATTATCAAATATTTCGCAAAATCGGTTTTATAAAAATATTTTTTATTAAATGCTAAAATTTCATTATTTGTTTTATTTTCTCATAATGTTTCAATAATAACTTTTGCAAAACCATTTTACGAAAACAATCAAAATAGAAAGTTTTAAGGTACTGGAGTTGAAGCAAAAAGGTGGATTTTAATTTCCAAAAAAAAATCTGCTGAATTAAGTTTATTTGTATTTATTTCATGCTTTTCAAAAATTTGACATGAGAAAGCCCATTTTTTTTTAACGCTTTAAAAAAATTTTCTTACTTACTTTCAATCTTTTATTGTAAAATTCCATTTTATAATTAATATAATATTAATTAATTTAATTAGTTTGAATTATCTGAAACCTAGATCAAAATTAGTGAAAAATAGCACAAAATGTTTGGTAAGTCAAAAAAGCTTCTTAGGTCTTTATTTTTTTATGCTGTTAAATTATTATAATATTAGCTTTTTTAAATGATTAATGAAAATTTTTTGGAATTAAACTAGAGAATTAAAAAATGTTGCTTAAAAAAATTCACACTAATATCGTATATATTAATAACTTTTTTTAGTTTGGATTTTTTTCAACTTTATTTTGTTAAAAAAATTATTTATTTTTTACTGGCAACCTTTTTTTTTCGGTAAATAAATATAAACCCAGATAATTTGTAAAGAAAATTTGGTATTTTTAAACCTTAAAAATAAAATTTAAAAAATAACATTAAAAAAAATCCAAACTAAAAAAATATATTCATATTTCCGATATTAGTGTGAATTTTTTTAAGCAATATTTTTAGTTGATTATAATTTTAAATTTAATGCAAACAATTGTTTCTAAACTTAATTTCAAAAGGAAATAAAGATTTTGACCTAGATGTAATCACGGAAATTAGAAACAATCAATAAATAATTTTAAATCGATTTATATTTTAAAATATTTCATTTCTAAAGTGCTAAAAATATGAAAGGCAATTTTTTAAAGTCTTTTAACAAACCTTTCGTGTCATTCCCAGAAAAAAATATTTCTATTTAAATTAATCAAAAAAATAGCGTACCTTAAATTCGAACCATGATTTCCTTTTAATCATTTAATTACATTTACCTTAAACCTTTCAGGCAAATATATTCAAAAGGACCTGACATTTCCAGTTAATTAATCATGACTAAAAATAAAATTTACTTAGTCCTGAAATTTGGATTTTTTTATTAATTTTTTTGTGCAAAAGTTGATCTAGGGACTGACTTTCAATCTCAGAAGTGACTTTCGCTCTACCAAATTCTCTTAAGATAATTTCCACTACCAAAGCTTTGATTGTGTGAATTCATTAAAAAAATCTAAAGCTATGAGTTTTCCAATTAATTTTTATATCTTGAAAAAAAATGAGTCCATCAAGCAAAGCTAAATAAAAATTTTCGTGCACTAGCTCAGTAAATCGATAGCGACTCATTTAAAACGAGCTTTGAATTAAATGAAAGTTTTTCGATAAAATTATCCATGTCATGACTAAAACAGCAAGCAAAAGCGTTCCATTTAAGACTCTTAGACTTGAAAATTATCAATCATTTTCTTGCTTGTTTTTTCTATTTATTTATCTTTTAATTGAGCGTATTTTTTTCTTCATAAAAAAATCGAAATTCAACCAAATAACCAAATTGAAAGAAACGCTTGCAATTGGAATAATTTGCAATCGTTTTAAATTAACAAGTCAAGAATAAAAAAGAGATAGAATTCCCAAGGAACAAAGCTTGGAAATTATTAAAATTCAATTTAAATCAGTAATCGATTACAAAACTGATCGATTTTCGTGTTGTTTTATAAAAATGTTTTTCTTGCCAAGCTCAGTAAATTATTATAAATACCGGTTTAATATTTATACTTTTGATAGATTAAAAACATCAGGATGGCATTTTTTTTCTGTTTTGTTATTTTTAGCCGACTTAAAAAAAATATTATTTTAATAAATAATTTATCATTTTTTTATTTTAAATACAAAAATAGATAACAAAAAAATACATAATTTAGCGCTGGCTATTTAGAAGAGAAAATACTTATCAAAAATGCCGGTAAGACGAGGCCACGTAGCGCCCCAAAACACTTTTATTGATACCATAATCCGCAAATTTGATTCTCAAAGTAAGATTTCTTATTTTCTTAAAAAACAAAAACTAATCTCTACTCTAGACAGAAAATTCTTGATCTCCAACGCTCAGGTTGACCAAAAACCAATTATCTACTGTAATGACTTATTTTGTGATTTGATGCAATACCAGCGCGGAGAGCTGATGCAAAGACCGTGTTCGTGTGAGTTTATGTTTGGCCCCATGACTTCCAAAGTGTCCAAGGATCACCTGTTTCAGGCGATAAGCGGCACAGAAGAGACTCAAGTGATTGTATTGTTGTACAAAAAGGACGGCTCGAATTTTTTGTGCAAAGTACTAGTGGCCCCGGTCAAAAATGAAAACTCTGAAGTAATACTTTTCATTTTGAATTTTGACGAATTGAATGAAACTCCGGACAACAAATACCATCATGGTAATTGCCCACTTATTTTGGATATTCATCTTATTTGACTTTCTTTAAGGATCAAGTGATATAAAACGAAATAGACTTCTTCAGCAAATAGGAATGCCATTTATTTCATCTATTTTTACTCGGTCCTCGTCACCAGTAAAATCAGACCCGATGGTTTATTTTTCACATCGAAACAAAGCTAAATCTAATGACAATATTGAACAGATACCTCTAAATAGCACAAAAGCAGTCAAAGAAAGTACTTAATATGAATTGAATTTTATTTATTTTTTTTATTTTGAATAAAATTTATTAGTAGAAAATTTTGATCAATGTGAAACCATACAGGAAAATGCAATCAATTCAAATGGAGCCAAAATAAAAATAATAAATGAAGATGTGGATGAGGCCAGGAGAAGGTCCCAGGAAATACTGAATGGCGATTTTTCTCAATTTAGCAGTAGTAGAACAGTTAGGAGTAATAATTTTTTGGATCCCATTTCTTGTGCTAACTCAAGCGATTATTTGAACAAATCAAAGGCAACTAGCCTTAGTAATTTAGCAGGTATTTTTTTATACTTTTTAATAAGTACTTGAAGAAATTTATTTTTTTTAGAAAATTTAATGAAAAAAGAGATGAATACAAATTTAACTTATAAAAATACTCCAAAGGATTTTTTGAGCAATTTAAACATGTCCGGAAAAGTAACACAAGTAATATTTGTTTATTAATTAGGTCCACGGTATGATCATTAATAAATATTTTGAATTGAATAAAAATGTCGTCTAATTAACTTTTATAAGGAGCTGAAGTAATAAAATCTAAGGATACTAAGACATCAAGGATCAAAGCTTAAAACCACAGTTTAAATTTAATAAAAAGTAAATTTTCAATAGATAAGACATGATTTTACAGTTGATGTAACTTTGTATTTTATACCATTTTGCTTTCATAGAACTAATTTTGAATTTTTGGATAACAATTTATTAGATTTTGGTACTTTATTCGATATTTTTGGTGCTTCTTTTGCACTTTTTTCAATAAATCAATGAAAATTTTGTTTTCCTTCAAATCTAATATAAAAAAAAAACATTGGTACGGCTGATTTTATATTTGAAAAAGATGATTCTTGAATTAATCAAATTATCTTAAAATCTTATAAAAGACGGTTGAATATTAAATTTATTTATTTTTTAACTGAAGCTAAAATAGTTAGACTAATAAACATAAAACCTTAAGTGTTTAGTCTTTTATTTTATCACATTTCTATGCCGATGCTATTCAGCTCTGTCGCAAACAATTTTACTTTTTTTTGTAAGAAAAAATTAAAGACCAAACTAAATGTGATATTGTGAAATTCAATTACAAATTCAAACAAAAATTCTTCCTTTTTTGATGAATTAAAAATAAAAAAAAAAAGTTGCTGAAAAAGTTGCTGAAATATAATTAAAAAGATACTGCAACAAAGTTCAACATACTTTATTGCACCTTTATTTTCTTAAAATAAAATTATTTTTTTTTTTTTTTTTAGTAAATTAAACCAATAATCAATTAAAATTTTATTGATACAGTGGTGATTTGATAACAGTATTTTACGAAAAATTACGTAAAATTCCGTAAATTAACAAAATTTTACCACATTTTACGAAAATTAACGTAAAATCCAAAAAGTGAAAAAGAGGTATTTTACGAAAAAATACGTTAATTTTCAGGATTTTGAGATAATTTTGGTAAAATTTTTTAAAATTCAAAACGGCTAATTCAGAATTCAAAATTTTTGAAAAAATGTCTTTTTTTCATGAATTTGTTAAAAAAATAGTTATTTTTAAAAAAAAACTTTCTTAAATTTTCGATTTTTGGAAAAAAAAGAAATTTTTTCAAAGATTTTGAATTCTGAATTGGCCGTTTTGAATTTTACCAAATTTTACCAAAATTATCTCAAAATCCTGAAAATTTGGGTATTTTTTCGTAAAATACAATTATCAAATCACCACTGTATTTATTTTTTGTCCTATTAAAACATAAGAAAAATTATTTTAATAAACCTTTTAAAAAAAATATTCTGAGTCTAATCTTTTTAAAATGTATTATTTAAAAAATTTATTAAAAGGTATTTTCATTTACTGATGATTTGCCTCATGATTCAAATCTTCAAACTAGTCGTATACCGAAACTTACAATTCTTCACTATTCGCCTTTTAAAGCTGCGTGGGACTGGTTAATATTGATATTGGTTATTTATACAGCAATATTTACACCATATGTGACTGCATTTTGGCTCCACGATCCAGACAATTATTATTCAATAAACAATGCCCTAAACGATCACAATTCAGCAATAAAATTGGGTGATCCTCGAATAGATGACAATCCTACCGAAATAGAGGACCAACATTTTTTTACCTATTTTCTAAATAGAATTGTATACAACAATAGTGTGGCGAGTGGTCCTTTGGCAGTCATAGATTTTATAGTAGATATAATGTTTATAATAGACATTTTGATTAATTTTAGAACTACTTATGTAAACAAAAACGATCAAGTGGTTTCACATTCTGGAAAAATAGCCCTCCACTATTTCAAAGGATGGTTTTTAATAGATGTGGTTGCTGCTATACCATTTGACCTAATGCTGATTGGATCGGATACAAAAGTATTTGTAAATTAATATTTAATGAAGTAATTATATAATTAAAATTTAAAGGAAGGGGGTTATTTAATAGGACTTCTTAAAACTGCCCGTCTTTTACGATTAGTCCGAGTAGCCCGTAAATTGGATAGATACAGTGAATACGGTGCAGCAGTCCTGTTTCTTTTAATGTGTACATTTGCCTTAATAGCACATTGGTTGGCGTGTATTTGGTACGCGATTGGAAATTCGGAAAGACGGTCGTATGCTGAAAGAGGCATTCCCATAACATGGCTTGATCAATTGGCTAATCAGACCCATCAACCTTACAATTTGACTCATAATTTAGGAGGTCCGACATTAAAGTCTAAATATATAACAGCATTGTATTTTACTTTCAGTATGTTAAAAAGAAATTAATTTGAATTTTTTTTGAAATTAATTATAATTTTTTTTAGGTAGTTTGACAAGTGTAGGCTTTGGCAATATATCTCCGAATACAAATAGTGAAAAAGTTTTTTCCATTTGTGTCATGTTAATTGGGTGTAAGTCTTATTTGGCTAAATGAATTTTTATCCTTTTTAAAAATGCTGAATCGTTGTATTCAAAAAAATTTAAAATCTTATTTTTAAAAAATGTGTCAGTAAATGTGAGTAGCAGGTTTGGTTTTTAAATTCTAAAAAATTTAATTTTTGCCAAAAATAAAAATCTTAGAAGAAAATTTCAAAACTAAATGGTTTTCTTTTTAATTTTTACGATTTATTTCTTTTGTGAAAAAAAATTATGGAATGGCAAGATCTTTTTATAAAGAAAATGCTTTATACCCTGAAAAAAATAAAATATAAAGTTTAATCTTTTTTTATGATTTTTTTCTAGATTATTATTTTGAGGAATTTTTTTGAAGTTTTTTAGGCAATTAATAATTTAACATTATTTAAAAAAAATTTTTTCGATATTGAAAAAAATTAAATCAAATAAATTTAAAAATTTGGAAAATATGTTTTTTAAAATTATTCAAAATTTTTGATTTTTGTGCTTGGTTTTAAAGATTTTTTATTTAGAGAATATTTAATTTAAAATCATATTTATTTTAAATTTTATTATTTTAATCAATTTAATTAAATATTGTGTTCTTATAATTTATAAGTCTTGTCGAATAAATTCTATTTTCAAAGATTTTCAAAAATTTACTTTTTGTTCGATTAATTGTTATCATTAATTCTCGAATTGAGTAACATTCAAATCACCAGTATCTGTCTTGACCTACTTCAATTTTTTTTAATTTTAAAGTTCTTTTTTTCGGTATTGTGAATTTCAAAAACAAATTCAACAAAAATTTTTCATTTTTTAATAAATTAAATTTAAAGTTAATAAAAAATATTAGAAAAAATACTGCAATATAGTACAGCATACTTTGTTGCATCTTTTATTTTTATTTATGAAATTCTCTTTTAGAACCGGTAATTAAATTAAAAAAAAAAGCTAATTTGAAAAATTGTTAATTATAAATTTTTATTATTTTAATATTTTTTTAAACTTGATTTTAACCCCGCTCTTATGTAAAAAATGTAATAAATTTTTCAAATAAGCTCTTTTTTTAAATTTAATTACCGGTTCTATAATTTTATAATACTAGTAGTAATAATTAGTGATTGCTACTTTAGTGGTCAAAGATTATGCCTCTTAAAATATAGTCACAGATTATTCCTGGCTATTTAGCGGTTTAATTTAGTTTGAGTTCCAGTTTTTTGTTTTTCGATTGTTCTAAAATTCATGTTTTTGATCGTAATATCTAGCAATTGGCAATGTGAAAACTTAATAGATTTATTTAAAAAAATTCAAAATTTAGATTCAAAAATGGCTTTATTTTTTAATTTTACTTGGCTTTATCACCAATCTCAATTTTTATTTAAATAATTAAAATATTTTAAAGTTAATTGATCAAAGAATAATTTACAAGTTGAATTTTTAATTGTATTCTTAATCGAAATAGGATAAAATAATGATATATCCTAAAAGGATAAAAGTATTAGTTGGTTAAGTAAACCTCAATTTCTTAATGGCTCAGATAGGATTGTATTACATTTTTTGTTACATTTTTATATATTTAAATTTTTACTAAAACCATTTTTAGCACTTATGTATGCTTCAATATTTGGTAATGTTAGTGCCATTATACAACGCTTATACAGTGGTACAGCTCGGTATCATACGCAAATGCTGAGAGTAAAAGAATTCATACGTTTTCATCAAATTCCAAACCCACTGAGACAAAGATTAGAAGAGTATTTTCAGCATGCATGGTCCTACACAAATGGTATTGATATGAATAATGTTCTCAAAGGTTTTCCAGAATGCCTTCAAGTTAACATTAGTTTAAGCAGAAAATTTTATTTTTTATAAATTTTTCGTTTATTAGGAAGATATTTGCCTGCATTTAAACCGGAATTTGCTAAGTACGTGTTTAGCTTTCAAAGGTGCAAGTCCTGGATGCTTAAGAGCTCTATCAATGAAATTTAAAACAACACACGCACCACCGGGAGATACTCTTGTACACCGGAGTGATTTGCTTCTGGCATTGTATTTCATTTCCAGAGGTTCAATTGAGATTCTAAAAGGTGATGTTGTAATGGCTATCTTGGGAAAAAATGACATTTTTGGTGAAAATTGTCTTATTCACCCCGATATCGGAAAATCTTCATGTAATGTCAGAGCTTTGACTTATTGTGATTTACATAAAATAAATCGAGAAGATCTGTTTGAAATATTGGAAATGTATCCAGAATTTGCGGTTGAGTTCAGCAAAAATCTAAAGATTACATTTGATTTAAGAGATGTATGATATTCAAATAATCATTTTATTTTTTAATAATTTTTATTTATTCAGGAGGAACTTGTAAACCAATCAAAAGAACTTAGACTAAAACTCGAAAACTCTTCTAGAAAAGGTAGCTAATTTTTATGAATAATTTGAATATTTTTAAAGTTTAACTTAAAAATATTTGATCGATGTTTTATTTCTTTTAAATATGAAATTACCGATTTGGTGATGTATAAAAAATTGAAAATAAATTTTTCTATTAATCATAAAAATAAAGATTCACAATAAAAAAATTAAATACATACAAAAATTCGACTATTGTATGAGGAAAATACTTTGAGCTCTCTTAAGAATAAAAATTTAAAAACATTGTTACAGTGTCGGAAATTAGCTTGTCACATCATATCATCTTGTATCATTTAATATCCTTTTTTTTAAACTTTCCTCATATCAGCTGATATTAGCTATTATCATTTGATATCAGATAATATCAGATGATATCAAATTATATCATATGATATAATGTGACAAGTTAATTTCAGGAACTGTAAGTCATTAAATTAGCAATATTATTGTTTTTCTGATTTGATGAGGAATTTATTTCATTAAACAAATCAATGATGACTCTTAATATTTTTGCAAAATATTTTTAGTAAAAATTTCACAGAATTAATAAAAATCACAAAAAAAATAATTAAGTTAATATTGTTTCAATTTTTTTTATTTAAAATAACTTTTATAAGTAAAAATACCAAAAAAAATTATTTTTTTAATTTAATCAATAAAAAAAACATATTTAGTAAAAGAAAACTTTAAAAAAATCTACAAATAAATTTAATTTTTTTTCATTGTACAACCATTTGGGCAATAAAAATCTCTTTTTTTTCATGACGCATTTCAAGTTTTACAATATCTAACAGATAAAACTGCATTCTGAAAATTTATCCTTAAGTTGTGAAGTTCATTTCAATTCGATGTTTCCAATTCAGAAATTTTTAACTTATTGAAATTTAATCTAATGTTTAACTTTAACTTTAATTCCCAAAAATTCCGATTTATCTCACCGTTATGCACTTTCGATTCCATTTCCTTAAAATTATCAAAAAATTCAGATAGCTTTAATTCAATATTCTTACCTCTTACCCCCTTGTTAGACTCTTTCAAGACTTTTTGATATGGAAATGACTCGGCATCATTAAGAATTTCGTCATCAGGATTGAGTAATTCGCTTTCACTTGATTTGGTCTAATCGACGGATTGCATGTTGAGTATGACTTAGACGATGATTGTAATCGAGATTTTTTTTAATTTTGTTTAGCTGATATAAAAAATGTCGTCTAATAAACTTTTATCGAGAACTGAAGTCATAAAATCTAAGGATACTAGGAGATTGATCATGGCTTAAAATCACAATTTAAATCAAATAAAAAGTTAATTCTAATAAGTTATTAGATTTTTGTACTTTTTGTTCTGTTCTTTTGAACTGAATTTCTCAATATCAGAAAGAAGACATCTTTGACGACAGCTTAAACCTGAAAAGTTTTTTCAATATTTTTTGGTGTATTTTACTCGATAAATTAATGAAAATGTTGTTTCCCCTTAAATCTAATATGAAAAAAAGCTTTGCTTTTTTTTATGACTGATTTTATATTTGATATTAGATATTATAAAAGACAGCTGAATATTAAATTTAGTTAGCTTTTAACCGAAGCTCAAATAGTTAGAAAAATAAAGTGTTTTTTCTTTTATTTTACCTAATTTTAGTTATATTTTTTTAAAATAGATCATTAAAATTTTGTATGTTTATGATTAATTATGGAACTGAAGTCTAAAAAAATGTTCTGTTCTTCTAGTTTAGATATAATGGATAATTAAAACAAAAAGATACATTTTTACTCTAAAACTTTAAAAATTTTTCAATAAATAAACTATAAAAGAATTTATTAAAATTATTCTTTGCAGATGAACTAAGTGAAGCATTTGATGCAACTAGATCATTCCGAGAAATTAGCAGCACTAAAGGTGATTTTTCAGACAACGAAAACGAAACATTATTTAAGCAAAAAAATAATTACCAAAGTGGAACTGGTGAGTAATAAGTGTCATTTTTTGTCATTGCTAAAACTATCCCACAAAAGGTATTTTGGAATTTTCTCCATCAATGGCCGGTTTTGACGTAACACCAGCCAATTTGGACTTTTCCATAAAAAAAATTAAAAAAAATGCCGGCAATTCATCATTTCAATCAATAGCAGATACTCTAAGCAATTTGGCAATAAATGCCGTAAAACCAATTCGTTTTCAGAACTCTGATTTTCATAAATTAAACAATGATTCAAATCAAATGAGCAAAGAAACCTCAATTGAAGTAGCTTATCTTTAATTTTATAATTTTAAAAAAATTAATCTTTTGTTCGAAGGAAGAATTGAACCAACTCAAGAGTGAGAGTTCAAATGATATTTTTTATTCTAGTCTGAACGAATCGGGCCGTAATCAAATAAATGCAGCAGCCCAAAGCGAACACAATGGCCACCATTTTATCAATTTGACCACCAGAAATGAGCCAGTTACACTTATCACACCGTCAACAACTACCGTGAACATAAATTGGCCCTTGGTTCAAAGCAAAATAGACAATTTGAATGAGTAAAATAGAACAAATTTTTTAATTTAAAATTTTTTAATTATTGATGCAAATAAAGACGAATTAAAGAAATGGAAAACAAATTAACTCAAGACATTCGATCTATTATGTTTATGCTAAGAGCCAAGTATTCAAATGAAACAAATGTTTTTTCTTGAATGTTTTTTTTGAACGCTAAATGCACAGAACCTTCACATTGAAGCCATAGATCGGCTTGGTTTTTTATGTGTAGCTTAAAGTCTGGGGATATGTTTTCATAATACTAATCGTGCTTGAATGTATTTGATTTCTATGCAATTATATTTGAAAATTATTCTTTTTTTTTTTTAATTCAAGATAGTAGACTTTTAAATTTGCAAATTTTTTTGTAACTTTTTGATGGATAATCTCTTTGAAGAAAGATTGTTGCAAAATTGTAAATAAAATTTCCTAATAAAAAGATCAAAAGCTGCCTTTACTTTAGTCCTTTAATTCATGAAATTTTTTTTCTAAAATAAAGTTAAATAAATAAAGAATTTTGTTGCCCCGAAAAATATCGAGTATGAATGTAGCCGAGTTGGACGACGATGCGCAGAAAATTTCCGATTCAGACGAATTTCAGACACCGACCAATTTATCGTCAAGTAACTTGGTCAAATTTAATCTCGGCCCGGACGAAAACGCACCTCTAAACGACACAGAAGACGAACAAGACACAACCATCAATGAAAGTATCAACACAAATGTGAACGAAAATCGACCGAATCTGATCAGCTCATATTCAAATTCAATGCCGCAATTTCCGCTTCATAACTTTCAAAATCCGAATCCGGCTTTGCCAGGGCCATTCATTCACCACGGCATCTCAAACGCCAATTTAAATACTTATTTCAATTTGCCGTGCCCAGTACCAGATCATTTTATTTTAAAAAACATTGATGAAAAAGAAAGCAAGTATTTTTATCTTTGTGTACCCAGGTTAAATTGAACTATAAGTTTTCTATTAAGATCAGAGGAGAGCCATGTTCGGTTTGTATAACGATTTGAAATTTAATCAATACAATTTTCACAGTCTTGAAACATTCGGCTTTTTTGTCAGGTATTCTCTAAGCTTGAGTCCAGAGCTTTGCAAAGAGATCTTATCTAATCATAAAATTTTGCACTGGCTGGATCGAAACAAGGCAGATGGCTTTGTGTATCACACTTTGCCAAAACGTAAATATAATCCTAACTTTTATTTTGGCATGTTTGATATTTTGACCAGTCTTTTTGGATATTTGAATAGGTGAAGGCAAAAAAAAAATGCTGCCGGTACGCTGTGACATGTGCAAATTCTACGGACACTTATCTCACAATTGCTCTATTAAAGAAGTATTCAAATTTTTATTTTATAATATATGATATTTTGTGGCAATGTGAAAGTTTAGTACAAAAATTACAGGACAAAAAGTAAAAACATAAAAATCGTTTTTCTAATTGTGCAAAAATGGTTCCAATAAAATATTGTACCATTTGAACAAACGAATTCTGAGCTTTGCAAAAACTCTGCATTTTTTTGCATATTTTAAACCAATATTTTTGATGGTGTGCATTTTACAGAAAATTGCAGAGTTTTTGCAGAGCTTAAAGTTCGTTTGTAAAAATTTGTACAATATTATATAGTTTGTAGAACCATTTTTGCACAAATATAAAAAAATTATAAAAGTTTTTTTTACTATAATTTTTATACTAAAATTTTACATTGTCCTATTTTGTTCTTGTTGCAACTAGAATCAAAATATTTGACTTAATCCTTATGCATAAGAAATTGATTAAAAAAATTAATAAAAATTTTTATTCTATTCGGCCTACACTTTTTTTTCACTAGTTTAACTTCTTCTGTTTTAATTTACATATGTCTATAAAAATAAATTTAAATGTTTAAAACGACTCTATGGAGATAAAAATAATCATAAAATAAGTTTAAGACTTTTCCAATGTAAAGATACTTTTCAAGCTAAGAAAAAAATTGAACATTGTAATCTTTTAGAAATATTTTCACTTATTATTTTTATTTCACGATAAAATTTCTCAGCCTTTAAATAATCTAAAATTTACTTACTTGAATCATTTTTGATTATGATTAATTTTATTTTCTCACTATTTATCAAAAATTCTCCCATTCTATGTTTAAAATTTTTACGAATCTGATAATTGAATTAGAATCAAAATCTTACACTTTGAATTTTTTCAAGTGTCGTTATTTGATTCTGATAACACTAAATGTGACAAATGCAAAAAGGATGTATGAACCACTTTTGATAAAATGTCCAAATAAAATTTAAATATTAGAATTTTATTGTGATCAAATCACATTAAAATTCAACTGGGCACACTAGTAATCATGCGCTTGTTAGAGTGTTTTCTATTCCGAAAATTTTTTGACTATGAGAAAAACAGATTTAAAAAATTTATAAAAAGAAAATTTTATTTAAAAATAAATAAAGACTCTTTGAACTGTTTTAAAAATGGATTTTAAACTAAATAAGAAGTTCAAATTCTAAGATACAATCAAAAATTATTAGAAGCATTATTTTCAATGACTTAAACTTTTTTAGTTAAGTCCTAATTTTATTAAGATTGTAATTTCTATAAAACTCGAATAAATCATCAATCGAATAAACATTTTTACTCCCGAAAATATGATTAGCGATAAATGCTATTTTTGTGTAATATTAACTTTATGGGAGTAATTAAAATCAGAAAAACTGGTTGTAAGTCACATTAATTTTCGATTTTCAGATTCTAGTTCATATTTTATATTATGACTATGCATTTTTCAGTAATGGATTGAATTCTCTGTAAAGTTTTGTTTTTTCCTTACTTTATTTAGTTGGTTTGAAATTTTTCAAATTTTTCCAAACACATTTGGAAAAAAGCGCAAAAATAGTAAAAATGATAATCATATTTGAGAAAATATTGAGAAATAATCATATTTTTCAATATTTTTTTTTAAATATTTTAAATTTTATAAATAATTTTTTTTAATAAAATTGAAAGCAATCGTTCAAACTCTATAATGTGGTAGGTAATTTTAAAAGTTTAAAATTAAAAAACTTGGCTAAATAATGACTAATATAAACAAGGCATTAAAAAGCGGTGCATGTCGTTGCCATATATGTGGTCAATTAGGACATCCAGCCGAATCTGGTTTGTGCTTGTTTATTTCTTGTAGCTTTTGTCGCAAATACGGCCATTGGAATCATATGTGCCCCAATATTGATAAAGTTTCCAGAACATTGTGTCACAAGTGCCAGCGTTACGGCCACACTACCGAAGTACGCAATCAAATATTTTTTTTTGTTAATTTTCTAAAATCTACTTTTAGAGGTGTCCGGATCAATGGAGACAATTTGACCGAATTGTAATTTATTAATGATTTTTAAGTTTTTTTCCTCAAAAGTGATTGTTTTCTTTAATAAAAAGTCAACTTTAGAACAAACTCCTTACAAAGATCCAAGCACAACCAATAAACCTGTTTATTGTTATCAATGTGCCAAACAAGGCCACTATGGACATGTAACCAAATTTGGAAAACAAAATTAATTTCAAAAATTTTAAACTATTTAATTTCTAAGAACTGTCCTGACTTTTATAGAAAATATTTTATTAGAGATAATCATCAGCTTAACCCTGTTTATTTTTTTGCCGGTTCGTCACCTTTTGTTAAGAATTCAGTACCATTAAATGAAACAGACAAAAAGTTAATTGAGCATTTGGTCGAAAAGCCGATAGAAGACGTGTTCCGCACCGGAACACCGGGACAAGATCCGCTTGAAATGTTGGAGAATTTTCAGGCAAAATTGCGTCAAGAGGCCCAAGAGCACAATCAGTTATTTTTTAATGAAATTTTCAATCCGGCTCAAATGTACTCGAACAATGTTGGCTTCAAAAAATACATCCGCAGATGGTCTAGTTGGGTGATAGACTTTAATTGGATTTATTCGCTCAAGTTTTTTTTGGAAAATTTACACGAAAGCAAAATGTTTCACTTGATAAAAAGCTACCCAATATTGGACAACTACGTGCTGCACTGGATGTGGTGGTGCTATTCGCTCAACAAAGACATGGAATTCTATACCAAGGATGCATTTCGCGGAGTCGGCAGCATGCCTTGGCTCCTAAACGACGACATAAACAATAACAATAAAAAAAAGAAAAATTTAAACAAAAAAAAGAAAAAAAAATTGCACAAAACTAGAAAAGACAATGTGAAAAAAAAAATTATTTTTGCCGAGTTCAGCACCCACATGTTCGACTCGGACATTTTTAAGACAAAATTTAATCGACGTTCGATAAGTTTTCAGGATTTTTTATACCAAAATGAACTAAAAAAGTACAATAGACCAGACAAACTGAAGTATGAGGAGGCCATGGTTCAAATAAAGCACGAATGGCAGCTTTTGGACAAGAGAAAAGTTCAGTTCAGCATGAGCAAGCAAAAATCAAAAAGCATTGACTTTAGTGAGCTGGATCTGAAGGCTCAGGAGTCAAACGATGACGAAAATACCGAGGATTTGGAGATAACAATTGTTTACTTGGACAAAGAAAAAGCCAGAGCTAAAGCGGATGAGAGCAAAAAAGACAACGATTTCGAACTAGAACCCATTGAATCCAATGACACCAGTGTTTTTACCAAATTTGTCAAATCTTTTTCTCTAGCAAATGCGGAACCCATTAAAAAAGATACCAGTTTTGACAAGCTAGTTGACATTTTAAAAAATTCCAACAAGTCAAAAGAAGAGAGCGGTGTGCTGGCCATTCCAGCATGCACCGACGATGTGTCCTCCAAACTCGACTCGGCTCCCACAGTCGAACAGATTGAAACTGAAATTTTTAGCTCAAAACCAAACTCTGAATCAAGTGATTTGATAAAATTTCTGTTAAAAATTGATCAAAATCCGCACAAAATTAAGAATCCTTGCTTGACAGAAGTTTACAAGAGTTCAAACCAAGTGGAACCAGGCCCGGTACTGTTGAATAAAATTTTAAACACACCCATCAATGTAGATATAGTTAATCAAAATTTTTTGTCTTCTTCCTCTTCGTCGGGCTTCTCCTCGTCATCAATAAGTCCCCAGCCGCTCTCGTCCAACCCGTCACCCAACACATCATCTTCCAACTCATCCACAGCAAAGCCCGGCAACGACTCGTCGTTCTCGACCTCCTGTTCGTCCAAGTTGTCCGATCCAGTGTCCACCTCCTCACTCTCTCTTTCTTCGTCCTCTTCATCCGTGTCCATAGAGTCAACTGGAAACAAGCAGTTGGAAAAGCTAAGAGACAGTTTTGAGCTGTGCCAGAAAGACACTATTTTGGAGGAGCAGAGCAGTGATAAGTCTTTTAGCTTTGTAAAACCTTCAAAATTCAAGCAAAATGTCAAAAATAATCCAAATAAATTTCAGTATTTAAAGAATGCCAGTAGCAAGCCATTGAATGCTGGCTATCAGAATCGCTCATTCACCAAACCCAACTATAACAATTCGATGATAAAGCAGCAAAATCAGCCTGGTGGCTTTCGGCCCCAGCAGTACCAGAATAGACAATTTTTGAATGTTCAATCAAAGTTTCCCAAATCGAATAGTTTGCCAAGCAGTGGAAAAAACTCGAATCCGTTCAGCAGCAATTATGTGTATTCAATGCAGAAGGCGAACTCGTCTATGGCGCAGCCTTCGTCCTTGCAGTGGCAACAGGGCTTGATTGCCAATGACCAAGCGAATCAGTTTGGTTTTCAGAATAGGAATGCCAAATTTCGTCATCATCAATTCAATAATTCGGCCCAGAATTTGCGCGAAAAAAAAGATTTTCGCGATCCGTCCCTGGTGCCATTTTTGCACTTTCAGAACATTTATCCCAATAGTACAAGCTCTTCGAATTCATCAACTCCCTCAGTCTCGTTCTCAAGCGCCTCGTCATTAAACAATTTTCATTTTCAAAAATCAGCTTCAAATCTGGCACTGCCGCCCCAGCAAAACTTTAAAAGGAACCAATCTGTGGCAGACCTGACTCATCACATTAATCAAATGGGCCAAAAGCAAGCACAAATCGGATACGCAAATAGAATGAAAAATACTAAGAAATAGGGAAAATATTTTTTTATTTTCTAATCAAAATCGTCCTTTAATTTAAGTTTTATTATTTTATGTTTTATCGCCAAATTGAGGACTCTCTTGAAACGATGGTTACTTGTCAAAAATTTGCTGCTAAAAGATTTGTTCAATTTTAAAACTCAAAATAGAATGCTAAAAAGTTTAACCAAAATTTTTTACAATTTTTAAACATTTTTTTTCTTTCAAACTTAGATTTTCGCTTTTTTATCAGAATTTTTAAAAAACTAATTCAATAAAACAACAAATAAGTTTTTTATTTAACTTAAGTTATTAGACACTTAATCCTTGTCCAGCTCGTAGTTATAAACCTTAACAAGTCTTTGGAAAAAATGATATAAATTTTCCTATCTTATTATCACCAAAAATGCACTTGTGAGTAAAAAATATTTACGTGTAATAAAATATTTTTTTTTAAATTTAAAAAAGCTCTAGATTAATGAAAAATTTTTGATTAAATAAAATTTCTTGAAATTGTCATTAAATTCCACAACGTTATTAATCTTATTGGCAATATTTTCATTAATTATTTCTAGTGTTGAAATTAAGCATGTTTTTGAACAATATTTTAATATCTAGATAAAAAAAATAGATTAAAACAAATCTTAAACACAAAAAACATATGCTTAAATAAATAATATAAAAAGATTCAAATAATAATATAAAAACATGCAATTAATTATTAAATAATTATAAATTGATCTTTAAAAAATTAATTTTCCATATAGATTTTTCTTACTTATTTTTCATATAAGTCCGGACTTAATAATTTTTTTTTAAAATTTACTAAATCAGGCTTCATATCAAAAAAATTATAGAATCATGGGTTGTCAAAATCTTGGGTTGTCAAATGCAATAGATTTGTCATATATCAGAATTTTCTTACAATTTTAGCATAAATTTCTTCACAATTCTTCTTCAGTATTCAAAATTATTAAAAAGCCTGGACTTGGACTTTTGAAAGAAAAAAAAAATTTTAAGTCCGGACTAGGACTTGACTTGAGACTTGTGACTTTTAAACAACTCTGGTCCCATATAAACATTTAAAGTATTTATTTTGTATTTTCTAAAACCTTTCATTCATTTAATTAATATACCTTGAAAAACCTGTAAAAGTCTACATGACGTGATCTTTTTTTTTAAGGTTTTAAGGATCGTTTTTATAAACTATGTTTTCTTGATAAAAATTTAATATTCCTTAAATGTATGTCGTGCTAAATAACTAAAATAAATTTTTAAGCTTTGTTTTTTCTTTAAGATAATGTAGTTCAGGTAGTTTCTTTTTAAGATTATTCATATCTGTAACTTTTTAATTTTTTTATATTTTTTATTTAGCACATATCAGACAGGGCCAGATAATTTAGTTAGAATTTTAATATTAATTTTATTTTAGCTTAAAAATTTATTTTACTTATTTAACACGACATATATTTGAAGAATATTAAATTTTTATCAAGAAAAAACAGTTTATGCTTTGAATGGGATATTTTGACTGAACTTTATGTTGCTTTTTAGATTAAAAAACCTTTAAAAAAAAGATCACGTTATGTAGGCTTTTTAAGATTTTCAAGGTATATTAATTAAATGAATAAAAGGCCTAGGAAAATACTTAATAAATACTCGACTGCTCCAAGCTTTAAATTTAGAATCAGTAAAAACACTCTAAATGGAAAATTTTTTTTTAAATTAATTTGGAAGTTTTGGTAGGCTCGACATTGTCCTATAAAAATCAAGTACTCTATAAGAAATTTATTCACAGTGATTGTTTGAAATAGAACTACAATCACTTTGAATCACTAAAAACCGTTTAAATGAAAAACTGTTTTTTGATTAAAACGGGATCTTAAGAAATTTGCTTTCAGATGGTTTCATTCCAAATTGGTTCTATAATTATTTATTTTTTGAATTTTCCTTTAATATGAAACACCTTATGTTACTCACATTTAATTTTAGTATATTTTATTTTTTACATTTATGATTTTATTTTTAATCTTAAGGATCATAAGCTCGAAACAGATAAATAATTTAAAAACAATACAACTGTCTTACATTCTAGTATTTAGATTGTATTTTGAAATTTTTCAAGCAATATAACTATCGTAAAAATGAAGAAAACAAATCTTAAACGATTATTTAAAAAAAAATAATAAAAAAAAATGTACCTGCTTAACAAAAATACAATATCAAGAGGCAAAATTGCTTACTACAAAGGCATCTTTTACAATGATATGGCTACTCTAGTTTTTCTATATAATTTCTACTTTCAAATTAATTTTATTTCTTAACTGAAGAAACTTACACTTGACGCCGGAGGTGTTGTTAGATTCAGTGGAAAATAAAAATAAAGTACTTTTTGATTGATTAGAAATATTAAAAATAAATGAAATTCCCTAAAAAATAAAATTGTTCAATATGCTATGTTGCTCTGTTTTTTTTTAATTGAGCATTTACCCGATTTTATATCAAATTAATTTGAGACAATTATTTTTGAATTTTTTTCATTCTGTGAATGTATCTTTTGAAAATAAAAGGGTTTTGTGAAATTCTGTACAAAATGATAAAAAGAGCAGAAAAAATGTAAAAAATTGAATAATTTTTTTTCTTAAAATTGAAAATTAGTTCCGTGATTGCGACATGGTGCAATATTCTAAGTTTCGAGCGGACTACATTTTAAAAGAGATTTTACACATCATTAACAGACTTTGACAGTTGGTGCAACTTTAAATGTTGCACTTTGTTGTATTCACAGTAATAATTTTAAATTATAGAAAAAAATTACCAAAATTTTTATCATTTTGTTCTATTCTTTTGTACTGAACTTCAGAAAACAAATAAAAGTCTGATACAAAATTATTATTAATATTATTGTTATTATTTCTCTTAAATTTCGATTGATTTTTTGATTTAAATAATAAAAAATAAGATTTTTTTTTGTTCTTTCAACACAATTTGTATTCTATTCTTATAAGTACATTTATTAAAAAAAATAATTTCGCTCAAAATTTTTATTTTTGTTCATATTTTTGTTTGATAATTTAATTGATATTTTTTAGCTCTTTGATAGCTAAATAATTGTTCAGTGCTTCCAGTCTATATTACAAAAATGAGTGCAATTAAATATTTTTACAATCTTTTAAAATTTTTTGGTGAAAAAAACTACTTAAATTAATTTATTCAATTTTTTAGAGATTGACAAAGAATGAAAAAAAATTTTAAATAATTTTATTTGGTAAAAATTTAAAAAAGTACTTAATCTTGAAGATTAAAATTAAAAAAGAAACTCTAGAGTTTTATTTGTCCCAGCCATATCTACTTAAATCATGATCCAGTTTGTTTTTCAATCTTTCAAAGAGACCTTGACCTTTTAATTGTCTTCTATCGTATATTTTATGTTTCGAAACAAATCCTAAAAAAAACAAGTTATTTTTAGAATTAATTGAAAATAGAGGCAATTACCATCTTGTCCTTCTAGTTGTTTTTTCATTTGATCTATATCGTTCAATTGCTTCATCAAATATGAGCGAATTATTCGATATACTAAATCAGCTTTCTAAAATTAATTCGATTTAAAATTAATTTAAAAATTCAAAATTTTAAACTTGCCTCTACTTCCTGACTTTCTTGAGATTCACTTTCCAATAAACTTTTGGCACAATTTACATGATTTGGTACAAATATCGACAATACAACTATGAAAGTTATCAATTTAGTCACGATTAAATTCATTTTATTTAAATCTGAAAAATAAATTTTTTTATTCGTTAAATGACTCTGTATTTATATCACAATTCTGAGTAAGAACTATTTTGTAACTAAGCAAAATTAGTAAGTAAAATTTTCTATTGAATAACGTAGTTTTTACCTGAGGCTTGTCTAAATTTTTTCTAAAAGATAAAATCGAATTTTTTATTTTAAAGAAAATTACTGAAACTCTTTTCTACTTATAATAAATTGCAATTAATGATTTCTGATTGCCATTGGAGTTTCATGATATTTCTTATAAGTCATCTAAAATTACTAAGATACAAAATTAAGAAAAACAATTTGAATTCCTCGATGAAAATTAAAACCTGAAAAATTTCAGAAATATTTGATTTCTTTTGAAAAAGTATTTTTTCAACTAAAATTCAAATTAAAAGAAATGCTCCTTATACAAATATTAAGAATAATTATCACTGTGCCGAATGTTGTAAGTGAGTATAAATGAATTCCAATTTTAGTTGAAATTTTGATAATTAATTAATGTCTTATAATGATTAATATTAATAGATTTTTTAGTGTAAAAAAATCCTTGGATATTAAAAATAATAATTATAATTTAGTATATTATATCTAATACAAATCTAATCATTATTGGCAAATATGGATTTAAAAATTAAGCCAGTAAAATTAATCTATTTTGGGACAAATTAAAGTTTATTATTTTAAACTTAAATGATAAAAAAACTCAAAATACTATCTCTAGCATTGTTCATCTGATAATCTTTTAGGTTATCAAAAATAAAACTAAAAATTTTCCATTTAAATAAAATTTAATAGCTGATATATTTAACTTTTTCAATTTACATATATAACAATTTATATATATTTAAATAAGTCGATTAGAAATATTTTGATAAAAAATGATTTTTATTGAGTATTTATTTTTATAGTATTATTTTCCTTTCTTAAATTTTGTGAATTTCTTTATAATTTTTGAATGAAAGGATAATCGGTTTTGTACCCTTTAGAAATCTTTTAACATAGATGTCTTTTAAACCATTTCTATTACTGTCAAAATTTAAAAATAATTTCATGGCTTTTATCTAAACCAAAATCTAGTTTATCAAAATATATTTCGAATCAAATCAACCATACTTGCTTTTGTTTACACTTTAATATGTTTGAAATTTTATGAATTGGGTTAGAAATACTTTTCTCCAAGCTTTTTGCATAAATTAAAACTTAAGGATTCTTGATACTTTAAACGAAAATGGAAAATCAGCTGACAGGATATTAAAATTTAGTAAAGACAAAAATATCGTAAACAAGTTTTTATATTAACTATTAGAATAATTAAAAGAAAAAAATTTCACCAATCTCTAAAATAACAATTGAAATTAAGTACATCTAAAATTTAGTTTTGTTCAAAAGTTCCATTTTAATTTCAAAGCTTAATAATGAATTTCTGATTGAATTTTATAAGAAAATAATGATATTTTTCTATTTAAAAAAACTTGAAAAAATTTTATACTAATATTAACGATGATGGGTAAGATGAATGATACTTCAAAAACTAATATTTACTCAAATTATTTTTGAACTTCAAAATTTCAAGAAGTAAATTTTTTGCTTGTAAAAAATTAGCTATAACACCATATTATTAAGATGAAAAAATTAAACTCAAATAGATGGTCTAAAATTCAATCAAATTTTCTCGGTTGAATTTAAAATTTTTTTGTCGTCCAATTTTATAGTTAATTAGAAATGCTCTGAGATATTTTTGGTAAGGAGTTTAAACAAGTGTTGAAACAAAGCTTTTTTTGTGACCTGATAAATTTTATTGTTTAAATTTTCAATTTTAAATTTTTAGACTAGACTGAACAAGAGCTCTGAAAAAAAATCCTAATAAGATAGTCCTATTTTTTAAAAATCGAATCAAAATTTATAAATTTGCATTCAGAATCTAAATTCTTACTTGCATTGCTCCCAACAGTATCCAAGAGATTAGGAAATCAAGAGTAGTTGTAAAGTGAATTTTTAAAAATAATTTAATTAAAAATTTTGATTAAAATTTTGACTGTACAAATCAAAAATTTAAAAAATTGAATTTTCCCAAAAAAATGCTTTTCGAGGAAATCGCCCCTTTAAAAATTTGATTTTTCCCACTTTTTTCTAAACAAAGGAAATACGTTTAATGTTAAGTAAGTAGTTAAGTTAAGTTTTATTATTGATCAAGATTTACATTCAGTTAAAATTTGTGTGAAATAGCACAAAGAAAAATTTTAGAAAATCCAGTTAATAATAACTAATAATGTTTTAATTTTTAGTTTATGCAATGGAAACAATCATATCATGAACCAAAATCTTTTTGATCAATTCTATGTTTCCTGAAATTTACCTTTATAGAGTTTAAAAATAAATTTTTATTTTTACTGATGTCAATGAAATTTATTTATTTTTTTAAATATTGCTGCATAAATTCTAAAAGATTTTAGGGAAATGACGTTCAATTTTTTTAAAAGCAAAATTTTCAACAACTTTAAATAAATTAGTATTGGTTTTAAAAAATTGATAAATTAATCGTTTTTAAACTTGCGATTAAAAATAATCATGTTATCAAAACAGGAAAAATTCAATCAAGACCGGTTGTTTAAAAAAGTAAAAATATTTTCGGCTAGATAAAATATCTACATAGTTTGATTGATAGTCTATAAAAAATTATTTTTACTTTGAATATCTATTGATTTCATCTTATTATCAAAGGAATCAGTATATAACGATAATAAAATAATTTAGACATGTTAACCTGTAGAACGAAATTTAGAAGTCGCTATAATAAATGCATGAATGTTTGATACAATTAAGTTTTGACAACTTAATTGCGTTAAGTGTTCAAGGAAATTCAAAAATAATTTTTGTAAGCTGTGTATTTTTGATTCTAGATTTAGCTTTAACTCAGTAATTTCCTCTTTGTGTATATGAAATATAAATGAAACTTTATGAAACTTTAACTTTTTAAAGTATGATTGAAAATTCAATCTTTATCCATAATAATTAAACTTAATTTTTTTTGATCATTAAAAATTTTTTATATGCTGAGATTCAATAAAATAAATGTTCAAAATTTCTCTAAAATTACAAAAAAAATTAAAAATGTCAAAAAAAAAGTTAGAATCGGATAAAGTTAAGGTATTTACAAATAATACTAAACTTAAAACATTTCTCAGGAACGATTCACATCGAAACATTTCAAAAATGGGTTCAAATGTAACGAATGCTAACTAGAAATTAGAGTTGAAAATGAGGCTAAAAGAAAAAGAGGTCTTGGACGTCTAAGAATAAAGGAAAGTTGAGGATGAGGTAGTTTATTTAAATAAACCATCAAAAAAAGAAACCAGATCGTCAACCTAAGATAAGAACCGCTTTAGATCGATTTTTTTATACTCTTGCTATTATTTTTTATTCTTGAATGTATGAAAGTATTCTAAGAGATATATTTTTATTCCATAGTTCAAATTTAATTGACTTTTTATGCTTTAATAATTTGTATTTTATAATAAAATAAATAAAATTCTGTTTATACTAGAAAGATTTTTTTTTATTCTATAGATAATTTTTTTTATTCGTCGAAAGCTTTTTCACGTGGGAAATTGCCCTATAACTTCAAAGTGACATCACAATTGAAAATCGATGTGACATCGATTTAATTGTTATAAACATTAGAATATATTGATTAAACATTAATGTAAATAAAATTTTTCCTTTTTATTATATCATATGAAATTTTATTAACTAATTTATTATTTTTTTTGCAAAATAAATGTTTTGATCAAATAAATTTAAACTGTCTAGTGGTTAAAAATATTATATGTAGAAACAAAGATATTAGCATCAAATATTTTATAATATATGAAAAAAGTATAAATAATATCAGAGTTGTTTAAAACTCGTAAGTGTCAGTGTTTTTTGACTTGAACACTGACACTTACGTTTTTGAAATCCAAAATATTAAACGAAATAAATTTGAAAAAGATTTGTTAATTTGAAAAATCTGTTCTAAAGATATGCGGATTTTTTAAAACAAGTCAAAGTAGAATGGTTTGGTGTTTCTAATGTTAATAGATAATGAAGAGGAAATTGGAATCTATCTAATTTATTAACTTGAGTCAATTATTCATTGATTAATTGGTTGGAAAATAACTGAAGAACATATAAGGTTATTTTTAAAGATTTGACTTTATTAACTTTCAATTGAAATTTTTTTTTGAAATTTTCTGCGAATAATTATGATAACTTAATTTGATAAGTAGATCTAAAACGTTAATCTAACTTTTTCTTTCAAAAAGTGGGAGCTTTAATCCACGTTTTCGCTTCTTCCAATAAGTTAAAAAATTAAAAAAGATTCTCTAACAATTTAATAAATAGTAAAAGTGAGCTCAAAATTAAAAATAAATAATTTTTGAAAATTATAAATTTAAAAAGCAATTAATTTATTAAAAAACAAAATAACAAAGAATAGCCTAATATTAAAAATAAATTAGCTACACGCCCACATAGGGTCTTCCAATTTATGCAATCTTTATGGATTTTAAAATCTAGAAAAATTTATTAAAGAATCAAAATTACTGTATTTCATCGAAAAGAAGTGACCAAAACTAGAAGAACTTGCTAGTATTTGAGTTTTTTTTTCTGAAAAAATGTGCCTCTATTAAAAAAAAATTCACCAGTCATTTATCATGTAAAACATGCATTTTCTTGTTTCTAATAGAAGAAAAAAACATGGATAAATTTCTTCTATTTGAGTTTTCTGTAGTGGAAATTTTTCGAATAAAAGAAACCCTTTGATGACCGAACTTTCTATTATTTTGAGAAAATACGGTAGATTCCAATTGTAATTCAGGAAATTTTTGTAATTAGAAAAGGGATTAATAGAAAAATGATGCAAGCCAGAATCAAAATCACTATCTTTATGTCCGTATAACATCTATTGGAATCTGCTACAAATATTTTGAAGGAGCTCAGATACTTGCATGAACAAAAAGCTGATCAAGCCTGCAAAGTATACGAGTATGGTCATCGTGAATTTTGGAACAGTAAAAATTCAAAATGTTATAATATTGAAATTTACACTAAAATTTAAGTCCAAGTCCGGCTTAAATTTTAGTAACATTGACTTTGAGTGACTTTTAGTGATTTTAGTGAATTTGGTACTTTTAAAATAGTATACTTTTTACCTCTGCAATAACTCTGCAATTTAATTTTAATAATTTGCTAAAATATATAATACTTTGCAGACTTTCAAGGCTTTTGCAAAGTTTTAATGTGGAAGATTCAAGGTTCATATCATTTGATACATTTTCCAGAACGTGTTTTAGGCCTAAACAAAAATTTTTTAAAATTTAAAAATTTTTTTTGTTCGTTGTTCAAAAATTCACAATGCCGAGATTGGTACTCTTGGGTTGTAATTTTTGCATTGATACTTTGTTGTTTGATCAAACATGGTACTTTAAAGAAAAAGTCCATGCGGTGCATATGCATTGTTTGGTTTAACAAAAAATGACTAATTTACATCAGAACTATTTTAAGTAAAAGACTCAACTAGACTAAAATGTTTGCTGAAAAGATTAAATCGACTATTTCAACTCTGGCTGCCAATAGCTCGCTTCCATCTGATGATAAAGAGGCATCATTTGAAGAAACGCGTGTTTTGGTCTCGCAGCTCGTGGAGAGAAATCGTCTGCGTTCAACCACTCGCGATCCATATGTGGAGATTGAAGCCCACATTTTTGCTGAAAATCGTGGCTTATTTAGGGTTAATGATGAAGCAAGCTTTTGTCTGTGGCCACGCTCATGTCCGCTTCAACAACCGAAGCTTGAGCCTTTTCGCGCACTCTCAGGAATGGGTGTCGGTGTGGCTGGTAAAGATTATGGCCTATTTCTTAATCCACGTATTAAGCGGCAAAATTGTGCCAATCTTCATTGCATCCTACCCCTTAGTAGTTCAGGATATAAAAATGCCGAGGCTGATCCGGACTCGGTTTTGGCACAAACAATTAAATTGAGCTCGGACCCTGAGTCTGATGATTTTCTTGCTAGGATATTCAAATATGCTTATGCGGAACCGATTGAAAAAGATCAAAACCCAAACCATGCAAATCCCATAGCATTGATGCTAGCGGCACTAGCTGTCGAACACGCACTCATCCCCATTACGACAGAAATTGTACCAATTGACGCAAGTTTATGCGTCATTGACCTATCATGCCAATCAAGGTGTGAAATAAGGAACGCAATAAGCAATGAAGCGCTACTTTGGAAGATTGCTTCGGGGTATCAACCCAGAATACTAACGAAATCTATCTATGACTCTCGAGAAGGTGACGATGTAGAGCTCTATCACTGTGTTTATGTTCCATTTGGGTCTTTTGATCGTGCAATGTCACTGTTTTCAGCACTTGGTCGACATGATGGACCATACAGACACCATGTCAAATCATGTTGGATGATGGACAAGTACGAATCAAAAAGTCGTGTGATCATTGTGTCACCCATTGGCACTGGGGGTAATCCATTGAAAAATATTAAGTCTGAAGACATTTGGCAAGCAATATCTGATTGTCTTTACATTCTGGAAACTTTCAATGGTCTTGAGCATGGAGTGTTTGAGAAATATTTCTTGATGATATTAGGCAACACGCCAGTTTATGACATGTACCAAAGTGCGGATCTGGGCGCTACAGATGCGCTTTGGAATCACATTCCACACAGGCGAACTTTTAGTTGTCCAAAACGCGCAAATGAATGGGATCAAGAATTGGAGTATGGTAATCATGATAGTGCTGCTGCTGGAGCGAAAATTTTTGCCTCACGACATCCAAACACAAGTGGTTGCATGCCCTCGGATGCTCATGCAAGTCTTTGTTTGGCTGCCTATGATCGCGCAGCAATGCGACCACGACCATTTGGTGATTTTTGGGTTGTATCAAGCGACCTTTTTGTGCCAGATATTAGATTTTGGAGCTATCTGAATGATGATGAAAATAAAGTGATTGTTGCCACTGCTCCCAACTCCCATACTTTTATGTCCAACTTCAAGGCGTATGCTTATAGTGATCCGCCATCGAACAGTGTTCAATTATCATGTTCCCATTCCTTGGCTACCAAAGTCGATCCATGGTTTCCTTCAGGCAACGCTAGGCTCATACTTTTAGGTTTCATCTATTGCATCGATTTACCGCAAGTGACCGAAGGTGTCACAAATCCTGGTTTGCCCGAAGACTATGTCGCGTGTGGTATGACCTCATATGCTAGTCAACAGGATTTTATTGCTGCTCTTAGTGCGGACAACATACACTTGCCTCAACATTTTAATTTACCAATGCAAGCTGATGATTTAGGCAGTGGCTTCTTAGTTAGGGTTTTTGATCCGGCTTTGGTTCCACCTGGTGCAAGAGAAAGAATAAATGTTTTGTGTGTGCGTAATCTGCATGAAAGTGATGACTTTGTACGGCCTGTTCCCTTACCTGGAGGTATCAGCATTGCACCAAAGCTTGATGCCATTCCATATACAACAGTTTTAGATTTTTATTCAAGACAATGGACTTCTAGTTATGATGCGTGCAATTTAATCATGTTTGGAGATAGTAAAGTACAAAATCATTTTTGGAACAACCCTGATATTGATGATTCTGAACTAGATAGTTTTTTGAGAGGACACTCATTTTCTTACATCGAAAATCACGTATTTCGTGTGCTTAAATTCATTCATGATTTTTCTTGCCTTAACTTTCGTGCACATTACGATACATGGAAAAGCCAAGATCAAAAAATGTATGAAGAAACAATTTCAGTGCTTGAAGCACCCTATAGCTATGCCGGTCCAGAACAGCATCTTTACCTCGGTGGTCTTGCTACGCCTATCTATGTAGATTGTTACACAGGTATTTGGCCACTGTTTCGATTGCGCAGACCTGTCGAATTAAAGCTAATGCCTCCCATTCACACCACAATTAGACAACTGTCTGACAAGAGTTTGATGGCAAATCTGGTGCTGGCAATGCGTTCAGCGGCAGACTTAACTGCAAGTCTAATTAAGTTGTCAAATTGCTCAACGTCCAGTGGTGCTTATGGGAAGTATTTTCCAGATGCAATCATATACGATCCAGATATCGATCAAAAATTTCTATGTGATCCGTCATTTGCTCAGCCATTTTGGTGTCGTGTGCTCGCCTCACTGTGCAATATTGAAGTTGCCAACCTCGCGATAGACATGGCCAAGTCAGCTAGATCAGAATTGACGCCTGGAGAGCTTAAACCAGCGACAGCTCATTCAAACATTGAGCATTATTTTTATGGCCGCGTACCTCAAGTGCTGCCCACAAGCTGCAACATAGCATACTTAGATGTTGCTTTTCCTGATTTCAGTCCATCAAAACAGTTTTTGTCAATTATTAATAGATGTAATTTTCGCTACGGACTACTATATGAATCATTTAAACATGCCAAAAACTTTGTGCCAATTGATTTTGACATGTTGACTGACATATGGTTCACAATACTCAAAGCAACAAATGGAATTGTGACAAAATTTATGGCAAAAGATTTTCATGGACTTAATGTACCAGTTACTTTTGTTGATAAGAGCTACGAGCATGACCTTCGTAAACCATATACACGGTATAATCCCGGCTATCGTTTGATGATTTCAGATGTCCAGATTCAGCTCGGAAATGGAACAGCTAAGCCTATATCAGAATTTGATTATCTGCCTGAGGAATTTGACAATGGAAAATATATGAGTTATGATCCAGTTGTGGATTATGTGACAATACGGTGAGATCTTTAAGATACGAAAACCGGTGTATTACAAGTTATTATTTGAGATTTTCCTTTAAAATTTTGAGAAAAGAAGAAGACTTTGCTTTATCACCATCTTGTACTTCAGATATATTTCTATTTAAAATACTTTTAAATTTCCTTGAAACTTCCATAAATTTTAGATTTGTTATTTTTAAATAAAATTTTATAACTAATACATTATTCTATTTATTAGCAATTGAATTGTCTTAAATGACAAATAAGTTTAAATTGTCACGATTTTATTTTTTAAAATCATACTAAAATCAACAATAAATAAATTTATAATTTTATTTTTTTCAAAAATTCGATAATAAATATATATTCAAATAAAGTTTAAATATTTGATTTTATCGTTTAAGTTATGTATTTTTTTTCAAATATTTTTTGTTGTAAAATTTTTATGTACTTTGGAAAAATACATGCTCCTCAAATAATTTCAATTCTTAAATTAACGAATTTAAGCAAATTAGATTAGTCCCTTTGTTTTTTTAGGTAATTTTTCCTAAATTTACGTAAACTTAAAAATTTTAAATTTTTGCATGTAAATTTTCAGGAAAATCTAGAGGATGTATACTTGATGCGTATGGGTTGAATTATTCGCATTCAAAATACCTCCAAAAATTACCTATTCTCAAACCTAAATAACCAATATTTTTGAGATATTTTGAAAACGAATAATTAAACTCATACGTACACTTAAATACCAAAAAAAATGATAACCAAACTCCAACAAAATTGTCATTTTGAATTTTGGTACAATAAACAAAAACAAAATATGTTAGTGCCAAAACTTAGGTTCTGACAGACCAAAACATGCTATGTATATTGTAGCAACTGATACATCCTCTATACCGCTACTTAAAGTTGAGTTGGATTTTTAATGTAATATTATATTCCAAATTCACAATCTTCTGAATTTTTCAGATTTATTTATTTCAAAAATTACGCCAGATTCGGCGATGAAAAAAAAAATTAAATATAAAAGTTTGATATATTAAAAAATATTCTTCTTATAAAAATCAAAACAATTTTTTGTTAGAATTCTATTTAGAATTCAAGATTCCCTGCTTTAAAAAAAATTACATAATTTCTATTTTACAATTATAAATAATTTCATTTTCAACTTCTGTTTTTGTTTGTTTATTTTATTTTATTTTTTTTTGACACTACAAATTTCAAAGACTGGTCGTCTTTAAAGGAGAGAGGTCCGCTGCACCCATTACATCACCTCTTAAATGTAACATTTAATTTTCAAGCCCGCTTCGAGAGGATCCCGATTTATCGCAGAATTTTACAGTATTAATATATAAGGTGAAGTTTGAAATAGTTCTCTTTACCGATCAAAAAAATAATAAAGTTAAAAAAAGAAGTTTTTTATTTAAAAGTTTATTAAAAAATACAATACTAATAAATACATTTAAAACTTAATTTACATTCAACAATTGAAAAAGAAAAAATCGGCATAGACTTGGCTTTCTCATTTTTTAATACTTAATTTTTAAAGATCGGTTTTGTTACAGACACTAGACGTGTTCGAGTCGACAACAATTTGTTTTAAATTTAAAATTTTTCTATTCTTGGCATTTCCATTCAATTGGAACACCTTGTGTTCTTTTTCATCTTTAAAAAAATAATCAGGAACTTCGTTTGACTCGTTGGTGGTGATATTAACGATGGGATTTAGATTGAAATTTTTTTGCACTATTTTCGGTGATGCATAACTAGCCTCATGGGCTCTGAATTTTCTATTCATGCTGAGGGAATTCAGAGAAGAAATGGATCCAGATGTCTCCAAGGTGCCATTTGTAGCCTGCTTTTTGAGCTCGTATCTCTTGAAAAGCTCATTAACAGGCAAATTAAGCTGTTTGACTGCAGCATCAACATTTTTCGATTTCAAGCTTCGACTGACTGGCAATGTCCGGTAAGAATTGTTAACATCGCTGGCCAGTAGAATGGTCTGCTTGGGTGAATTAGAGCTCGAGCCTGAATTTTTAAATGTTCGAAAATTAGTGGATACTTTGGAAGATATGGTCGTGGAAGCTAAGGACTCATTTGAGCTTTTTTTGTCTGATGACGAGATCAGGACCAACAGTTGATTGTTTTTTCCTGAATTTGTTGACTTGGTTGAGTTCGACGAACTCGAGGCCAAGTTTGAATTTTCATCCGAACTTGTGTTAACTATCAAAATTGCCTGTTCCTCTTCCCGGATCATTTCCTTGGACATGAAACTAGGCTTTCTGAAGCCACCTGTCTCGTCCTCGTCATCTGTGCTGTTTCGGTTTGAGTTTAGGTTTAAAAACTCGGACGAAGTCAACGAAGATGGCGAAGCCGATGACTTTGCCAATGTGGTCTTTTTGCTGTCTGTATAAATTTCGCACAAATGCTTTTTGGCGCTGTTATTTAAACTTTTTTGACGTTTTGCTTTTTTATAATAAATTGAAAAAAGGCACAGACTAGTGATCAAAACCAATGTAAAAACTAATACTGAAATGATTAGAATAAGAATATAATTTATAGTTTTTGTCTTTCCCATGTCAATAAAGCCAAACAGTTTACGTAGACTATTTTTATTTGATATTTTTCTGTAATGAGAAACGGCCTTTGGTCTTTTTTGGTACACTTTTCCATCTTCGAACTGAGACACTACGCTGTAAAATTTTCCATCCTCAATGTCTTGCTCAAAACCGTAGTCATAATCAAAAAAATCTTGGCCATTTAGACGAGACTGGTTGATGATCGATTTGAGCAAGGAAATTTTTTGCTCAAAATCTGCTGATCGATTCACCAAAACAATGAATACATAGTGCTTGACGCTTTTTGTAAAGGACTCGGCCGAATCGCTGATATTCAAAATAAGGCCATAAAATCCGCTAATGTTCGGATCTATTTCAAATTTGTCATTTCTCAAGCGAAACGAACCGACCAAGTTCGATTCAACATTTTGCTTCGAAGGACTCAAATCAAATTTTGAATAAACACTTCCAGTTTTGCTGTCTATTCCAAACAAATTCACATTTTGCTCAAAAAAATCCAAATTTTTGTCCACTTTTAGTTTAATTTGTTTTTCGATTTTAAATCTTAGGATCGAATTGAGACCAGAATCGGCATCTTTGGCCACGATTTTGGTCAATCTGGAAACAAGTCTATTATTTTCAATGAATGAGTCATTTAAAATTGAGTTTAGTTTGAACACAAAAGGCATCTCGTTGTCCAAAGGACGCAGTACAATCGGTTGATTGTCGTTTAAATCAATGACATCAATCCGAACCAAACAAGTTGAATTCAAACTTGGCGTTTGATTAAAATTGTCATAGGCAACTATTTCCAAGTCTAGCATTTTTATTATTTCATAATCAAGTTCTTTTATTTGATACAAATCGCCAGTCACTTGATCTACTCTAAAATAATCATTTTCATTAACAAACGCGTATCTAACCACACTGAAGTTAGACCCTTTCTGGTCAAAGTCGTGAGCTTTAACTTTTCCCAATATTTCATCATCAAATGGTATTTTATTTTCCAAAATTTGAAATTTATAAATATTTTTTTCAAAACGTGGCTGATTATCATTTAAATCATTTAATTTAATAAATATGTTAACACTCTCTAAATTTAATCCATCACTAGCCACCACTTGGAAATGAAAGCTGTCCTTTAGTTCTCTGTCCATTAGGTTTGCTTTGGCTTCAATGACTCCGGTCGATGGATCAATTTTGAACGAATCCGAGCTTTGTTCAATTGAAAAAGTGACATTTTGCTCTAAATCTTTATCAATCGCTTTCACTTTGCCAACTTGGACCCATCGGTCGCTTGGATTGATCAGCTCGTCGAGCACAAATTCATACGACACCACTTTTTTGGTGGAATTGTCAATTTTTGTTGTACGGTTGTTGAGTGGCACAAATTTAGGCTTATTGTCATTTTCGTCTTTGATTTTTATTCTAAGCATCAAATTGGTGTGAAGCGATGGTTGACCAAAGTCCGACGCTGTGATATTGATCAAATAAGCATCATAGATCTCTCGGTCGAGATTTTGCTTGAGCATTAGTGAGTAAATGTCATTGAAAAGATGTACCAGACCAAAATCATTGGACTCTTCATATTCACTTACATAATCCTGGTATTCGTTTAACTCTTCGGTTTGTCGTCTGTATTCTTTTATTGCCAAATTTACTTTTCCATTCAAGCCAGAGTCCAAATCAGTGACCAATATTTGAGCAATGAACGTATTGGGCATTGTCCATTCACTCAATTCCACTTCATTGTTTGAATTCAGCTTTAGATTGGTGTTAAAATCATCGATTGTGTTGGGAAAAGTTAAATTTATTTGTGGATAATTGTCATTGATGTCATTTAAATAAATTATACAATTTGTGTACACTGGCATTGAGTTTGTTAGGCCAGAGTCTTGGGCTTTTACGATCAAACGATGAACTGGAGTGTCCTCATAGTCCAAATGGCTTGCCAAGCTAATCCATCCAGTGCTTGGATCAATAAAAAATTTGTCACTGCTGTCCATGAGGGAATAGTTGACCAGTCCATTGAGCGCGTCATCTTTGTCCTCGGCGTGAACGCGGATTAGCCGAGTGCCGTCCACAGCCTTGTCTTCATCAAGCCGATACTCGTACTGGCTTTGGTCAAATATTGGCAAATTGTCATTGATGTCAATTATTTTTAAGATGACCAAACAATTTCCGGTTAATGTTTTTTGATCGTGTGGGCCATCGGAAGCTTCGATTTTGAACCTTACCTCGCGCACCTCCTCATAATCAAAAGGCTCCAAAATGACCAAATTAAGCTGGGGCTGGGTGGACGATTCGTCCACCGAAAGTCTCAATTTTGAGTTGAGCGCCTCTAGCTCTTGATTGTATCTGGCACTCTTTTGGTCTATGGGAACTATGGCATAGGCAATTTGTGTTTGATGCGAGTCTCGGTCAACTGCTGCCGGCAATGGTATGCTAAAATTGACGGGTGCTGCCTCGCTCACATTCAAAACAATTACATCATTGGGAAACTTTGGCGCAAACTCATTCTTGTCCTCAATGACCACGTCGAAGGATACAAATTTTTGAATTTTTGTATTCGTCGACTTGGTTTGAGTTGCCACTATTTCAATGGGAAGACTGCAATTGCTGGTCGATGTGCACGGACCACACACTCTATTCTCGCACAGGTACTCGCGGTCAATGCTGCGCTGGGTCTTTACATGTCCAGTAAGCTGGTCTATGATAAAGTAGTGGGATGTGATGGAGTGGGGCGAGTAAAATCTGAACTTGTAGTCACTGGTGGCCAAGTCGTTGATTTCGAGCTTGTGCGCCAAGTCCACGACCAAGTGCCCTATGGGCGGCTCTTCAAGCATCACAATCGCCTCAAAGCGGAACACATTGGTACTCTGGCAAATGCAGATCAAGCTGAACACAACAAAAATTCTGAACACATTCATTGTATTTGTGCTTTTATCATCGCTTCAAATGAGGTAGCTTTTTAAATCTAGAATACAAGAAACAAAACTGCTTGAAATTTTGATAAATTCAAATGGATTTTTTATCATTCGAACAAAATTAATTAAATTCAAATGGTTAAAAAGAGAGAGAGAGAGAGAAAAAAAAGAGCCGACAGATAACTTAAAAATCATGACAAAATAGATAGAAGAGAGTATCTGAGAGTGGAATTAATCGAAAAAATGATTAATAGCTGGCCAAATTTGCTTCTGAGAAGATAAGCACAAAAGTACAAAAGGTTCTTGTCGATTGTGATTGTCTGTCATGGGGCCAACAGCCAAATTGAATCCATCAAAACATGCCAAGCTGGTCGACTACCGGAATGGCTCTCAAAAATTACAAACCACTCTAACATTTTAATTATCTTAAAGATAATTGATTTCAACAATTTCTCTAACCTATTTTATGAGATTCGTTGTGCCGTGAAATTTCGACTTTTAATTACAAATAGAGAACGACCTTTTGGAAAATTTGGGCCTAACCTTTGCCAAATTGTTTACATTTTACGGTTCAGTAAAAAAATGACAATCATGCAAATTCCCAGACCGGCCGATTGCGTGTAACTTCTTATCTTAAGTTTAATGATTGCCTAGAGATCATCTATAAATATCTGAATAGAAAAAAAAATTTTTTTTTTTGCGCAATTATGCCTTTTTCCCTTTGGTCCGAATTGTGCAAATTCCACTTTTTTTTTTTTTGTTATCTCAAAATCTATTTCATCACCTAATAAATATCTTAGCTGTCAAATTAAGTCCGGATAAGAGGGTAGTATGCAAATTCATTGATAAATTATTCAATAGGGTCGCGTGATGGCTCGTTGTTGTTGGCCCAACGCCTTATCATAAATAGACCATTTTATTTGAAATCATGCAATTTGTTTGTAACGTCGCGCATTCGTGATTACAAATTACTTACTGAATCTAATTAGAGAAATCCGTGATATTTCTAAAAAATACGGGATAATGCTGAAATCTTAAAATGGTCATTTGAATTTGAGCGAAGACCCCATTTGATTTTTTCGAGCTAAATTTAAAATAAAACCTAATTTAAAAATATAAATTGAATCCCAAAAAGTATGTAGAAACTTTGTCGAAATTCGATGATTAATTTGGTTGCTCTGGCTATTTAATTATATAATTTATAAGGAGAAAAAAATATCTAGACACATATAAACTAAAATTGCTTATCAAAATTTATGACTCCAAGAGTAATAGACAGCTTTCTTTCAGTTGTAAAATATTTTATCAAATTAGAAAATCTTTAAATACCTTTAATTATTGCGCTATGATAAAAAATAAAAAAACAAAAAAATTTTCTTTGATATTTTTTGCTGATTTTATCAGGAATTAAATTTTATAATCAGGAAATTAGTTGTCGTCATTTCATCGATGATCTTATCTTGCCGTATTTGAAACACTTTTCGATGAGATTCCAGCAGATAGTTGCGGCTCTCTAAATACTCTTTTAAATGCGTGCAATGAACTTATCCATCAGACTAAAATAAATAGTGGTTCTCGCTATGAACCTTATACTATTTAATTTTTGAAATGAAACAGCGAGTTTAATATCTAACAGAAGTGCTTTTTTTGGCAATTAGAATTTAGACCGATAGATAAATATGCTCACTGTTAAAGTGTCTTAAAAACATTTAATTACAGTTGCATGGCTTTCATCAAATTAAATGAATTTTAAAAGCCTGTCTAAACTTTGCAAAATTTTACTCTTCTAGTCGCTCTTTGATTAAAATCTAAAAAATTTAATTTTTAAAATCAAATAATTATTTGATAATTAGCTCTTGATTAGGCTAGGAAATTAAAAAATAAAAAATTACTAAAAAACATTTGAGGCGTAAATTTGCGCACACTTTAACTGCAATCTATGACAGTCACAATCAGACACAAAATAAAAATCTTCTACAAATAACCCGTTGATTTTTTTTCTAAATTTCACTGACTGCTTGGAAAATTTTCTCGAACCACTGATAAAAAAATAAGTCAAAAAATACAAATTTTAAATTTTTATAGACATTGTAAAAAACTATAATTTTTAATTAATGACAAATTTTCATTAAAAAATCACTATTTTTTAAATTAAAAAAAAACACTGGGTTAGCTGCTTGAAGGTATAGCACCCTTTTTTCAGAAAAATAATGAATCATTATTTACATAAATCAAATAGCTATTTTTTGATAGTTAGCAATGTGTTCAATCATGTTCCTTATAAATGGAAGCAAATGGTTCTGATAAAAAATAGACAAATTTTGAACCGAAAAAATCAACCAAATGCAGAACTAGACAACCTATTTTATAAAATTTTTTTGCCATTAACTATATTTAATAGTCATTTAAAATATTTTTATTTGTATTTACATTAATTTTTTTGTCAGTACAATAAAATAATACCCTTAAAAAAATTAGATAATTAAATAAATAAAATCTAGCCGAAGAATGGCTAGTGGCAATAAGCATCCTTTTTTTTTTAATTATTTTATTATTTAATAATAATAAACTTAAGGATTTAAAATTTACAATACACAAGTTTTCTTGGTGTATTTAAAGACAGGGACACAGGAAAAAAAAAATAATTTTTTTCTCGGAGATAGAAAAATGTTTAAGCAATGAGTTGCTTTACGAAGATATAACTAATAAGTAGAGATAAAGTAAATGCAATTAAAAAAATTAAATTTGAATGGAATGCTAGCCTCATTCAGTTCTTAAAGAAACAAAAAAAAAACTTATCATTCTAAATACACGATTAAGATATATCTAGTGATTAAAAATAAAATTTAACAAAAATAACAAAACAATAGTATCTTTAACTAAATTAGAGTTGACTTGGAGTACGCTCGATGCCAGTCTAGATAAGAATAGAAAAAATAAAAACAATTTTATCTCTCAATCGATTCAAGTAAGAGTTATTAACTTTTTGTGTCAAAATTAAATTTCAATTCAATTGACAATTGAAAAAACTCAAAATTAAAAATCAATACCCTGAAGACATCTAGCTCAATATTTTGATTCGTTTGTCTCGTAATCCAATCTTACGGGAATAAATTTGCCAACTTTAACAACTTTTTACTTTCAACTCAACCGTAACTGTGTGCCTAGTTTAGGCCCGGACCGAGCTCAGACCGGTCCAGCCAACTTTAATCAATAACCAACATGCTGAGCCAACAAAAAAAAAAAAGCAAAATTTTTAATTAATAATTAGACTATAGACCCTGATGGATTTTTAATTTCAAATCTATCGGAATGTAAACGACCATTTTTATTTTTAAGATGAGAAAAATTAAAAATCAGAATTAATCAGGAACTTGATGAGTTCTGGCTATGTATAGATAATTAAAATCAATTGAACGAGAATCGAATGCGAATTTGCATGAATGATTTGTTCTATGAGATAAATGAGTCGAAAATGAAACAATTAGGACCAAATCCTCGAACACAAAGGTCCGTTTTAATTAGATATCATGTCCATAATTGTGGGTAACTGGACTAGTATTGATTTTTGGCCGAATGGCTTCCTTTTCGCTTGTCTAAAGTCACGCTCGTCAACCACATAGTCCACTTATCGATTTTGTTTGACAAATTTGATAATTTTTACGTGATACTAAACCTGTCTGACATAGAACAGTTCTTTTTTGCAAAATTTTCAGCAATTTTCAGCAATTTTCAGCACTTTTCAGCACTTTTCAGCACTTTTGCACTCATTCGGAATTTGTCAAGCCACAACTATGACAAGCGACAACAACAATAACAACTACACTCAACACACACACAAAACAACTACGAAAAATAAACAACTCATTGAAATAACAAAGCTATTGCAAATACTGATTTCATTTTTGATATTGTAAATAATTCAATTAATTTAAAATGATCTTGTTTAATCAAGTTAAATTCAATTTCGGCTTGCTAGCCTTTCGACTGTAAAAGTCAGAATATTGATCAAAAATTTGAATTATAATTGAAAACTTTATTAGCTTAATTAGGGCTCTGTGTGTGGCGTGGCTTAGGCCGACCGCCCAACGCCGAATATTCATGCGCCCAAGCCGCGCTCTTTCAAGACAAAGTCTTATGCAAATTTTCACTTGATTAATATCTTATCTGATCTAGAGCGGAATTAGTCATAGGTTTTAATGCGACCTCAATTTTTCAATCTATTGCTCCACATTTAATTAATGCACAACTTACTTTTTTTTTATTAAAATTAAAACCCTCTAAAAAAATTTAAATATAAAATAAAATTAGAAAAAAAATTCTCTTTTTTTTATAATTTACCACATCGCCAAATGGATGCTCATTTCTAGACAATAAACAGCTTATCTTGGTTGATCTGTTTTTAATTTTTAATAATTAAATAAACAAAAATTTCTAATTAAACAAAAAGTGGAGTGCTTTATTTTAATGCTAAAATAAAAAAAGAGAGCTACCTTGATGATGACAAGAGGAATAAATTGTATTTGGTAAATGCTCGAGCATTCATTAAAAACGGATTAAAAATAAGTTAAATGCTTCAAAATCAATAATTCATCGATTAAGATAATCTTAATAATGATTAAAGTCATTTGTGCTCGAGCAAGACCACTTAGTTGGCTAAGTTTGAATTATTTCGAACGATTCGAGAACACAAGTCAGATCTTATCTAATGGAAAATATTGGCCAAGTCTCTCGAGAGGAAATATTTCGTGAAGCCACGAATATTTCGTTCAGTGTCCAACTAATGACTATGACAAAGCTAGCCATTTTATTTAGTTCCTTATTTGAGCTAAAGCCGTATTAGAGCCACAGAAGCCTTTCTGGTTCTCTTTTCTCTTCTCAATCAGAAACATTTTTCAAATATCTCATCTTTTAAGTTTTAATTGCTGAAACTTGATAGAAGATGCCATAGAAATGTCGGCCTGTACAATATCGATTACTTATCTTGAATACTAGACAATGATACTTGAATTTTTTTTGCTTGTTTAATTTGAAGCCTCATAAATTTGAGCAAACTTTTTGATTTTGGAAAAACAAAACAGCTGAATTTTTTCTGAGGAAAAATACCTAATTTTGGCCACAAAAATACGGCCTTAGTCTCTCTTTCTCTCTTTTGAGTTTATTTAATTTCTAACTAAGTCAAATGGTACTCAGAAAAATAAAAAGAAGAAGAAGCCAAAAAATGGTAGCGTTTGATTCGAAGCGCAGTTGAAGTTAACATTTGAACTTTTAATTTTTATAGAATTTTTGAAAAAAGATTTAATAAATAAATATTCGTCCTGAGCTAGGTTCTAAATAATTTTAATATTATTTTAAGATTTTTATGCTCT
>QEOQ01000663.1:0-57311 GCA_010279815.1 Brachionus plicatilis | reverse complement strand
TTTTATTTTTTACTGATATTAATTTTTTTTATTATTTAATTATATTTTATTTAATAACATTATTTAAAAAAAAAAATTTTAAGGCACTATATCAGTAAATAAAAGAGATTTTCAGATTTTGATTTGTGACATCTTCAAGAAAAGATTAAACGATTCAAGAATCTTCAAAATGGGAAGGCCTAGCAAACTAAGACAGAATTAAATCATACCACCTGATCACTGAAAAAAAAATAGAAGGAAAAAAAAGAAGTTGAGTTACCTGCTCTAATATAGACCTAAATATTTTCTTTGTATTTAAATTTCCTCTTTTATTACATACATAATTGCTACCAAAGCAAGCAAAAGCTTGCTCTAAAGTTAACCTGTTGTAGCTTATTATTATTATTATTATAAAGACTCTGATTGCTGTCAGCCTAAAAATTGTTAAAATAAAGCTGAATTTTTTTCTCTCATCAATCTATTTAATTTTTAACACAGTGAAATGGTACTCAGAAACAAAAGTCAATAAACGGTAGCGTTTTTTTCTAAGTTCAAGTTAATCTGTTTAAAAAATTCTTGATTTTAAAATTGAAAATTTCAATTTAAATAACTCTAGAGTCTAATTTTCTCATGTGTCCAAGCCTAGTAATCGAAGCCTATATCAATAGATTTTCGTTTCAGTTTATCTAATGTAATCTAATCTAGTTCAATAGTTTAGTAGTTACGTCACTTGAGTTCGCTCGGAGATATTCCAAATAAAAAAATGATAAAATTAAGCACTTTATTTATAAGTTGAGATTTGGGATGAAATATTATACCTTCACTTTGCGGAGAGTCTTCCTCTATTATTAATTAAGTGACTTAATATTGGAAATGCGATGATTAATGAAAATACCAAAAGATTTTATCATTAATTTTAGATATTGAATTATTAATCACTAGTGCACAATCATTGAATCGTGACTCTAAATCTCCCAAATCTAGAGAATGGCCTTGTACCAAAAAAAAATTAATTAAGCAAATAGAATGTCACATTGAATGGATTGTGATCGCGAACTTGGTCAATTCATTAATCAAAAAAAAAAGAAATTATTTGCACAAGTTATGCACCATTTTTGTTTAAGATCTAATTTCCCATCAGATATTTTGATACAAAACTAAAAACAAAATAAGAGGCCCAGAAGTTCTAAAACCCTTTAGATGCGTAAATATTTATTAATTGGAAAAGAATAAGTAAATAAAGAAAAATCAACGTGTACTCTTGTTAAATTAGTCTTCTTTCGACTAGTATATGCCAAATACCGAAATTTCCTAATAAAGCTTAAGCAAATATCAAATAGTTCTCTCAAATCGATCTTTTTCACTCGTTCAATATTTATTTAAAAAAAAAAAATAAAAATATATAAGGTAAACAATTTAATAATGATCAATTTTTAATATTTGATTTATGCCCTATCGATTACTATTGATCAGTGATTTATCGCAAAATAAATGTTTATCGAGTTTCCGTGTTTTGATGCGGAGAATGGCTCAGCCTGTGGATATTAGATTTCAGCCAAGTCCGATTGAGTATCGATGAATCTAAATTGCTTATCTAATTTAGAGTGTCCAGCAGTGATGTTTATTAATTTTGGTCATTCGAGTGAAAGTAATAGCGCTCGTCAATGTCACTCTAATGTCCACAAGTGTAACTGAACTTAACTCATCGGAGACTTATGAAATTATACAAATCTTAACAAAAGTAATTAATTTTTAATATATTTTTAACTAAACCGAATTGTAATTAGAAATGCAACTGTTCCAACGGTCATTAGACTCATTGAATCGAATCGCACAAGACTCTTGTTAATGTCCACCTGTTCCACCAGTCTAAATGGCAAGCGCAAACGTTCCATAAATGCTTTCAGGCCATCAAACTAATGATAATCTCATTTGTCCTTAAATGATAAGGTAAACATTTCGAAAAGTAATTACAAACCGGTGCTATTAAAAACATATGATTTTTATAAACTTTGTTTATCTGATCGAACCAGTCTGCTTATCTGATTTTGGATGATTTATTGCTGAAATGCGACTGAATTTGGTTTAGTCACGCATGGCTTTTTTTGCCCCGCACACAGATAATTTTAGTAAAAGTTATTAATTATGGCTAATCACTTAGGAACCATAATTCAAAACACTTCAATCTCTGACATGGCTTATCTTGATAAAAAAATACTTATCAAAAAACAATCTAGTCCGTGAGGAAAAGCATGTACGAGTCCACTTTGCTTTTTATTTAATGTAGCTTTAAACAAATAAAATTTTTTCTGATAATTAAAAGTGTTTAATTATTGTTTTGTTTTCAAACTATTTAATTTAATTTTATTTTTTAGCCCTAAATTTTTTTAGTTAATATTTATTTAATTATTAAACAAAATTTTTGTAGAATAAATAGAAAAAAAAATTAATAAAGTGATTAAAACAAACTATTAATTTCTAATTTCGTGGTAGCATCTAAAATTTTATTCCAATTGTTAATGAGATTTTCATTCAAAATAAAGTTTGTTTGTTTGATTTTATTTTAACATATTTTTGAACACATACTGATTATCAAATGACACAAAAAATAAATATGTAATTTTATTTTGTCGCTATTAATTTTGATTAAAATTATTTTTTTTCCAACCTCAAGCTAACCCTCAGAATAGACCTGAGTCTTTCTTTTTAGACTTGCAATTGACAAAAAATTTTAAAAATAAAAAATAATTTCTGTTTTTTAGCCTTATCAATTACTTTTTGTAAATTTTGAATTAAAATAATTTTTTTCCTATTGAAAAAATCTTTTCTCTGCATTGGATTAAAAGGAAGCACTAAGTCCCATTGCAAAATGTCCGAGTATCATCCAAACTTTATTAAAAATAAATTAAAAAAAGTAATTCAATTGTTCCTAAAACTTATTTTCAAGTCAAATGAGAAATATGAGATTAAACTAATTATTCGCATCACTTCTGTTTATTTTCTAACTTTTTTTAATCATTCCGCAGCTATTAATTTATTAAATTTTCTATATATAAATAAATTGTCAGTTACTTAGTAAATTATAAAATGTTGTGAAATTAAACAAAACACAAAGCCAAAATAAAATAGATTTTAAATTCTTAGTTAAAAAATTAATATTTAGCTAAACCTTTAATTATTTTTAATTAGTAAATATTTTTATTGTCAATAATTACGACCAAACTTAATAAATAAACATTTAAGGTTTTTATCTATTGGGGCAAAATATTGAATTTAATTGATTTTATTTAATTTTTTTAAAAATATGTTTTCTCAGTCGTAGACAAAACTTGATCCCCTGATAAATCAGGAGATTTTCAGCGCTTTGATCAATACAAGCACCTGCTTGAATTTTACATTTAAGCGTGTAATTTACACTTTGTTTCTAGATTTGGCCAATTCAATACTCTGATATCTGATACTCTGTTACGGCTGCTTTAGCATGTCTAAATACCTGGCTTGAGAAAAAAAAGGGTTTTTTGTTTTTCAAAAAATTCGTCGTGGTCTAGAAATTTTGATGAGCCAAAATCAACTGAGGTAGTTCTGCTAATCAGATTTAAAGCGAAATCTGAGATTAGCTGTACTCGACTTTAAAATAATCATTAACTCAAGTGTCTGCCTCGAGTTCACTAATTAAATTACGGCTTAAGGGACAATGTACTTATCTAATGGATCAGCATTTCCAAGGCTTCTTCCTGGACTTAATCTCTAGTTTAAACAAAATGCTGAAAAAGTTTTAAAATGAAACTAAAACCGGTTGCATTTAGTTCTAAATTAATTAAGACTTTAATTAAACAAAAATGAAAACTGATGAAAAGCAAAATGCATTAGTTGATTAAAAAGGCTTCTCGTTCTTCATCACATTTTCAAATATTCCATTTTGACGACCATTAAAGTTATTAAACCTGCAGTTTTAGACACATTCGCCAAGTTTTAGAAGTCGTATAAAGTGTTTCTAAAAACATCTATAAAAAAGCCATTTGGCAGCTTAGTTTTCGCAGTGTGATAGAAATGACCGGTTTTTGTTTATTGATATTTTTAATGGCTCGCTGGTCCCAATAAAATCTTGCCTATAATTTTTGCGGAAATTCCACATCTATAAATAAAGACCTATTGCTGATTTTACATCTAGACCGGAATATTTAGAATTCTTTCGTTTAATGACTTTATTTCGTGACTGTGTTTTCATGCTTTTACTCGCTTGTAACTGATACCTTAAAGTTTGTTTTTAAAAAGTTTTAGAGCGATGACACGCGCTCAAATTCAAATAAAAACATCTACTAGTTCTTGAGATTTTAATTAGATGAAAAAGTAATTAACTATTGCTCTAATGGACATTTCGATCTCGTCCGGTCTCTGCATGGTTCCAAATCAACTGAAACATATGAACCTTAATTTTAAATTTCTAAATTTTTATTGATCTTTATCTAATTTTTCAAAGTTTTTTTTTCTTTTTAATCCCCAATTTTAAAATCAATGGTCAATAAATGAAAAGGGCTTTGCAGCCAATTCAATTCTTATTCATTAATTTAATTTTTTTTCTACAATTTTAATGAATTACAAATTTATTCAAAAGGATTATTTAAACAATTTTTTTATTTGACTTTTTCCTGGTTATAGACTAAAACAAAATACAATTTTAATTAATTTTTTTGTGAGCCAAAAAACTGAAGCAAACGAAAACTGAGCGTACACACATTGATTAATAATTTATCAAAAAACTCCAAAATTCTTAAGTAAAAGTTTTTTAAAAATAACAAGAAAATATAAATTTTGTCATTTTTCATCACAATCAAGATAAAAAAAAATTGTTGATTTTCTTTTGTTTAATTCTCGAAACAAAAAAAAACTCAACTTATTCAACAAATAATTAATTTAAATAAAATCAAATACTGATTATTCATGAGAATGAATAAATCGAATTTTATTGAGTTTTATCATGATAACTAAATTAATTACATATTTTTTTGTAAATGACCACCTGAGTTTGAAAAAATGTTATCGAAATATTATCTTAAGGCCAGATCTAATAATTAATGGTTAAAGCACAATCACAGAAGCCTTAATTCGACCGCATTAGAAAGTATTTTGTACAAGTGCGTTTCTATTGCCCCTGTGGATATTTTTATACCTTTTAAATTAGGTCTCAAAATTTTAAACAAAATTGAATTCGATCTTTTAAGTCTTGGCCAAAAATGTTATTTTTATCTAGAAGAAAAAAAAGCTATCAAATTTATTTAAAAAGCCGAAAAGCTAAAACTTCAACTTGAGCTAATTGAAAAAAATGTAACTTAAAATCTAATCGAGTGATAACATGTTCTATTTATCTTAACTCAAACGAGGCTACTTAAGAACAATTTGACAGCTCAAAGTAAGAAAAGATTAAGCGATCATTTACAGATCAATATCAGCTAAAAAATATATTTTGACTTTAATTCGATATCCTTGAATAGATTTCAAAGAATCGATCACTTTAAAGGATTTAAATAAATTAAAATGTCTAAAGCTAGCGGATTTTGCCAATAGATACAAAAATTGATTCTATCAATACTGAGCACACATCAACAATTTAAACTATCAAAAAAACATGTTATAAAAATTAAAATAAATTATTAAAAAAATTTATTATTTAAAAATAAAGTAAAATGTAGCACTACTTAAAAATAAATTTGTTCACTTGCTTATAAAGTGATAAAACGTGTAAATATTTTAAGTCTTAGCCATTCGAAACACTAAACACACATTGTTTATGGTAACCTGCTAACAATATCAAATTTTTCATCACCTCATTTGACATTTTTTCAATAAAATCTGACATTGAGTATGCTGGCATTGAATTTGATTCCTCTTTTAGAGCTAAATTTGAATACAGAAAAGATGGTAAATTGGGAAATTCGACGCCTCAGTCTTAAATTCTAATTTGACTTAAATTCTTAAGCTGAAATGATTGATACAAATATTATGGATTTAATTCAATACAAAGCCATTTTAAGTATAAAAGTTTTCTATAAAATCAATTTATAGCTTTTTGGTTGTCAAACGCCAGTCTAGGCGTATTAGGGATTCATCTCTCTTAAATAAGAAATTATCTATAAGCCATTCGAATTAGATTAATGGGATACATTTAATTTGAATATTAGTTCGTGCGTCAATTTTGTTCCGCTGCCACAATTTCTCAAACTTTAGACAAGCTTTTAGAAGATAGCAAAGTCTTATCAGCAGTAGGCTTCTAAGTTTCCGCTGCTTTTAAAATGTCAAAATCTCAATCGTTTCTTTTACGGTCAGACAAAAACAGTCGAAATCTCGTCCGATTAATCACTGTCTCTAATAATTTGTAAGCGGAAGAAAAATATTTCAAAATTTGAAATGTAAATTTCAAATGTTAATCAGCAAACATCAAGTAGTCGAGCCGGGCGACTAGAAAAAAATCAATTTTTTTCATTAGGACTAAACAAAAACAATTGAACACAAATACAGACTGTAAACACCGTATAGGTATGAATAATTTAATTAGAATTCTTGAAATATTAAGGGAAAATTAATTAGAAAAATTCGACCCAATACGGTTTTGTTCTGGATATACGATGTGCACCGAGCCGAACAGCTGTCTAAATTTATTCTGCACTTAGAGGTGGCTTTTTATTTTTTTGTCGAGAAAAAGAAAATATTTTTTATTTTTGAAATTTTTGAATTTTTTTCAAAATAAAGCCTTGATAATTTTTGCATGATCTTAAATTGTTATTGAATCATGCAAGCAAATAAATTTTATCATGGAAGATAACAATATGAGTAAAAAATTTTAATTTACTATTTCAATTATTTTCAACTCTTTTCGTTTTCTCATTTTTCGCTCTCATTTTCGTGGAAAATGAATATTTTGATCATTTTAATATTATATCATCATGGTTTATTTCTATTTGTGTAACATCCGTGATAAAAGATATAAAATTTTATTAATAACTTCCCCTTGAAATTCAAATAATATTTGCTTAATAAAAAAAAACTTCTCTTTAGAGAGTAAAAATTCTTTATTAGAATAAAAATATTTATGAATAAAATTTGAATTTCCGCCGACCGATACAAGCATAATATTGCTCAAATAATGAAAGCCATAAAAATGACTAATGAATGAAATATAATAAATGTTTTTCATGAATTAACCAGAGATCTCTGAGCATTATTTCGGGCTGTCAATCACTGGAGAGAAGAATAGTTTCGAGGTGAACTTTTAATTTGAAAAATGGTCTGACATTTTGGATAAAATTGATTTTGACCGAAGACAAAAAATCACCCTAATTGAATCAGAACCAGGTCAAAATTGTAAATATTGGACTATGTGTAATATAAATTAGGTGTTAAAGTATAAATTGTTTAAAATTTAAAATTTATAAATAAATTCTTAATATAATAGTAAATTGTAAGAGAAAAATTTAAAAAAAGATTCCATTAATCTACGATATTAATATTTCATTTATCATTTTTGGCTTTCGTAAAAAAAAATCAAACCATACTTTTTTTTATAAAGAATCATTTTTAAGTAGTTTAACCTAAAAATGTTAAGTCTCTTAAAATTGCAGTCTTAAAATTGAGAATAATAAATTAACTTTTAATTTAAAAAATCGACTAAATAATTTTTTTAAAACACAATTTAAAAGATACATAATCATTCTTTTTAAAATCTTATTCAAAAGCAAAAGGGTTATTGTTTATTAATACGCCATTGAACACAAAAACTGCATTACAACACTTACTCTTAACTAAATTAATTAAAAAATTTCTATGGTTCCTTTTTTGTATGATATTATTTAGAGTTTTTATTTGATACAAATTGGCATATATTTCATGTTGGTTTTATACCGGTTTTGAATAAATTAAATAATCAAATTTTAATTAAAACTGAAAAAACTAAAGTAAATTTACCAAAAAAAATATTAAGTTAAAATTTACTTTGCATAATTGAATAAAATCTGGAAAGAAATTAATTACAAAAAAAAACATTCATGAAATTTAATTTAACTAAAATAATTTTATAGATTGATTGAATTTTTGAAAAAAAAAAATTTATTATTAGTACAAAAACTAAATGAAATTTTCATTTTCCCAAAATATTTAATTTAATAAAAATATTCTAGCGATAAGTTATAATTGAACTATTTTTTAAATGAAATGATCTATAGTGAATTCTTGTTCTATGCTTGTCAAGCACGAACTATTACAATCAAAATTTTAAATTCCATCAACTCAACTTTTTTTTTATAAAGCTGATTATAGTCAATTTTTATAACGCTACAAAAATAATTCTTATTTTTAAATAAAAGTCTCTCGTATTAGTGAGCTTTTTTTTAAGAACTTTAAAAACTCTTCATAATTTGATAAATTTACAATTGCTAAAACTCGATTCGAAACAATTAAGACTGAAATTCGAGGTAATATTAACTATTAAATTTTTTAATTGAACAATCGATCGACGAACTTAAGTTGCAGATATTTCAAGGACCAGGAATAATTGATCTGAAAAATAAATTTTCAACAAGGCTTTTTGGTATTATCTCACCTGAGCTAGGAGGGAAATTCTAAGTTAAAGATTGTCAATTTTTTTGTTGCATATAATGACATAATCCTAAAAATTTTATTTGCCTTTATGTTATTAAATAACTAATTAGGAATTTTAATTAAAAATTTGGTTATGTAATCCTTTTTATTCATTTTAGTATTTGTATGCTTGCTATACGAACAAATCTAAACTGCTAACATTTTCGAATCTTTTTAATTAAATTTTTGACTTTCATTGAAAAATATCAATTGAAATTAAATGATTAATCTTATAAATTAATTTATAATCCAAATATTCCTGAAAATTATTCTTAAAGAAATAATTTGCTTAAATCTATCCTGATATGCCAAAAGTATCATTAACAAATCAATAGAAATCGTTTCAAAATCAATGAATTTAATTCAAATTAATAATTTTAATAATTTCATAATCATTTAAATTAATTAATTAATTTATTTATTTATCTTTTGCAAATAGATACGATTGATTAAATAAATATTAAATAATTAATCTCAGTAATTTCAATTTTTCTAATTTAACTAACATTGCTGTACTAGTGAGTATTGGCTGCAAAAATTGTGCAAATTCAACAGGAATTTAATTTCTCTATATTTTTGTTTTAATTTGGATATTTTCCAGAAAATTTTCACATGATTATAACTTATTTTTATCACCTTGTTGCACTTGTACCTTGTTTGTTGCACCTTGATAAAGATTTTCAACTACTATAAAATAAAGTTATTTGTAATTTTTTTAAAGAAATTTCTCTTTTTTTTTGACATTTTTTTTCAAAAATCTTTTTTTTGATTATTATCTTTTCACTAGAAATTTCATTTTTTAAACTAAGGCTTAAACGAAAATTATGAGTATATGGTTAAAAGTTTTTTAAAGAAATGTGAGACAAGAATTAAGCAGAATTTCTCCGCATTGTTAACCATTCTTGTAAAGTTGTAATTAACGGTGTTTGTTAAGCTCGGTCTTTTTTCAGGATACAATAATAAGAGAAAAATGACAATTTGAACAAATTAAGCCAGTTAAGCATTATAACAAGGAAACTAGTAAAAAAATTTAAAAACTTTATATTAAAATTTAAAAAGTTAATCTTTTAAAAAATTTTAAGAGCTGTTTATTCAAAATTTCTTTTAAAAAAAGGATCAAATATTAGAATAAATTAAAGCGTAAATTTTGAATTTAAAAAGCAGATTTAAATTATTTATGATACCATCTTTCCCACCGCTGATCCGTTTGGCAACATAAGTATAGGAAAACATTTAATGTAAAAAGCTTAAGTGAATGCAAAATTTAAATATGTTTGTATTTTTTAAATAAAGTTCATGTTTCAGATCTCGACAGTTCGGAATGGATCTCTCATCAGGTTTTATGAAGCGAGATAGTGCTTCAGTTTTGAACTAGTAAAAACAAAACGCTCGAATGTAAAAAAAAATTAAATAAAAGATTTAAAAATATAAAAAAAAGAGGTTTTGTAAAATGTAATTTGTATCAGTAGAAAATTTCAAAAAGACATCGGTTAAGATCGCAATGTTGTAAGATAATTAAGATATTTTAAGCAAAATTATACAGTGCTTTTATAAAAGGTCCAGAATGGGCTAAATTGCGTAATTTTATATTATTTTTAGTAAGCTCACGTAATCTCACATGAATATTAATCAGTAAGGATAAGTAATTTTACGAAAAATTGTCTCTAAATGCTTCCTAAATGATGGTTTTGGTAAGAAAAATGGAAAACCGACTTCTTTTCTAAAATATTAAATTAATTTTATTATGAAAAATTAAAATAAAAATAAACATTCCTTATCGTTTTTTTTTGTTTAATTTTACATAAAATTGTACAATTTTTGACCAAATTTAATATGCAACTTAAATATTTGTCATTCAAATATAATAAATTAAAAAATTTCAAACAAATTAAAATTATATTTATTTATTTATTTGAATTCTTATTTGGACTCAACTACTAAAAGGATTCTCCGAGATTAGTTGAGTTAGTTTATAAGATAAAGATTAATTTGAATTTAATCATTATCTTTACAATTAAAATTAAATTAAAGTAAAAGAACAAAAAAAAAAATATTCATAATTTTGGCTTAAAAAAATGTGTAATTCATGTCAAAGCTAATGTTTTTGTTGCTATTTATAAAATTTGATTTAATTTAGTTTCTATTATTCAAAATATCTATTACGATTTCAACAATACTCATTGCATGTGAATTAAAAAAACTTTTTTTTTTCACCAAGAAGTCCATTTTATTTTAGCGCCAAATTAATTAATTAAACTACACTTAATTTCATAAGGTATAATTTAATTAACTTTAAAATTAATTTTTTTAATTTGTTTTGTTTTTGAAATATTTAGTATCATTCAACCATAAATTTATTAGTATTGTGAATTTCAAATACAAAATGAACAAAAATTAATTTTTTTCGAATAATTAAAATTTTAGCTAGAAAAAATACTTCAAAATTGTGCAACATACTTTGTTGCAACTTTTTTAACTAAAATAAAATTTTTGTAATCTTTTTTTTTAAGTACAACAAATCAATATTCCATTTAAATCCTATCGATGCTTTTTTTTTTAGAATTTATTACATCAGATAAATAATTTTAGATAAAAAAAGGTGCAACAAAGTATGTTACTCTGTGTTGCAGTATTTTTTCTATTATTTTTTATTATCTTTAATTTTAATTTATAAAAAAATAAAGAATTTTTGTTCAATTTGAATTTGAAATTCACAACACTAAATTTTTTAAATATCTAAATTTTAAATACAAGGAAGGTGTAATTGTTGGTCTGACATTTTAACAGCAATTTAGTCATTATGACCATTTAGAATTTGAATATTTTCAGATCAGATTTTAAAAATATTTTAATTTTTTGTATTTGAATCTCAATTTAAATTTAAATAAATTTTGTTTGGCGCTTCTAGTCATAATCTTAATTTAGAAAAAAAAAATTTTTATTACAGACAATATTCTAAATAATTGTCTGTGATTTAACTACACTCTCAATGCTCAGGTAAATATTTCTTTATCTTGAAATAATAAAATGAAGTCATTAAACGCTTTTCGCTTATCAAATTACTTGAAATTAGCGTCACTGAAAAAACAAAGTTGAGTCAATGCCAAAGCGTTCAGTCTAAACCCAAATCGAACTTAATCCTTAGAAGAAAAAATAAATTTAGCATAAATTTCTATACTAACGAATAATTCACTTAGCATTAACCAATTCTTTAATTTTATTTAAAAATATATTAATTAAATAAAAGAAATTAATAAATTTGGCTCTTTCAAAATTCATAATTTCATATTTTGAGAGGCAACACAAAAGCACATATATTCATTAATGCTCCTTTTATAAATTTGGTTTCTATTCCTCCAAGGAAAATCTCATCGCAAAATTTTCAATAAATTATAATTTAATGATTTGTAATAATATATTTCAAAATATATTTTTTTGAATTCTGAAATACTTCAAAAGCATTTTGTTATAAATTGTACTTAAGTGACTGTTATAGAGAAGTGATGTCTGATGAGAACTACTATAAACTAATCAATATTTTCAAATCGGTGCCAGGGCTGAATATTCCATTTTCAGCTGGACTGGCACTCGGCGCTTTGTTCAATGGTGACACGGAGATGTTCAAGCGGTCCGGCGAGATAGACCCGGTCCTGATATTCAATCCGCTTAAGTGCTTGGGAAATTTGAGGAAACACATAATGGCCTTTTTTCGGGACTACAGTGACGGAATATGGATCGGCAAAAAAGCCTGCGGAAACCAAATATTCGGACTCACATTCTCGCCTGGATTCGATCTATACCAATATGCTATTCTAATAGATGGCAACTGTTATTGCCTCAAATCGGCAAATAACTACAAAGTAGAAATAAAAATAACCAAAGACTCGAACGAAATTCAGCTTTATACCTGGTACCCAAGCTCAAAACAGAATCAAAGACTAAACACCACGCTCAAAGAGTACGCTCGATCAATGGAGTCTTTCAGTTACTCAATCTTACCATTGGGAAAGAATCAAATAAATTCTCAACTATTTTGTAATTTGATGTTGGCGTTCGCATCAAAAATAACACCCATGAAAGCCGCCTTTGAAATGACCACAACTGTAGGAACCTTTTTGATCTAATTATTTTTAGTCTAATCAAAGTTGGAAGTAATCGAATGCTATGTTTGAGTTTTAAATCGAAATTTCTTATTTTGTTATTTTAATTATTTTTTTCTTAAATATAAAGTCGTATTAATTTAGTTTATTATTAAATAAATAGACGTTCTAAATTAGTATCGAGAAACCCTGACAAAGTAATAATAAAATTCTCGTCTTACGATGGGCTTTTATTTTAAATTCTCACAATCTAATTAAAGACGCAAATTTTTTTCATTAATTATTTTGTTTTTTAAATAAATTCATTTTACCTTTTATCTATTCTTTGTTTTATGTGTTTTAGATTAATGGAATATTTAGATATCTTCATTAAAGTCAACGTGGAAATTGAACCTTTTTTTTTTTCAAACTCAAACTGATTAATTAAAAAATATTTTCTCTTGTAAACATAACATATTACGTAAGTTTAAATATTTTAATTTTCTACAAACATTCCTAATTATATGATCGAATCTTTTTTTAATTTTTTTTTAGTAGTATACTTGGACGATCCTTAATTTTATTGGAAATCTATAAAATTATTTATATAGAAATTTTTTTCATTGATAATAATTAATTTTTCAATTTTAGAATAATTCAACGATTTTAAATATCAGTAAAAAATAACATATAAAAATATTGAATAGTAGGGTTTCTTTTTTGAAACTGACTAAACTTATAATGCAGACTATTTGTTATTTTGGTTAAATACAAAGATAATTCAAGATCTGATCGTTTTTTTTTCATCAGAAAAATCCTTCAATTAGCTAGCTAATTTAGTTAAGCAACAAAACTAAATTAAAATCTCAATTTGGAAAATAATTTAATAAAAAATGGAACCATTTTAAAGTTTAGTTTAATGATTTTGTTTAACCATCATACAAGATTTTTGTTTAAAAATTGAAGATTTTAGCTTTACTTTTAGGCAAGAATAATGCTTTTTTAGCTTTGATTTTTTATTTTTAAATAAGATAAATTGACCCCATTTTATTCAATTATTTACTAGGTTTAGATTTATGAAATCAAATTAAGTAATTTAAAAATATATATTTCATTATATTGATAGATATTTTCTCTATTGAAGTTTATTTTTTTACTCTTTGGTCTATTTAACTTGCAATTGTTGTTTTTTAAAAACAAGATTTTTTAAGGGATACAGTGGTGTTTTAATATTTGAGTCTTGCTATTTTGTTCCATATTTTTATTTGAAAAATTTTGATTTAATTCAATGAAATTTTAAAGACTGAATAAGTTAATTGATTTGAGATTTTTTTAATTCTAAATATACAATGAAATATTCAAAATAAGTAGTTTAGGACCCAAACATTTTATAAAAAGGTCAAAATGAACCCTTTCGTTCAAACGGTTTGTAAACTGGTAAATTTAAATATTTTTTCTAGATTAATTAATGTCAAATAAATTTAATAATACTTTGTAGCTCATAAAAAAGCAAACAACAAACTAGTAACAAATTAAGCAATTTTTTTTTTTAAATTTCAATTTAATATTGGATGTTAGTAATAATTTACTAACTTCATCACTATGTTTAAAACATAATTTAGTAACAAAAATTAATAAAAAAATTATTTTTTTGAATGTTACTTAGTTTCTGAGATTCTTGAGTAAATTTTGTTAAACTGCATCAAAAAGGCTTTAGATATTTTCTTAAAAAAAAGGTTTAAAAAAATAAAAATCAATGTAATTTTTAAATAATTCATTAAATAAATCTTTCTAAGTGTTTTAAAAATTTAAAGCAAAATTCAGACAGCATTGAAAATTAAATTATGATAAAAATTTATAATCACTGAAAATATTTTATTAGAATTCAGTTATCTTAAATTGTTTAAACAACATTAATTCATATTGTTCTTTCTCTTTTTATTTCAAAGTCACCTCTTCGTCACATTAAAACTCGTGATTAAGAGTTTGAAATAAATTATGATATAATGTTATTTTATTTTGGAAAAATGCATAAAAAACACGTCTACGAATCTTTCTAACATTCAATGCATATAAACCCAAAATAAAAGTCTAACGAAAAACAAGGACCTCATTATTAATATACTAATAATTTTCTTTGAAATTTTTTTATCATTCTAAAATTAAAATTTTCATAATATTTAATTAATTTCAAAAGACTCATCAGTTTTATGGAAATTTTAAGCAAAATTTTCTCAAAAATCACAAATTGGCAATAAAATAATAAAAATCTCTAAACTTTCAAAATGAGCAAGGTAATTTCATTTGAATTTATTTTTATCCTAATTATCTTTTGGTTAAGGTTCGTGTTCTCTACGAATTTCAAGCCGAAGATGCGAACGAATTAACAACTTTTGTCGGAGAAGAACTCACCATAGTCAATCCGGTTAGAATTGGATCAAAATTAAAGGAAAATAATTGATTACTTTAACTATTTTTATTCAGAAGGTTTTTGAAGGATGGATACAGTGTCAAAACAGTCAAGGACAACAAGGTATTGTACCTGCAACCTATGTTGAACACATTAATGAAGTAAACTATTAAGACATTTCTATTTTTTTCTATTCGATTTCAATCAAGAGTGATGACGACATTCCGCCCCCGCCTGGATCAAACTCAAATTACGGCTTTGCCGCCAATACTCCTTCATGGAATATGCCAGCACCTTCATCTAGTTATGTAAATCAAAACTCATATGTTAATCAATATAATCCTCAGGTTATTTTTATGCTTTTTAATTCTAGCAAAATACAGATCTATCTGATCCTAACCCTATCAGTTCTGTACCGGAAAATCTTCCGACACAGCTTTCTTCACCTTTAGCTGATGTTGACTGGGATCACTTTTTGGCTGATAATAAAACATCTAATAGCTCTTCGTTTGATACAAATAATAACCAAATTTTAGATACGTCTCCAGTAGGCTCCGAAAATAATGTTTCGGTAATAAGCTCTTATAACGCTATCTAAACCAGCTTCAATTCACTAATCTTAGCTCATAAATAAATTTTAAAACATTTGATATTAATTATTTAAATTTAGACCTTTACTTCAACAGTTAATACCATGAATCAAAACTATAACGCACCAGCTAATAATACGAGATCAAATCGCAGCTATGAAGAGGATGACTCCGATTTTAGTGATGACGAGCAATCATCTAGCAATGTAACAACATTAAATACCAATGGTTCATTTTATGCAAATAAAGAGAAAAGTAAAACAAATACGAGCATTAACTCTACTGTGTCAAATCAGCCGTCATCCGGCACTTTAAAACTAAAGTATTGTTCAAAATTTAAATAAATTAATTTCTAAATTATCAACTAGATCAAGAAATTCGTATGGCTTGGATGTTTTTTTGTTGCATGGTTCAGTCAAAAAAGTTTTGGATAGTGACAAATTTTCTTCAATAATAGTTAGTATTTTTTTGAATAATTAAAATTTAAAATTTAATCTTTTTTGGTTTTAATTGAATTTAAAGATAAAATGTTTAAATTATTAAAATAAAATTTTGAATTTATTTTACGGAAATCAAAAGATATGCTCAAATAAAAAAATTGTAGAATAAAAATTTTGTTGACGTGTAATTAATTAGTTGAAAAATATTATCAAAAAGACGAAAATAAACAATTTGTCATTTCAATTAATGATCCGTATTTGTTATATTTTTTATACACAAAATAAGTCATAATAAAAATTGTTTAAAAAAACAACAGTTGCTTAATATTTAATGAGTCACTAAAACTCAAACATCAACGACTTTTTTATTTTTCTTTTGGATTAAATTTTTCAGATTCATTTTTTTTAATTTTTATAAACAGGAAAAATGGCTTAACAGTATTCTTAAGAGCATAAATAATATCTATCCACAAATCCAGTAAAAATCTTCACTAATTTAGTAAAAAAATAACACAATCAATAAACAGTTAAGTCAGTTTATTCAGTTTATAATATTTATTTCAGAAAAAGAACACAAAAATAAAAAAATATCACAAAAAAAGATGAAAAAGCACTAATTCGATTAAATCATAACTTTATTTTAATTTTATTCACTAATAAAGTAAAAAATTCACTAATTAAAAAAAATTAATTCAACCATTGTTTATCATGAGCTTTTTCAGAGTCTAATAATTAATAATGGTTAGACAGTCCTGTTATCTTAGAAACCGATGGCTATTTCATTTTAAAATTGTTTACAGTTGATTGATTGACTATTTCAGTTGGTAACTTCTTCCTTTCAAAGTTATTAATCTACTCGACAAAAAGTTTTATTTTTTATCATTTTTTTTTTGATTTTAAGATAAAGGGTTTGAAAAGAGTTTATCTTTTACTTAATATTAAGAGAATTAATTGTGAAAACAAAAAGAGAATGGTTTTTAAAATACAGTTTTTTATTCTATATAGTCCTAGTAAAGAATTGACGTTATAGCACTTTAAAAGAGTCAAACTTATAATTAAAACTCTTTATTTAGGGTTAAATTTTCAATAAAATTTACTTTTTTAAGATAAGCTTAATGACATAATAAATAACTCAATCATTTTTAAATTCACTTTACTTAATATGCTATTTTTTCAGATCGATATCAATTCAGCAATTATTTTATAATGCTTTAATTTATTATTCTATTCTTGATTAAAATAAATTTCTTTAATAATTTTAACTTTATTTAAAAAAAAAACATTCAGTTCAACTTTCATGTAAGATTTTAAATGACTGTTGTTTAATTGAGTTGATATGACTAAAATTTAAAATTTAATCATTAAAAAACTTGTTAAAATAATAAATATTGTTTTTTTAATTTTTTAGTTAAATGAACAACGACAGTCTGTATGGAAGAGATTATCCCCACCGTACGAAATTCAAATATTGGGCTATCAATCCGACAAAAAATATCATGGAGTAAAAAAATTTACTTCTTACGAAATTCAGGCTAAAGTTAGTACTAATAATTGAATATCTAGAAATAAATTTCTTAAATTTTCTTAGATTTTTCCCCAAAGAGTCAAGCGTAGATACAACCATTTTGACTGGCTGCATGAACGCTTGGTAGAAAAATATCCAAATATATGCATTCCACCATTGCCTGGAAAAGCTGTAACCGGAAATTTCGACGATGAATTTCTAAGCAAACGTAAGTCTCAGCTAGAACTATGGCTGAATAAGATGGCTTGTCATCCAGTAGTTGGACAAAGTGAGGTGTTTGTACATTTTTTACAGTGTGATGAAGGCAGTTCAAAATGGAAGGCCGGAAAGCGAAAAGCAGAAAAAGATGATTACCGAGGTGCTCAATGGTTTTGCACATTGACAGTGCCTGGAGAAAGTGTGGATACGACGAATGCAATCAAAGAAAAAGTTGATAAATTTTCCCGAGCTTGCTCCAACTTAGAAAACTGTGTCAAAAATGTGTCATCGTCACTTGAAAAAATATCCGCTATTAATAGTTCGGTTTTGAGAAAAGAATACGTCCATTTGGGAAAAAAATTGGATGACTTTGGTCTAGCACTAAACAACGACTCATTAGAGGCACCTTTTAATCATGAGCTCACAGATGCTCTAATTACAACTGGTAACACATATACTCAAATAGGAAATATGTTCGGAGAACAGCCAAAAACTGACATCAATCCGCTTTTGGATAGATTTCATCTATATAAAGGTCTTATCCAGCAAATGCCAGAAATTGTCCAACTAGAAAAACAATCCATTCAGATATACGAAGAATTTCAGACTAAACCAGAGAAACTAGAAGGAAGAAGCCTGATGGAAATTGCACCTAGACGTGAAATAATTAGCCATGTTACTTTTGCTGAAATGAATCAATTCAATAGAGACAAAGTTGATGATTTTAATCAATATATGAAAAGTTTTCTTCAGCAGCAAATCACTTTTTATACGGAAATAACTGAATGCCTGAAACGAGCTCACGCAAGTTTCGACAAAATACCAACTAACCAATCCACCAACTTTAATTCATCGTTTAGAAGATAAATAATAGAATATTTGAATATATATAAATATATTTTGATCAGACCATTTTTTTATATTTTATCATAAATAAAAAATTTTAGTTTTATTTCGAGGTTCATTCTGTTCGGCATTTAGTCAACTGTATGATTTTTAATCAGTAACACATGAACTGGGATAAATTGGGCCTTTTTTCAATAATTTCAATAAAAAATTTAATTTTAAATTTGTAAATAATTTACTATTTATATCGTAAAAATTTTATTAAAGCTTATAACATACTAATCTATTTTAATGAATTATTCAATAAATTTAAAGCTAGCGAATTTTTTTTTTAATTTTTAATTTCACCGTTAAACATAAGAAAAAGTCTTCATTTTTGAAGGTGAATAAAATCCATCTATAATTGAATCTAAAAAAATTTTTCTTACAAGATACATTAAAAATTTCTAAAGGATATAAAATTACCTTCACTGTTGTTATTTTGATCTAGCTTTAGACCAGGTTTTGAAAATGATTCATTTATTCCGCAATTTATGTCTTCATAAATTGATCTTGTCATAGTTGAAAATCCTTTTAATTAAAGTATTAAAAATTTTTTATTTTAAATCATTTAAACCATAATTAGGTCCGGATAAAGCTGAAGTGTTTGAATAATCCGATTGAACAACTTAAAAATTCAAACTATATTTTAAACAAAATTTAGAAATTTTTTTAAACCTGATTGCTTTGTAGATTCATTTATTTTACCATTAGAAGACTCGCTTTTTTGAAGATTTTGTGTAAATCTTGAATTCCCTTTTAAAAAATCTTTACTAAAAGAAATTTTAAAATTTCATTTATAATTTACTTTTTCGATTGCGGAATATTAATGTTATCATTATGATGATAATTATTTGAAGGAAAATTACAATCAAACCAATTGAAAGCGATACTGCCCTTTTGTTTGGTAAAAATAAAACAAAATAAAACAATTAAAAAAATTTCAATTATTAAAAATCAGATATTAAAAAAATAAGAGAGATTTGCCTTTTTCAATTTTCTGATTTAATAAAGCGTTGAAATTAAAAGATTGATTTAATATGGTTAATTTTTAAAATATTTTTATTTTCAGCTCTTAAGCAAATCTATAACTTTAGATATATTATTTGATTTGAAATATTATTATCAGACTGGAAAAATGTAACAAAAAACACCTTATAGTAACGACAGTAACATCTGAAATATGCTTAAGTAAAGAATTAAAAAAATTTAACATTGGTAATAGCATGCTCAGGATAAACAAAAAATTTGGAAGAACTATATGCATGATTCAGAATTCACGACCAATCATTTAAGCTAAATTGGCTAAAAAAAATCAAATAATTAAAAATATTATTGGGTTTTGTGAAGATCAGAACAAAAGAACAGAACAAAGTGTAAAAAATTAAATAACTTTTTTTCAAAGAATTTAAAATTAATTCTGTGAATGCAGAATGATGCAACATTCAAAGATGCATCAACTGTAAAAGCCTGCTAATGATGTGCAAAATCTCTGCAAAATGCCCTACGCTCAATTATATTGAAATTTAATTTCTGCTAAACTCTGAAAATTTAGCAGACCTTGATATTTGATGCAACTTTGAATGTTGCACTAAGTTGCATTTACAGAATTAAGTTTAAACATTTAGACAAAAAGCTATTCAATTTTTTTACATTTTTTTCTGTTCTTTTTATCATTTTGTACTGAATTTCACAAATCATATTATTGTTAATTTATTTTTAATTTTTAAATTGATATATTTTAAACAAAACAACTTTCAATATTATCTCACTTGCTTATAAAAAATAAATCGAATAAAAGTAAATTTAATTCCAGTTTAATCAAAAAACTAAAAAACAATTTAATTACCTAAATAAGTTAAATAAACTTTTTCCTAAGAGAAAAATTATGATTCTTGTAGCTTCTAAAATATAAATATATTTCTGTTCGAATGTAATATTAATGCTATAACCTTCTAATGCTATCCTTCCTTTGAATTCACAAATAAATTAAATTTCAAAATGTCCAGCTTTTATTTTTATCTGCATTTAAGCTGATTAAATTTTAAAATTATTTTTAAAATAATAATTTTTACCATCAAATCAAGGATATTATATTGATATCTGTCTTTGAGATTAAAACAATTTTAGAATCCGAAGATATTTATGTTTTATAGGACACTAAAAGAATTTAATTCTATATTTTAAAAACCATAAGAACTTCTAAATAAGCTTAATAATATCTGAATATCAATTATTTAGCAAAAAAAGAATTTAAATTGTGGAAGCATAGCCAGACCTTTGAAGGCTTGCTTCTAGAAAAATTCTATATTATCCACATTTTTTTACGAAATAATTCTTGGCATTTAACCCAAAGATTTATATTTTTACTTCAAAAACTAATCAAATAAAAACATTTTACACAGACCGATAGTCATTAATTGTTTTATCAGATACAAAAAATATTAATTTTAAAGTTTGTATTTATTTCTATAAAATTTTACTACGTCATTCTAAAAAAAAAAAAGCATGATGATTACAAATTGAGGATATAAAAATTATTTTTTAAATCTGAAAGGCACTAAAATAATTAATCTTACAGATAAACATTTCTTTCCAAGTAATTGTCATTCATACTTTTGAATATCTACGATTTTTTAGCAAAATTAGCATCTATTTTCACCATAAATAAGAATAAAAAAATTTATTATAAAAAATGTTCAATTTTAAACAACAGCAAATTTCTAGAATCAAAACTAATTATTTATTAAGTTATTTATTTTCAGGTAATTCATATTTAAAAATTTGATTTAAAAAAAAACTAAAATCAAACACAAGCATAAGATGAATTAGACATAAAAACTTGCAGATGACTTGACACCAAAAGGCTCATTCCACATCGAATTTAAATCACCATTTAAGTAAGCCATTATCATCAGTGGAAAAAGAATTGAGGGTACTAAAAAAAGTAATGCAGGCTGAGCTTCGCGAAAAATTTCGCTTGACAATGTAGCTGTGAAAAGGCCAAAAAAATACCCGAATAATGAACACCGAAAATAGGACCATCTTCTCATAGGGCTACTATAAAAATTGCGAAAAAAAAATTTATTAAATCTTAACAGACTAGCTGAGTGCTTCACGTTATTTGAGACAATGAAGTCATTTTGAACTTTTTCCTCTTTGGAATCGTGTGATTTTTCTGCATTGAAATTAAACGCCATTTGATTGCGTTTGTAAGCATCAAAGCGAAGCACAAAGCAGAGTAACAAACCAGGTATGACAATATCTCCCAATCCGAGAATCGAATAATTTCCTTCTTCTTGGTAACTTGGAATGACCAATTTTCCAGGCAAAGAGAGCTTGGGACCCTCTTTAAAATCGATATTTAACTTTTTTGTTAAAAAGTCAAATGGATTGTCTGCTTCTTTGGTGGCCACTTTTACCATTACATTTGAGTTGAAAATAAATTTTGAAAAATAAACCCAAATTACGTCATAAATAACAAGACCAAATAATAAAAGCAAGGAAACTTTAAGACTAGGTAATCTAACCATGCTGATAAACACTACACAAAAACCGATTCCGATCACTGAAATTTTATTTAAATTTCATTTAGATAAGTAAGGATTTAGCTTTTGAAGACTTACAGTCCATGAAGATCCAATGACCAGTAATGATCCAGAGAGCGACTAGAAAAATTGAAGCAAAAAATGAGACAATATCGGACCATGAGTGCGAACCAAATAAACTTAAATTTCTTTTTTTCCTTATAGAAATAAATGATTAGAGATAAATTTTGGTGGTTTTTATTTTATGTTACCGTATGGTTTCGGGATCCGAGAAACAAAAATTGAGAAAATATGTGCACACAGGCGACAATAAATGTGAAAAAGAAATAGTGGCTAGAACTAGAAAAACAAAAAATAATTAAAAATTTTTGAAAATTTAAACAAAAAAAAATTATAGTTTTACCTGAGGTGCAAATCACGAATGTAGTTTGGAAAGAATCGAAATAAAAAAACATCACCAATAGAGATATGGATGATAGAATTGGAATGAAAAGAGCTTGACATGAATTGATAGTTTGAAATCTGTCCTTTTTTTCATCTGTTTGGTCGTTCATTAAAATTATTCTTTGGTCTAAATCTAAATCTGAATCAACTGCACAAAAACCATCAAATTCATCTTCAGGCAAGCAATCTAGCTCATTATTCAGTGACTTGAAGCTAGCATACAATATGATCAAAATACTGATAAAAAATGTAATCAAATGAGAACTATCTATAGTCGATTTAATCCTAAAATAAAAAAAGTGATTAATTTTTGTAAAATATTTTATTTCTTAAATTTATAAAAATTGACTTCTAAACTTTTTCCAAAAAATATCTCTAATTTTCAACTTATAAAAGATTTTATTTACCAACTTCGATTCTCAAATTCATAAGTGCTGAACGCGAAGGCATCCTGATTGTGGCTGTGTCTGACACTAATTTGTGATTCTTGACTTAGTGGCTCAGCAATCATTCGATTCATAGAAACCAATTTTGTATCCATTTTGTAAATTTAAAAGTAAATAAAACAACACATTAACTTAATCTAATATTTTAAAGTGATTTTTTTTAAACAAAATTTGTTAATGTTAATTTAACTAAGGCTAATTAAAAATTAGGCTAAGATAAAAGTTGAGTAAACAAAATTTGATATTAATTTCTCAGTTTGTTTTTGGATAAAATGGTAAGCCTAGAATAGTAATTCTTGCATCAGATTAAAATTTTTTTTTTCGATTTAGATTATTGGCTTTAATAAAAAAATAAATTGGAAATATTGTTTACTCTAAATTTGATCAAATTTATAAAGTTTTTGTATTTAAGATGGTCATTGATTTAAAAAATTTACATTCATAATTTATGATTTTTTGAGCTATTTAGGCCGATTCAATTGCGATTAGGATAAATGTTATTAAAGCTTAAAAACTTGTCTGTATAAACGCATATTTGACTAACTTATAATAAACTCTTTTATTATTTCCTTTTATACAGGATATTTGTATAAAAACAAGGACTAAATTCCAACATGAATTTACTTTTGTGATAGAATTCCCGCTTCAAATTCTTAAAAAAGCGTTTTTGCATCAAAATAACCAAAACATCATCAACAATAATTTAAGATTTACTTGAATATATTAACAAAATTTTCACTTTAAATGTTTTTTAATTATAATGGCATTTTATCTATTAAATATTAGAGTTAAATATGTATTTTTAAGGATTATGTTGTTAAATAATCCAATTGTTAGTTTAGAAATTCATAATGGTAGTCTTTTTGTTAGTCTTTACATCAAGGTTTTAAAAAGCGCTAAAGATTCTAATTTTTTGACAGTTTCTATGTAAGTTAAATTAATAAAAAAAAATTTAAATCGGTGAAATAATTGATTTTTGCTTTTAAAAAAGTGTTTCAAGCTTAACTTATGAATTTTTAAAATAAGAATTTTGAAAAATCAATAAAATTAAAGTTGATCGAAAAATTGAAACTGAGAAAATAAACCACTTCACAAAAAAATACTTGCTAATTTTTCTAGCAAAAATTCCTAATTTAAATAGCATAAAAATCATTTATGAGAAGTAGTTCAGTAAATCTTGATTAAAATTTTAAAAATAAAATATTTATAAGATTTAATAATAAGCTGAACTTTTAAAATATAATTTAATACATTCATAATTTATTCTCAATGATAATTCTTTAAAAAAAAATTTAAATTTAAAAAAAATTACTTTATCATTTATTTATAATAAATTTATAAAAATTAAAATTAATATCTAGTTATTAGATAACATTTGTGAAGATTAAAATTCTCTAATCTTTTTTCATAAAGCAAACAAAATATCTTTTTTGTAAGAATCAAAAGACTTTTTTTAAAATCCACACTCAAATATTTAGATAGACTAGTGAAAGATCCTGCTATTTCTTGGCCTCCAAAAAATCGATCGACAGCAAATATTATTATTTGTTTTTATTAAAAAATATTATATTTTCATAAATTTATTTAGAATTTGACTAAAATTTAACAGACGTAAAATTATTCTCCGTTAAGTTCAGTATATTTTTCAATCTCTTAAAATTAAAAAAACAATTAAAATAAAACTAAATAAATAAATAATTAAATTACTTGTAATTATGTTTTTATATGCTAGGGACGCGGGTGAATTCGGAAATTCCTTAACAAATGATTTTCCCTCGTCGCAACACTGCCCGATGAGTGGATCAATCGGAACTTTGCCCAAAAATGTAACATTCATTTCTTCACACATTTTTTCTGCACCTCCGGTAGAAGGTGGAAAAATTTTTGATTCAATCTAAATTTTAAAATTTTATAATTTTGAAATTTAAAATTCCAAAATAATGAAATGTACCTTGCACTTTGGACAGGCGAATCCAGACATATTTTCAACAACACCTATAATTGGCACGCCAACTTTTTTGCAGAATGTTATTTCTTTTCTGACATCTAAGAGACTCACTTCTTGAGGTGTAGTTACAATAATTGCTCCAGTAAGACCTGCAGGCTTCAAATACTGTACAATTGATAGGTGTTCATCCGAAGTACCCGGGGGAGTATCGACCAACAAATATTCAAGTTCTTCCCAATCTACATCTCTTAAGAATTGCTTAATCATTCCGTTTTTTTTTGGACCTCTCCAAATAACGGCATCTTCAAGACTTGGTAACAAAAAACCTATTGACATCAAACTCAAATTTTCATCAACAAACTTAGTAATTTTTTAAATTAATCTTTTTAATTTTTAAAATGTGGTAATTAAGCTTTACAATTGGAGACCATCCTGATCCGCTTTGATGAACCTTAATAAAATTGAATGCTTTTTTGGCAATATAGTTACATTGGATCTTACTTGTTCACCTTGAACACCAAAAACTTGTGGAAGACTAGGACCACAAATATCTATATCCAAAGCTCCAATCTAAAAAAATTAATTACTTTCATAAAAAAAGTTAGAGTTTAATCATTTAAATTACCTGTTTATTTTGGCTCTCATATTGAGCCGCTAGTGCATATGATATTTGACCGCACACTGTACTTTTACCAACTCCACCTTTTCCAGAGAGAACCAAAATTTTGTATTTAATGTTTTTCAAATGATCCTTGATAACTTCAATATCTGGATCGGGTTGATTAGCTTGACCTGAAGCACAGATATTTTGATTTGGACATCCTTGACACGCGCTTGATTTCCCAGCTTGGGAACTTTGTGTACCAGGACAATCTGAATAAAAATGTTTTACATTTCTAAGACTCAGTTATTTAGATTATTGATTTACGCTCTGGAACCTCTTGGCTCATTGTGTTATTTGAATCGTCAGACATTTCTAGGACTTTGAATGAAAACTGTTTTCTATTTAATTAAATAATTTTATTAAAATCAAATTAAAGAAGTTTTTTTAAACAATATTTATATGCATATACAAAATTGGTGATCACGTGATAAGTAGAATTTTTATTTAGTCAAGATTTCTAAAAATTTATAAATTTCTTTTTTTTCGTTTTTTTATTTTTTAAAGTATGAATTAACTGTTGAAAGGATTTTGAGAAAAAACATCTAGTTTTAAAAATTGAATTAATTAAAATTTTGAAATTCAACTTAAATGAGAATAATTGTTAATAAAATTAAAAATGTATAAAATTTCACAATTTTATTTAATCTCAAAATCTAACTCCATAAATAGAATTGTATTCATTTTTAATTGTTCATTATTTGAATATTTGGTATGTATTCGTAGACGAAAAGAAAAATTTACACCAAAACAAGTATAAATAAGAGCTAAATTTGAACTATTTTGGGAAAAAAATAAAATGGTGAAAATTATAGACTCGCTATCCGAATCATTTGACTGCCAAGGCTTAATCATGGATGAAAATGTGCCTCACTTTAAAGAATTAATTATGCTGGAGCTTTCACGCAAATCATCCGACTTGAGCCATCGACAGCAACTGCAGCACCTTTTAATCGAATCGCTGAACGAAAATGATATAAACAAAGCTTTTCTGATTAACACATTTTTAAACCCAAATCAAAACCTAAGTAATCTAGGACTTTTAAATTCTAGTCAAAATCAAGGAACAAGCTCTGAGCTAAGAGAAAATGGAATTGATTCAGCACATATTTACAAAAATAATTTAAATGACCAAACAGATAATTTGGAAAGCAATATAGAGATGAATGACTTAGAGATTTTAGAGCAAAGCAGCAAAATCAATCAAGATTCAGAGGCCATAAAAATAGATAAAAGTTTAAGGCCAAAGCTTCGTGGAAGTCCATTGTCCCCAATTCGACATTTAATTTGCTCGCCTGGTCTTGAAGAAAAGACTGAGAAGCATAAAATTGTGCTACTTTATCGTGGCTCATGCAACGGGAGCTGCAATCCTAATAAACCATGGTCCAAACAATCTCATTTTCATTATATTGTCAACACTGTAAATTGTAATGATCACATCAGCCGTCTGGTCAAAAAACAAGGACTGCAATTTTTTAATTCATCTGTTCTTCAAAATCCAGAAAGATGGAATCATTTGATTAAATTGTATAAGATGGAAAAATTTTAAAATATTTCTTAAATTAAAAATATTAAAATCGAAATTTGCCTAAAAATGTGAAGAAAAATATTTTAAGATTTTTTTAAAATAAAATCATTAGATCAAAAAAATGATCTTTAATATTTAAATTTAAGTTAAGTAACTTTTTTGTTTAATCTTTAAATTCTAAAGACTAATTTAAAAAGAAGATAAAGTTAATTTTTTTATTTTCCGGCATAAAATAAATTTCAAAAAAATATTGTTTTCAAAAGTTTTATACGAAATTTATTTGATTTTCCATCTAAATTTTGAGACTTTAATTTAAATTATTCAAATAAAATTTTTTAAAACTCTTATTTCTCTTTAGTTTTATTATTTTTCATTTTATTTATTTTTCAGAACAGGAAATACTCCAAAGTGGTTAAAAATATCCTGAAAAAGGAACTTTTAAATATCTTTATGAATATCAAATGAATTCAAAATATAAAATCTAAACTAAAATAATAGAATTCAAATAAAATTTTTTAAAACTCTTATTTTTCTTTAGTTTTATTATTTTTCATTTTATTTATTTTTCAGAACAGGAAATACTCCAAAGTGGTTAAAAATATCCTGAAAAAGGAACTTTTAAATATCTTTATGAATATCAAATGAATTCAAAATATAAAATCTAAACTAAAATAATAGAATTCAATTAATTCTTTAAAAGAATTATAAATTGGAATTAAAAATTCTTTAGAGTCAGATATTCAATTAAATTTTTCTCGAATAAAACGGTAGCCCAAATTAAATATAAATGATTGATATAAATGCTACTAATATTTATATTTATATTTATTTATTTATTTATTTCAATTAATAATGACTAAAAATTTTACTAAGTTTATAGAAATAACAAGTCAATAAAACATTTTTTTGTTATTATTTATATTAAATAAAAGGAAAATTTTTTTAAATTTTTGCCATTTTTATTTATTCTTTTTAAATCAAATCTTTTTTCTCTTATGTTAAGAAAATAAATTATTAATTAAAATTTAACCTGGAAATATTTAAAGATTATTATAATTACATTTTTTTGTAACTTAGAACAATAAATTATAATTATTTTTTTGATAAATTTAAAGTTTGAAACCAAAAAATTAAAATCGATCTACCAGACTTCTTTGTGAAAAAGGTGACGAAGATTTGGTTGCGGAATTGATCTTTAATTAAAAAAATTAAATAAAAATTTTCTTTAAAAAAGTGGTTAAAACTGAATACTTTCAACTATAAGATAATTTTTAATATTAATAGATTTTCTTAAAATCTGGAAAAATTCGAATTTAGTGTAAAAATATATCTCACTATTACTGTAAAACAAGGTTGTTTTCATGTCAAATCAAGTCATTGACTTTGAATTAAATTTTAGTAGCTTTGATCTTTAACTTGACTTAAAAAAAAGTCTTCGGTAAAACAATGGTCTAAAATTTATTTTAACTATTTAAAAAATTTATTTTTAAATTAACAAAACAGCTTATTCGGACAAAATGTGCGTCCATTTATTCCAAAATTCCGACGAACTTGACACGAATTTTTCAAATATTTTTGTTTCTAGGCAGATACCGGTCTTTTTGATAAATTCAAATTTTTTAATAATTAAATTTTTCAAAAAGCCTAAAATGTCTAAGGATGCAGAAAAACACGAACTAAAGCAAACAAGCGAAAGCTCAAAAGCAAAGATCAAGTCAAAAATAATTACCATAGCCAACCAGCTATTAAAAGTTTGCAAATCTGATCCAAATCAAACAAAGCACTGGATTCCCATTCCGGATGAAATATCCTCAATTAGACAGCTCAAATCTGACATATTTGTCTTTTTTTATGAGAACATTTGCTCCACGGAGTTGATTGACAAAAAATGGCCTTGCAAAAATCAGGAAGAAGAAATTCACAATCTGCAGTCGGTTATCGATTCTCTATCGTTGGACGTCCTGCACGAAGACTTGTCTCATCTAACTGCTGAATCAATTCTCGGTCTGAGTTCGACCAAAAAAAGAGACTTGCTTTCATTGGAATACCTGCTGGACATTTTAAAAACAACCCATGAATGGATTACATCAAGAGTGGAAAACACCGAAGCAATTGAGTCAACTACAGTTCAAAGTGAAAAATTTGAAGACTCAAAAAATGAATATGTGCCTCACTTGGATAAAAAATATTCCGAATTCGACCGTAAAATTGAAGAAACAGTTAAAATGACCCAAGAGGCAATAAAAAATGCTCCTAATGAAAAAGAAGATGACAGCTTTTTCCAAGAATACATGAGACAAAAAGAGCTTGAGTTTAAACTCAAAAATTGTCAAAATTTGGCAAACGAAATCGAAACTCTAAAAAGCAGCAGTGGCAACAGTTCTTTTAATGATTCAAGTTGTGAATCGTTCAACCTGCTTAACATTGCCGCGGATCTAAACTCAAATCAAAAGCATGTAAAATTTAAAATCGATTCCAGAACTAGATCGAACAGTCCACAGATCAGACTTTCAAAAACCAGCAATGTTCACAGGCCTAGTAGGCGAAAAATAGCTCAGTGTAAAAATGCACTGATTCACTCATTGGGAAATGAAATTGGCTTGATTAAGACCAGTTTGGCTGATAACTTGGAGTTTGAGAGTGATAAAATTGAGCACTTGATGTCCCTTATTTATTCCGAGGACTACCAGGACGCTCAGGCAATGATGCAGCATTCTTTGAATAAAGTAAAAAAAAAAAGCAATTTAACTAATGATTTATACATGAACGCCCATGACGGAAGGAAAAATTTCAAATCAAATTTAACTCCGAGTGAATCGTCCAGGTCAAAGGGAGTTTTGTTGCCGAGAAGCAGATCTTTGGTAAAGTTTGGCAAAAAAAGAAGTTCAAGCATGACCAATTTGAATTCTAGTCAAATAAGACAGAAGAGATGGAATTCGGCGGTGAAGAAAAGCATGGCACAGAGCAAAGACCCGTCTAAACAATTTTATTCCAGATTTATCATCGGTGAAGACGGAATTTTGAATTGTTTACTTGAGGAATTTCCGCATTTGTACACATCCCCAGAGACTATTCATTATTTGTGGTCAAGACATGCTAGACAAATTGAAATTTTGGGCAAAGAGCAAAAGGAACTGGAGGCAAAATATTTGAGCAAGGATTCTGGCGCCAATTTGGCAGACCAGTACTTGAAGGAAGCGAACCGCAAGCAAGAAGTGCTGATGGAAATAATGCGCAAAGAACTTGACCACATCGAGAGGCAGCAGGACATGAAGCGCAAGCAGCTGGTAGAGAATTCCTTAAAAGCCAAGACCAGAGAGCAGAGATTTCAATCGGCCAAAGTCAAACGCTATTTTGAGGAATTTCGAACACAGCAAAGAGCTAAAATGCTCAAGCAAAAGACCAGCGAGGAGTTGATCTTTAAAAAATTGTTTAATGAATCTTTGAAAATTCAAAAGGAACGCATGCTCGAATTGAAAAAGTATGCCAAAGAGAAAAATGATATCAATCGCAGGCAGCAAATAAATCAAATAAAATCCATAGAGAATTTTTACAAAAATAAATTTGATTTATTAAATGAACAAATGAAACGAGAAAAAGATGAAAATCAGCTGAGAGATGGTGCACAGCATTTGGTTTTGAGTAAAATGAAGTCACAAGTAAAGAACAAATTGGAAGATGACATTAGAGATTTACAGGATCAGATGTATAGAGACAAGGACTTTTTATATTGGAGGCAATTGGATGCCGATCGTTTAAAACAAGACATTCAAAAAGCTAGTTATTTTAGACCCATGTCAAAATAGTTTAATTCATTGCAATTAATCAAATTTTTAAATTTTGTTACTTTCATATTTTCATATTATGATCAATTGATATTTTTTTTTTAAATAAATTTTTCATAAAGCTGTCATTTTAATTCCTTGTAGCTATTTTCAGAGAACAACTCTTTAATTGATTTTTTCAAATAAAGCCATTTTTGTCATCTTTACAAATAAAGGCTCTTAAAAAAGTTGCTAAAATAAATTGTAAAAAAAGTTTCATTTATTTCAGATGATAAAAGCTGATATTTCGAAAAAATAACACTTTTTTTAAGAAGTTGTAACAATTTATGAAAGAATTATATTTAATAGTTGATATAACTAATTAAATAAAAAAATGTTGCATAAGAAAATTTTACTGATAAATAGCGCAAATTGAAATTTAAGTTATTAACAAAATTTATGGATCAATAATTCCTATTTAATGAATTAAGCGTGATTTTAAACATATTTACATTTTTATCATACTTTTATTTTAAGTGTTGTTAAACAAAAATATACTTTATTTTAAAGTAAAATTATTACCAAATTTTGATCAATTAATCACGTTTTTTTAAGCTTCTAAATCTTTCCGTCAAATTTTCTTTACATTTCCTAAGAGAAAAATTTAATTTTAAGATTTTGAAAAATAATCATATTTGTTAATTTAGAAAAACTAATCCATATAGTTTTAAATAAAAAAATTAATTTTTATTCAATTCAGTTTGAATAGATGTCAGATGTCTTGTCGATCAAGTTTTGTCGAACTATCGACTTCTTCATTCTCAGTGAACTCATCACGAAGCCTTAGGTCATCAGCAAGCAATTCTTCGTTCATTTCAACCAAAAACCGAATAATTAAAATCAGCAACGAGCTTCTTTTGACTTGCCAAACAAATCCAGCTGAAAACGCTCAGATTTACAATTTGCCAAAATATATAAATTCAATAAACCAAGTTAATTCTACTATTTTTATTTATTTCTATGAGAGTATCCTAGGAACTTGTTTATCAGGTAAATCTTAAAATTCCTGTCCAGATTGAAAACTGAACATTTTTTTTAGAAAAAAAATTTCCTCCAAAATCAACTGAAGATGAAATCCACAATGTTCAATCGGTAATCGACTCAATATCACTGGACGTATTGCACGAGGACTTATCTCATATTCAAGCAGCAGCTATATGCTGTCAAAATCCTGATCTTCTGTCTGTTGAATATTTGCTTGACATCATGAAATCAATACAAGAGTGGATTTCGTCAAGATTGGAAAGTATAAGCTCGTTTTCAAGCACCAGAACGTCAAAAATTAGCCAAATTACTCCAATAAAAGCATCGAACAAAAGTTCCAACAAATTGGGTAAAACAAAAGACAGAAATTTTTCCAAAGAAAGATCAACCACTCTAGTTTCTTCTCTTAACTCGGAAACAGCATTCAATAACTCAAACTTTAAATCATTACATAATCCGATGAAAGGATCAAATGCAAAGGAATTCAAAAAGATACCCAATTTTGATTCAATAAAATCCTCATCGACTCCAAGGTCAATGTTTCGTTCCCTTTCCAAAGATAAATCTGTATGCAAAAACACAACCCCAAGACGAACAATTAGTCTTTCGTTTTCCAAAAGCCCAGCTAATAGATCTATCAATAAATCAGATATTGGCATGGAAAGTATTATTTCCTCAATAAAAAATGACACCTCATCACAATGTTTAGACCAAATAATGAAAAAATACTCCAAACAGATACAATGGATTGAAAAAGTTAAAAATTTAAATTCGAATGAATTGAAATTTGAAAAGTATGTAAATGAAGCGTACAACAAACAAAAATTATTAGTTGAAATAATTAAAAAAGAGATAACGCTGAATCAAAGATTGGAAAATTTAAAACGAACTAAAGAGGAAAAGTTGTGCCAAAAAGCACAACAAAGAGAAAGTCGAATCGAAAAAGCAAGAGTCAAAAAATATATAGATGACTTAAGAGCAAAAGAAAAGAGCAACTCGCTTAGACAAAAATTGAGTAAGTATCATGTACTAACACTATCTTTTATATCTTTACCCTCAAAAACAAAAAATTACAAAAACAAAACACTTTAAAAAGACAATTTTTATTATTTTTTTATTAGCTTTTTAATTTTAAATTAATTAGGCAAATGAATTAAAAAAAAATTATAAATAATAACACCGAAGATATATTTTTTTTCTTTTAGAATTCAGATTAAATGATCAATTTTGATTTACAAAGTTAATTGAATTACTTGACAATTTAATTATTTAATATTTTGGAATCAGCTAAAAGATTTATTTATAAGCTGTTTGTTATTTATTTTATTATTTATTTGTTTACTGTACCAAGCTTAAGCTTAAACTTAAGCTCCTTCAGAATAAAAATAAAAATTAAATAAAGAAAAATCAAAAAAAATCAAAAAAAGCTAAAAAGAGTTAAAATAAACTGAAATTAAAAAGAAATATATTGAAATATGATGACGCTTGCGACACATGTTTACAAAGTTGAAACTTCAGGAAAGTAAGACAAAAAATAGGAATAAACGTTAAATGAAATGAGACAAAATTAGTGCTATAGAATTTTTTTAATTTTTTAACATGATATTTTAGCTCCTTAAATATAATTTAATACGGATTTAGATCACTATAATTTTGTCTGAGACAAAAATTATTTTCCACTTTAGCAAATCTCTATTTGAAGGTATTGTGAATTTCGAATACAAATTGAACACCGGTTCTTCATTTATTGACAAATTAAAATTAAAGTTGATAAAAATTATTAGAAAAAATACTGCAACAAAGTGCAATATACTTTGTTTTACTTTTGACTCTTTTTACATGAGAAAAATTATTTTGGGTAAAAAAGGTGCAACAAAGTATTTTCACTTTGATACAGTTTTTTTTCTAATATTTGTTATTAACTCTAAATTTTAATTTATCAAAAAATAATGAATTTTTGTTCAATTTGTATTTGAAATTCAAAATATCTATTTGAATCATTCATACGAAATTAGAATACAATTAAAAAATTAAGAATCCTTATTTATGATAGATAAATCATCAGATTTTTTTTCTGAGTAATATTTACTTATAATATTTTAGTGTAAACAAGTATTATTTTTTTCAACAGCGTTATCAAGCGATGACATTAAATGTAATCAAGTATTTTTCAAGCCTATACTCTTTTGATATAGAAAATATTTTTTGTTAAATTATGTATTCAACATTTACATTTCGCATACAATCTCTTGTTTAGATTGAGATTAAAAATCAATAAAACTCTATTCGTTTCCATAAGCCAAAATTTAAAGTTAAATTACAGATGATTTTTATATATTTCTAATATAATTAAACTTTACAAATAAATATATTTTAATATATTTAAAAATTACTTATAACTACAGTACTGATTTGTTCCTATGGTTTTACCAAAATTTACGCGAATTTACCAAAATTTTAGTAAATTTACGGGAATTCCGGTTATTTTACCAGAATTTAACGGATTTTAGGTAAAATTTCGTAAAAACGAAAAGGGCCAAAAAAATCCAAATTTTTGCAATATTTTCACTCTTTTTAGTTTTTTTTCAAAATTAATAAAAAATTTAAATAAAAAAAAAAGTATTTTTTTACGCAAATTTTCGTAAATTTTTTATTGATTTTAGTGAAAAATAAAAAAAGTGAAAAAAAGTTAAAAAAAAAAGAAAAATTTAAATCAAGTTTTTTCAATATTGAAATTATTAGATACATATATTTTAGTGATTTGACCAGTCGCCATTTTTCTCAATTACAATTTCAATTACCTAATTTGAACTAGTGTTGGGCGGCGGCCAAGCCTGGCCGGTCCGAACGCAGCCAAAATAAGGCGGCCAATTTGGCGGTCAGGTCGGCGGCCAAAAATTTGGACCGCTGAGTTGGCCGGCAAAAACATAGACGAACGGCCAGCCCTAAAATGGACGGTCACTTTGGCGGTCAGACAAAATCAGCGGTAAAAATATCTAGTCTAAAAAAAATTTTTTGATTATTCGATTTTTACAAATTATTTTTAGTTCTAATAAGCAAAAAAAATTCTTTTATTAAATTAAATTTGCTTAATTGTTTAATCTTAAATTGATTTTTTAAATAAAACCATTCTTTTTATTCTTTAAACAATTTAAAAAACATTTGTGCACCAAAAAAAAAAGTCATAAATATTGAATTTTTTTAAAGATGAAGAATTGCAACTCAAAAAGAAATTTGACGAGACCCTTCGAATTAAAAAAGAGACTCTGATTGACTTGAAAAAATACAATCGTGACAAGAGTGAAGAAAGACTTGTAAGACAGTTGAATGAAATCGATTCAATGGAAAATTTTTATAAAACAAGATTTGAGCTTTTAAATGAACAATTGAAAAAAGAACGAGAATTAAGCAGACAAAGAGAAAGTTCACAAAAGAAATTAGTCTCAAAGGTAAAAACACATATAAAAGATCAATATGAAAACGGACTTAAAATAATGCAAGAACAAATGTATCGAGAGAACGATTTTTTGTTCAATAAGGAACCATCTAAAATTAATCGACTGACAAGAAAATCTTCTATTACAAATTTTTGTAATTAAATGTGTAAATAAATATTTTAATTCAAAATTTAAATTGTCTAGAAATAATTTTTCTATAAATTGTGAATATGATGATATCCAAATTTATTCATTTCATTTATCAATAAATATTTTTAAAAAAACATTTTTTTTGAATCATTTAAATAATTGAATTCAAGCTTGTTGTTAAATTAAAAAGAGTAAAAAAATATATTAAGGGGATCAATAGTGACTTTAAATACGCCAAATATTTTAATAAAGAAAAGAATTGATCTGGTACTTTTTTAAAATTCTACTAACTTTGTGAATATTCTTCCATTTATTTTCTGCAAAAAAGTTTGTTATTTCCGGTAAAAAAATATTTTACGCATTTTGAATTAAATTTTTCAATGTTACAAAATGAAAAAATGCAGTTTTATTTATTTATTTATTTATTTGATTTTATCGGCCGCCCTTGGGCGATTAGGGGCTCGGTATGTCAATCATCGACCACCATCTCTTTTATTTGTAAAATTTGATTTAGTTCATAGAAAAAAAAAAATAATAAAAAATAAATTAAGTAGAAAAAATAAAAAAAAACAGAGTCTAAATTAAATTTAATTACAGTTTGTTGTCTTAAAAAATTTAAAAAATGAAAAAATGTAGTTACACAAGATAAAGCTAATCAAATTTGATTCAAGTTGCTACAAATTTTTTTTTGCGGGAAAAAAAGCATTTTTTTTTCAGAAAATAAATGCGGGAAAATTGACTAAGCCTTTTTGTTAAATTTTTTAATACTAATACTGCATATTTTTAGAAAAGAATTAAACTTTTTATAATTATAGCAAAATTTAAAATTTTACATAAAATTGGGAATTTTAGCTTACATTCATTTGATGATTTTTATAAATGAAACTAAAAAAACATTGCATACTAAATGAAAATTTTATAAATTTTTTAATATAAAGTAAAACATATATTATTTTCCACATTGTTTACAATAAGATGGGTTCTCTTGTTCCTTTTAAAATCTAGGTGAATTTACGAAAGATTTGGTTCTAATATATTTAATTGTCAAAATAAAGATTAAATGTTTTTTCATTTTCCTTTCCATAATTTTTGAATTTCTAGGCTTTATTTTTCTAAAATTACTGTCTGATTTTATATTTAATTACTTAAAATAATTCTCAAATGACAATTTTTATCAAGAATATTTTTTATACCCGATTTAAATAATTAATTTTGAAAAATGGATGCAAAAAAATTAATATTAATCGAAATTACTATTTCAAATATTTACTTCATATAGTTTTTAAAAATTTTTTAAAGGAAATGGGAGAATTTTTTATACAAAGATGCTGGTTGAATTAAATTATTTTTATTTTATTTTTTAAGATATAGATTGAGATAACGGAACGAAAGTCCATATAAAAATTTTTCAAACTAAATTAAAAAATCAAATGAATGTGATTTTTTGAGCAAAATAACGTGGATCATATTAGTTTTATTAATATTATTATTGTTTAACGGGTAAAAGCTAATTTTAAAATTTTAAAAAATAAGCTTTTGTTTGACTATTTTACCATCTGATTTAACTTTTTTTTTTTAAATTTATTTTAAATGGGATTGTGATTTATGACAAAAATGAACAAAACCATTTTTTTACAGAGAAAACTCTGATATAAAAACGATTGATTTTTTGTTTTTGAATTTTATCGACTTTTAAATCACAAGTATCTAATGTGGTCACATATGATATGAAAGGTATCTTTTTGACTTGATTAATTTTACTGATCACCAAATCTATGATCATATATGATGTGATAAATTATTCGACAAAATTCAAAAACTAAAAATCAATCATTTTTACTCAGAGATTCCTCTGTAAAAAAAATTAGTTATAATTTTTTGTGCAATAAACCACAGTCCCATTTAAAATAAATTAAACAAAGTTGAATAATATCAATGGCAAATTGATCAAAATTGTTTTTCAAAATTTACTCATTATACCTTAAAAATATTAATAAGACGCGTTGATAAATTATGAAATTAAATTATCACACTTGAATTCATGACGCATTAACTTTTAAGCCCAGAGGTGTTTACTAGTGTTGTAAATCAAATTGGCGATTTGAACAAATTATTCGATTTATTTCGATTTAAATTTAATATAAAATTTGGATTCAAATTTAAACTAAAAGAAAATTTGGACTCAAATTTAAACTAAAATAAAATTTGGATTCAAATTTAAACTAAAAGAAAATTTGGACTCAAATTTAAACTAAAAGAAAATTTGGATTCAAATTTAAACTATAATAAAATTTGGATTAGAATTTAAACTCAAAAAATATTTAAATTCCAAGATTAACTTAAATAATTCTAAATTCTATTTAAATTATGTTTTAATTAAAGTCACTTAAACAATTTGACTATTTTAAATTTTCGGATATAACTAAAACCTACTAAAATTTTATGCTGATATCCCAATTCCATTGCATGCTCTTTTTTCAAATAAAAAAACATATTACTTGAGGAATTTCTTTTACTATATTCAACAGTGTAATATCAGCAATTTTATTTTCTAAAATTTTCTAACTTTAATTGAATTATTGTGGAAAGAGATCTTTTAATGTATTGCTTTTTGTTAATCGATTGAGTAGTAAAAGGCTTGTAAAAAATCTTGAGTTTAACTCATTTTAAAGAATATAAATTAGTTTTTAATATATAAGAAAAAATTAATATTTACATATTGTTTTAGAAAGACCTTGAACAAAAAAAATAATAGTTGGAAAAAGAAAAAAAATGGAAAAAACTTTATTTTTAGAATTTATTTGTTAATTACGTTTTAAAATTAATACAATTACTATATAAACCACCAAAATAAATTTAAATTTTCGTTTTGATTTTCAAATATAAGCTTAATAATTTGACTTTTTTAAATTCTAAATTGAATTGAATTATGATTCAAATTTGAATTTAAATTTAATTATTATTCTGGGTTTAAATTAAAACTTAACTTATAATTTTGTTTTAAACTTAAAGTCAAATAAAAAATTTGTTTAAATTTGAACTCAAATGAAAGATTTGTTTTAAACTTAAACTCAAATAAAAAATTTGTTTAAACTTAAACTCAAATAAAAAATTTGTTTAAATTTGAACTCAAATAAAAAAATTGTTTAAATTCAAACTCAAATTTAAAAATTAATTTAATTATTTAAAAGTAAATTCAAATGTTATTTATTTACAACACTAGTGTTTACTATATTAATTTCTCAAAAATTTTTTAATACTGATTAAATTTTTAGTCGGTTAAAGAAGGATTTGTTTTAAATTTTAATGCATTTAAAATAAAAATTAGTTTGTTTGGTCTAATTAAAAAAATTCAATTTTTTAATTTTTTCTCTAGTCTTAACAAACTGGACCAAGTTAAGATCTAAATCAACAATTTGAACACAAAAAGAGTTTTTAAAATCTTAATGGTTGTTCAAAGCCAAATTGAATTTTCTTATTTTATCTTTTTGTTTTATGACCTTAAAATATTTTCTTTAGTAATTTTCAAAACAAGATAAAATTATAAGGATTACTGCTTTGATATAATAGAGATAAAGCTTTTTTCAATTTGTTGAATTATTTCTTTAATTAAGTCTTAATGTTTTTGATTGAAATTTATCAAATTTTTCCGTTGATAAAATTGAATTATTTATTTAAACGTTTGAAGTGTATTTAAATTTTCTTATTTTTAAATTACTATCTTCCAAGTCTAACGACGCTTTAAACTCCACATCATTGGTAAATAAATTTTTGCCAAATTGATAAAAATTCTAATAGATAACCTTTTTTTATTTAAAAAAGTGTCTTCAATCAGCTGATGATTAGTAGAAAAGTAAAATGTTCCTATTCTTTTATTTCATTTTATTCTTCTATTTCAAAATTTAATTTACAAGTATTTATCAAAAAGCTTATATTTTGGTCACTTTGAAAATCTTTAATATAAATTTTTTTTTCTTTTGGTTCTAAGCTTAATCTGTATATTTCGTCTAAAAATATTTTTTGAACAATGTGATAAAATTATTTAAATAGATGATTTATTTTAAATTAAATTAAGTAATAAATATTTTATGCTAATTATTATTTTTTATCCTTTTATACTATGATTTTAAGGATAAAAGGAAGCTTTGTTTTATTATTATTTGATCGAAATTATATCTCAGTGAACTTTCTTTTGTTTATGAGAAGAACTCATAAATTTTAGTTATTAAAATTTATTTTCCAATTTTCTGAAGTTTTATTGACTAAAATTTCCTCTATAGCCGACGATTTTTTTTGATTTAATTAATTTTTCAAACAAAGTTTTCTCTATATCATTCAAATTTTTATAATTTTTTTGTTTCTTTATTGCAAGTTTAAGTAAAAACACCGTGATATTTAACTTATACTTGAGAACGTTTGGTCGTTTTATTAAATATTCTAGAAAATCTTTGAAGAATTTTAATGCTAGAGAATTATTGTTTTTATCCCTATAATAATTCATAGAATAATAGAATATCGTTTACTAAACTATATACATTTTGTTTCAAACATAAACTATTTAAAACTATTATTTTTAATAAAATTTTTTATATTTATATTTATAATTTCTCCTACTTTTAAACTAATCAAAAGAAAAAATCCCATTTTTAAAGCTTTAAGAGTTTAAAAGTTTAAGCCTTTTTTCATTAAATTTAACTAGGAAATATTGTTAATTTTATAAAATTTATAATTTATGAAGCATTCATTTTTTATTTTAAAGAATCTTCAGGAACTTGAAGTAAATGGAAAGTTTCCTAATACATTCGATAATACTATCAACAAATCATTTCTATAGAAAAATGCGAAAATCAGCTTATTTATTTCATAGCTTTTTTATAATTTTAAAATTTATTATAAAAATAAATTTAAAATCAAATTCAAAATTTATATTAAAATTTTGAATTTTAGTAAATTTGTTTATCCTTTATTCAGTCTGTAAAATTTATCAGACATCTTAGATTTTTTTTTCAAATCCCTTTTTCGCATTATCTTACACCAAAAAATAGTGTCTTTTATACAAATAAAAAATTTTGGTAATTTGCTTTATAATTCTTTTCGCTTGATAAAATTTTGGTAATTTGCGGTAATTCTTTTATGCATCTGGATTTGGTCTAACTTATCTTGCTAACCTTAGCTATTTGATTTGCATAATTATTATAAGCAGAGTTGTTCAAAAGTCACAAGCCTTAAGTCAAGTCCAAATCCGGACTTTTTTTTTTCAAAAGTCCGAGCAAAAACTTAAATTTTTTTTTTTTTAAAGTCCAAGTTCGGGCTTTAAATTGAAGAAGAATTGTGAAGACTTTTATGCTAAAATTACAAGAAAATTCTATTTTATAGCAAATTTATTGCATTAGACAACCCAATCAAAAAATTTGTATACATTTTTTGAGTATATATATTATATGAATTTTCTGATATGAAGCCTGATGTGAAATCTAATATATCAAAAAATTTGTAATTTTTAAATTAGTGGATTAAACCTTTACAAAAATTAAATCATTCAGAAAATTGGAGAAATCCACATTAGAAAAATGCTTGAAATATGCGTTTAATCAAAAATGGGACTTCAATAAAGTATTCTCGTAATTTTAATTTTTGAAATAAAATGTATATCAAATCTTTTTAGGTGTAGTCTCGGAAAACAGCTTCATGTTTTTTTCCCAATTTTAATAAAAATAAAATAAAATTTATTATTCAATTTTGTTTTTTATTGCCAAATTTTTATTTTTTCTGTTTAAGCTTTTTTATGGTAATATATTTTTTTTAGAATGTTGTATAATCAGAAAAATTGACCAAGATTTGTTTTCAATTAGCTACTAAGAAATCGATCGAACTTTTATCTTATGTAAGAAGTTGCTGATAAAAGTATAAAAATATCAAAAAATATCTACCACTGAGTGCTATGACATAAAAATAAAATATTTATTTAAAGGACAGAAAATTGGCCACGGTTAACTAAATAAATTCAGGTAAAGTTGAAGTTAAGATTAAGAGGCTAAGTAAGATGATATTTTGAAGAGATAATCACTTAAAAAATTTTACATTTATGGGCTAATCTGAATTTTCAAAAGCTTTTTTGAATCAATTTTTCCATTTTATAAAATATTCTTATTTAATTTTAATAATTTATTAATATATGCCAAATAGTTTTCTTTTAAAGGAAAAGTAAAAATAAGATTTTTCGATAATTACATTGCTAATAAATTATTTTATTTTCTACTCAACATAAATGAACTATAAGCTCTATATGAAGAACAAATTTCATATTTTTCATTGTTTGTATCATTTACTTGGTCCAAATAAAGCATTTGAATAATTTATCTATTTTTTTTGTTGGCCTTACTCCATATCATAGATTAATATAAATTTATTTTGTTATTTTTCTTTATTCTAAAATAGGGTCACTTTTTTCCAGCTTCTGTTTTCTAATTGATACGAATTCATTTAAATCCGTTCTAATGACGCCATTAATTTTGACCCATTTCGCCTCTCGATTAATTGGACTCAAATTTTTTGTTGCCTAATTTTTCAAACCTTTAAATTTAAACATCTAAACGAACCACTCTTTATCTTGGTCTTAGTTAAGCTTTTTTTTTTATATAAAATCGTTTTTGTTTTTATCTAGACAGATCATAAAAAATCAAATTTGGTCTAAATTTAAAAAGTCTGCTGTTCATTAAGCATAATGAATAAATTATTTAAATTAATATTTAAATGTATGTAAATAATTATTTTTCAAGTAGCTTTTTGAATCAAGACAGGCAAAAAATCTTTTTAAAAGACATCTTTTCTTAATTTTATATAAAATTTTTGTAGCATTTTGAAAATTTAGAAGGAAGCTTAATTGAAAATATTTTCTTGGGGATGACATTAAGAAATTCATTTGAAACCTTTATTTATTTTTAATCTGGAAATATGAAATCGAGGCATAAATATCAAAAAATAAAGCTCATATTTAATTTTTAAAAATCTTTTAATCGCCGTTTTTTGGGATAATTTTTTCTTAAATAATTGCGTTTTATATTAATTAAAAAAAATGTCAATTTTAAGATTAAGTCAAAAATTTAGACGCTTGAGTTGAGCGATCAATTTCATTTCTATCTTGATTCAGTTTTTTTGAAAAAAATCTTCAAGTGAAAGCTCCTTTATGTTTTTAATTATTGATATTGAATAAATAATGAAAAATTATCTTATCTTATTTCAAAGTTATATATGTTTTTAGATAAATAAATTTTAAGCAATTTTCTTATGTAACATTGAACAGATAAATAAAGATTTCGCATGTTTTTTTGTTTTATCATAAAATGTACAACAAATCTTTTGAGGTGTTGTCTCGGGAAGATTCCTCATGGTATTTAAAATTTTCAATTTTAAAATAAAACAAGATAAATTATTCAAACATTCAATTTCAATTTATTTTTTAATATCAAATTCAAGTCTAAGATTTTCTTATTTTTGGCAATTTATTCATTAAAATCAATAGCTAGATAAAGTAATGGATGATTAGGATAAATAAGGGAAATTTCTGGTTTGTTTAATTGCCATTTTGAAATAAATCAAAAAATAAATTTAAAGTTTCGTTAAGTTTAGTAGACTATAAAATCAAAACGATAAGGTAATTTTAAAAATTCATAAGCAAAGATCTTAAGAAAACAAAAAAAATTCTATAACAATTTTAAAAGCAATCTATTTACTTCTTTGGCAACAATTTTTCGACTTGATCCGATCTGTAATTTCAAAATTTTTCGTTATTCAATTAGGTAACAAAACATAAAATTTAAAAATTCACTTTAACTCGCGCATAGAATGAGCTTATTTTTTTTAAAAAATTAATTAAAATTTTTCATACCTATTAAGTTTTAATGAATTGCTTGACAAATGAACTATGTTTTTTAGAAAACTTTTCTGCTGATTTTTCCAAACTCAATTTTTCAAAAGTTCTCAAATTAAGAATTTAGAGAAAATAAATTTTAAAAATTTAAAATAAAAAAAGTTTGTGTAAAATTTTTCGCTCTCTCTAGATGATTAATTCAAACTGATAAAATATCTCAAATTTTTTTTTGTTATTTTAATTTTTTTTGCTTCTGATTATTAAATGTGCTAAGTGTTTATCGGAGCCAATGAACCCAGGACAATTAGTCCTAAATAATTACATCTTGACCAGCACTATTTAACAGTTAACAATGCAAAGCTGCCATCTAAACGATTTGTTCGAAAATCTGCTCAAATTGAGCGCACTAAACAAAAGTGAAGAAATAAAACTCAAGTTCATTAACCGCACAAACAGCAACACTAGCTGCAATAGCGACTCAGCATCGTCATCTGGCCTAGAAAGCGGGTATCTATCAAGCAATGACAGCTTTTTAAATTTAATTCCACATCGCTCATACTCAATTCCAACCATTACTTATGGATACTTTGGCAAAGCCAAGACCCAAAACCCGAGCGATACATCTAGCTCGGTCAAAACTGTACAATCAAACGGTGGCCTATCGACCATCGATTCGATAAACCATGGTGACGATTGCGGATTCATTTTGAGCAAGCAAACAATCCGTGCGGATACTGAAGAGAATATGTACTTTTTTGGACTGGCTGATGGTGTTTCGGCAAATAGACTGCGTGGTTATGACGCCAAATTGTTTCCAATTGCTTTACTGGAAAACTGCGCTAACTACTTGGCTAAAAATGACACAAATGCACATTTTGACCAAGAGGCAATCAGTGATGAATTCTTGAAGAATAACAATTTTTTATTTTTCGACCAGCAATTGAATGATGAAGTCGAAGAGAATGAGTCAGACGAATGGCAAGAGCAGAGTTTGGACAACACAGAGTACATATTTGATAATTTTAATACTGATAATGAGTTAGAAATGAACAATGATTTTATGTATGATCAAAATGCGAATGAATCATTTAAAAAGTATTCTTTTATGAACAACGACTGCAAATTTTTGTACAAAACACTAGCTGATTCTCACCAAAAAACCATTGAAAAAAATGTTTACGGAAGTTCGACAGTGTGTCTGATGGCGCTCAAGTTTGTGAATGATCTAGAAGACATTGCTGAGAATGAAATGTCCAACTTTTTGCCAAACTATTTTGATGGATTCAATAGTCCAAAAACTGCCTTGTTGAGCACATGCAATATTGGAGACAGTGGATACATGATCATTCGAGACAAGAATGTTATTTACAAATCAGCCACTCAAACCCACCGATTTAATGCTCCATATCAGTTGGGTTGCACTCCGCCAGAGCTTCTCGATCACGATTTATACCGTGATACGTAAGTTAAATCAATTTTTAATATATCAAAAGTTTGGCTTTTCAAATAATACTATGGATGAAAAATACTTTGGATATTTTAAAAGGAAATAGGTAGTCTGAAATTTTAACATAAAAATTTTAGTGCAAAAAGTAAAAATGTTATAATTTCATTTCTAATTATGCAAAAATGGTTCTGTAAACAGTAAAACATTTTTTAACGTACAAATTTTTTAATGTACAAAGGAATTATAAGCTCTTCAAAAACCCTGAAATTTAAATCAAATATTTTTTGATGTTGTACATTTACAGAAAATTGCAAAGTTTTTTCAGAGCTTACAATTCGTTTGAACAAATTTTACGTTTTTGTTTTTAGTATGTAAGAATTTAAAAATCTTTTTTGTTCTTTGCTGTCAGATTCTAATTTAAATAGCTCATAAAATATTTTTAAAATATAAAAAATATTTTTCTATTTATTTGACAAAATTTAAAAAAAGTGCTTTTTATCCACTTAAAAGTGAATAAATTTTTAAAAAAATTTAAAAAAAGGTATTTTGAAAAAACATTTATTAAACAAATTAAATGCACTCTTTAACCTTTAAGTGTCCTTTTTACTACTAATAATAACAATTATAATAATAATAACCCTCGAACAGGGTTTAACCTGTATAGCAAGGTCTTACTTAAAGAGTTTTTAAAAGATTATTTCAATTATATTTATTGAAAAGAGTTTTAAAATGGTTTAAATCTCTGATACATTGTACCAAGTGACCTAAAAGTGAGACTGAAAAAAAGTTTAAATGTAAACAACACGCTTATTTATTTGATTTATTTTTCGTCAAAATATGAATCTTTTATATATTAATTATTATGTCTATTATAGATTTTTTTAAATTTAAATTTTAAATTTAATTTTTATAAACGGTTCAATTTCTTTCCCAAAATTATAAAAGAAATAAAAATTTTTAAGATCTCCAAAAAATAAATAATTTCTATTTTTAAATTTTCTAATTTTTGGAATTTTTCAATTTTTTTCTCAAAATTTCATTTGAAAATTTACGATCCAAAATTTATCTTTATCTTTTTAAATACTTTCTTTAAATTTATAAAATTTTATATTTAAAACTGTAAATATATACTTAATTATTAAAAAAAATAACTTTTTATAAAATAATTTATCTATTTAAATTTTAAATAATTTATTTTTAAAAAGATCTGATGATTCTCTATGTCAAACCCATGAAATAAAGTCGGGAGATTTTATTCTCCTTAGTAGCGATGGTCTATTCGACAATTTGTACGAAGACGAAATCGCACTGATAATAGACAATCATATTCAATCATCATTTTTGCAGTCATCATTTGACAATTTAAATGATGAAGCCAAAAAAACAGTGATTTCTAGCTCAAGCTCTATTTCAAGTGAATTACTTAGTTCAGCATGTGAGCTTTTAGTCCAAAAAGCAGAAAATGGTAACATCAATTTGATAAAAAAGACAATTTTTAAAATTTTTTTTTTCTCTAGCTGGTATTAAGCGAGATGATATGCTCATCATTTTAGCCTATGTTAATTAGCAAATTTTAGTAAACAAGCTTTAAAATTTTAAAATCGAAGAAAATTTTCTTCAAATCTACACAATCTAATCATCTGCAATAAAGTCAAATAAAACCAAAAAAAACACTTCAAAAGAGTGCTAAATATGCCACTTTCCCTCGGATTTATTTTCCAATTTTTAATCTAGTGCTTTTTTAATTATTTTTTTTAATAAGCTTTTTTAATCATGTTGCCTAACATTTATCATTTCCTTTTAATTTTAAATATTTTTTTAGGCCTTGTATTTCGCTCAATCCTTTTTAGTTAACTAACTCGGTAAAATTTTTCACGATCTCACCGAAATTAGGGACTTGATCTTCGAAAAACAGTACTCTATTTCACAATGCATTTGATCATGATGATACGCAACTCATAAGTTTACAAGTTAGAACTATATCGATCTAGATTACCATTGTTACATTCCGCGTATTATTTGTGCATCTCTTTTTTTTACACGTCCTTTTTCTTGATGAGACGAATGGTGCAAAACAGAATCAATGCTCATTGAAGAAGACAATCAAAAAACTCAACAATTGTTCCCAAGAATCTTTGGTCGAACTAATTTAGTAGCAAGCAAGTTTAGCATAATTAAATCAAAGCATTTAAAACAGGATTTAGTTCGACACTAATTAAGATTTGAGATTATGTGTTTAATCAGATTTACCGGGCCTGGAATTCCCGATGATTAAACAAAATTTAAATCATTTTTTTTTTCTTCTTTAAATATTTTTATTTGACAAATGCTATTTTTAGTTAATCACATTTAATCGCAATTTTAACACCGGCTTTAAAAATTTTTATTCTTGTCAACTTTTATAGTTTTAGTTATTTACAGCTATTTAAATTAACTTTATTTTAAACAGTTTTTAAATAAATTTTAATTAAACCTTGATGTTTATTTCTTATTTTTTAATCTAAATAAAAATTTTGAGTTAAAAAGAAAAAATTTGAATTCAAAGATTACTCTAGCAAAAGAGATTTAATGCTGTTTGGCTTCGACTGAGCTGGAAGCTATTTGAGAAAAATAAATAAATCAATTTTTTTTTTAATTTTTGTATTTAAATACTTGGACTTGCTTGAATTGTTGAGCTGAACTTTTGATAGAAGCATCTGAAAAAGCTAAAAAAAAAAATAAATTTGGATTAAATATTTACATTTAAAAGTCATACTTGGCGAAGCTCCAATGCTGCTTCGACTCACTACAGAACTAACAGCTTGGCTAAGTAAAAAAAATAATTTTCTATTAATTAAAAGAAAAAACTATACTTTTTTACTAAAGCTTCATCGTAATTTCTGACAGGATTATTTGGAGTTTTGTAAACAAATTTTGACTCATTTAAAAATTGTTTCAGGCTATTTGTCTCATGAGCGCTGCTGGCAACTGGTCTAGTCTCGTAAACTTGGTTCTTTGATATTGGAAATTGAAAATCGTTTTCATTAGTCACTTGATTTGTTGATTGTTGGTTGATTAAAATGATATTTGTTGAATTTGCTTCTTTGGTATTCAAAATTGACGAAGAGGGCTGTTGTAGCATGTAATTGATAACAGAGCTTTCTTTTCGTTCACTAAAATGTTTTTAAACTTAACAAAAAAAATCTCATGAAATAAATTTTACTAATTTCTTTTAAAATGGAATGGTTCTGTTTCCAATTGATCAATATTTGATTCAAAAATATTAGGTTTCGTTGAAACTAAAAAAATTTTTAAACATTTCTTTTTTTGATTTTATTCTTACAATTCGATTTTTGAAGGCCCCAAATTTTGTCTTTTAGTTCTTGATTTTCTGTCTTGAATTTGGATACTTGCTGATTCAATTCATTAATTCTATCCAACAAAAAAATTGTTATTTAGAAAATTTATTTATTTTTTCAATTTCAATTACTGGTGGATCAAGTACTGAACTTTCTCTGGATCAAATTGAGACTTAAATTAAACAATAGATTTTGAACTTTTTGAGATAAGCTAGATTACTTTTTTGAAAAAAGTATTTGTCTGCTCTAACTGAAATTGAATAACTTGACGAAAGATTGAAATTTTTTGCTTGGCAAAAGAAATAGCTTCTTGTTGTTTTGAGGCAGTGAAGGTCTCGATTTCCTTCTCTAATTTAAGTGCCAAAGACGATAAATCGGAAAAAAAAATTCTGGCGCTCGGATGAAGCTAAAGTCAAAAATTTAGTGATATTTTTAATTTAACTATTTTTACCGTAGAATTTATTTTGAAGAATTTACAAATTTCGTTACAAATAACACATTTATCAAAACACTCTTTTTAAAATTAAAATTATTTTTATTTTAAACTGATAATTGTGATCTACTTGAAGAATAACACTTTTCGCAATAGATATGTAAACAAGAAGTTAAAAAAAAATAAGTTTCTTTGTTCGCCTTAGTGAAACAACCATTACAACAATACCATTCCATGATTAAAATGATTTAAATGTTTTTGAAAAATTTTGACTCAAACACGAGGAGTAAAATTTTTAAAATCTTCCTTGAAAAGTCCTTGACTTTTAATATAAAAAAAATTCTAACACTAGATTTTGAGTAAGCTTTTTAATTTAATTTTTTCCAAATCACGGGACTCGAAATAGGAAAACGGATTCAAAAAATTATAGAATAAATATTATTTTGAAATTATAATCTAGCTAAAAACAAATGAGTAAAATATTTTCTATAATTTGCGATCAAAAATTGAATTCAAAGCTATTGGTACCATTTTGACAAAAATTATCCTAAATGTTTATCATATATGTGATTTTTATAAGACAATTGGATTCGAAATGCTTTAAATTCAAAATAATCTCCACATGGTTTTATTGTTTTTAAAGATTAATTAAAATTTTTTTAAATAATATTTATCTTTTTATAATTTTTGATCTATAATTTTGTATTTAAAACCAGTAATGCTTTAATTCTTTCCTTTTATGTTATCAAATAGAAGATTTATAGATAATTTTTTAATTTTAATAAAATAAAAAAATAATAAAAATATAACAAAAAAATCTACGCTTTTTTTTTAATTTTATTTTGAAACTCAATTATTGTTTATATCTTTTTAAGTTTTAAAATCAAAAAACCAATTTTTATTTTTTTTAGATAAACCTTTAAGAAATCAATCATAAACTAACCATACTCTTGGTGGAAATTTAATTTAACAATGTATATACAACATAAATATTAATATTATTTTCTACTCTAATTTTACACATATATTTAATATAAATTTTAATCATATTCCAACCATGAGGGTAGAAAAATTAAAAAAAATCAATTTTGGTATCTAAGGGAATAGATCGTAAAAAACTGTAAAACGAGGAAAACAGCAAGAAAATTACAAATTCCCTTAGTTTAGAAGAATAACATAATGTACTAGCCGTAAGATATGAAGCCGATATATATATATTACTTCTGGAACTTTAACTACACATGAAGCCGATAATCAGTGTAAATTCTTAATCAATTGTGTATCTAGTGGATCTCCACTTAACAAAGGATTTTATACCTAATTGGATTGCTAGCAATGTGCTTTGATTCAAAAATTCACTTGAGCTACATTTAGTCTAGTTAAAAGAAAATAAAGCAATTCAAAAGCTAATATTTTGCTTATAAAGTAAAAAATTAAATTCTTTCTATTGAGAATAAGTGAATGTTCTTCATGAGTGAGGAAAAACTTTGAAAAAATTGGAAAAAACCTTTTTTTTTTTTAATTTTCTTATTATTATCTAAAAAATAATTAAAAAAATATTATATAGAAATTAAATAAATTGTGATGTATTAAAATATTTTCTCATCGATTATTTTCAATTTAATATTTTAATTTACATCGTTGAATTTAGATTTAATGGTACATAACTCATTAATGATTCATCTGCCAATTTTAATTGAAAAATCGTATTTTTATGTGACTAGGAGCCGACAATCGGTTCCAATTGTCTTCCACTGTTTTCTACAAAAAGTGTCCTCTTTGACTGATCCTTGTAATTTTTTTCGCTAACCTTTGCTTTCCCCCCTGTTTACCTCTAGTTTATCTTTAAATGAAAGTCAATTAGTGAATTAGAAATCATAAAATAAATTTTGTTTTTTATTCATTTCTGATTATTCGTTATATTTAATATTTTCCATTATTTAATCTATTTTTTGAATAAATAAAAACAAGATAAAATTATGAGATAATTTGTTAAAACAAAGCTTTCAGCAACTAATTTCAGCATTAAAACGAAAAACAAAAAATAGGAATTGCAAGTCAATTTGGCGTAGAATTTTAAAATTGGAGTAATGAAGTCAAATTTTAAAAAAATGAAAACTTCGTTTATTTTATATATATATTTTACAGTATAAATTAAAATTAACTTGTCCATTTCTTTTCCTCGACTTTTCCTTTCCCCAACAAACGCAAAAAAATGCGTACAAGTTAGTTTTAATTTGTACTGTAATTAAATCAAATGTATTTCAAAATTTTATACATTTAATAAAAGGAAAATAATAGCCATCATTATTAAAAGTGATCGTCACAAGCTTTTAAAATAACTTCTACTCATTTAAAAAATTAATTTTAATTTTTTATATTTCTTGTTTATTTTTAAATCGCCAAAGAAGCGCTAATTGAAAATAAAAATAATCTAAGTGAGATTTCCAGATTTTTCAATTTTTTTATGTTGCATGATTTTAAAAACGTTCATTCTATTTGAATATTAGTTATTTTACTTCAGATTAATAAGCATTTTAATTTTTTTTATAATTCTAAACCATTTTGAGGCTTGAATTTTTGATTTTTTAATTAAAACCCTAGAATGACCGAATTTTTAAATAATATTTTAAATAATTTTATTCGTCTTTTGAAAATTGGTGAAATATTTAAATTAAAAATAGCTACATATTGGTTAAAATAGGCAAATCAATGAATAACTGATTAACTCGATAGATAGCAAGAATTATTTGTAAAAAAAATTTAAGTAAAAATTTAGACTTTCTTTTCTTTTTTTTTTAATAAACTTTAAATTCTAATGCTACTCTTTTTTTTATACTTTCTCAAACAGAATTCAAGAAAATTATTATCCAAAAATTCATAAAAGTGATTCAATTGTTTAAAGCAATAAGAAAAGAAATAAGACATAAATTTAGCTGAAACAGAAAATTTCTGAAACTGATTTCAATTTTTTTGCACGAACTGATTTAAAATTAAACTATGTAAAAAAATATAATTTTAAACTAAAAAGCCAATTTAGGTCTTAGGAGACCAGGCTTTAAGTGGTACAGATCATATGCTTTTTAGATCTAGCTTCACATTTGCACCAAATTAAATCGAACCATCATTCATGTACAATTTTAAATGAAAATTTAACAAATTTTATTTTGCATCGTGTTTTCTCTTTTAGATATACCTTAGTGAGAAAAAAAAACTTTTCTGAGCACATAAGTTTTAGATTCAAATAATCAAGATGGTAAGTGTTCTTTTTCAATCCAAACTATAAATCCCATTTAATCGATGATCAATTCTAATTTTTGATTTCTGATTTAATAGTCATCTGACGCTGTTACTATCCGTACAAGAAAGTTCATGTCAAATCGTCTATTATGTAGACGTCAAATGGTAAAATAAAAACTAATACCAATTATCTGAGATTAAGTAATCTTATTCGAAAAGGTAGTCGACGTTTTGCATCCAGGCAAGCCATCGATCAAAAAGACCGAAATTAGAGAAAAACTAGCTCATATGTACCGAACTCAACCAGACGTTGTCTTTTGCTTCGGTTTCCGTACTGTTTTCGGTGGTGGCAAAAGCTCTGGCTTTGCTCTAATCTACGACACTCTTGACTTGGCCAAAAAATTCGAACCCAAACACAGATTAGCCAGACACGGCTTAGTAGAGACTAAGAGGATGCCGAGAAAACAACGCAAAGAGCGCAAGAATAGAATGAAGAAAGTGAGAGGTACCAAAAAAGCTTCAGTTAAGGATGCCAAGAAAAAATAAGGTGAGCATCTTTGTAAAAGAATTAATTTCAATTTTTTAATATTTTTTTTTTTATTTAGATAAATAATTCTATGAATTGGTGATAATTTTGTTTTATTTTTTAATCAAATTTTAATCCTTTTTGAAAAAATAAATAAAATTATCATTAAATGTTTTGTTTTGATTCAAGTCTTTTAACCTGAATTTAAAAATTTGATTAAAATGTCATTTTTACTAAAACTTTGAATTGGATTTAAATACATGATTTATTAGTTGATGAACATTCAATTAAATTGACTTCATTTTGTAATGAATCTGTCACATTTATTCAAAATGGAAGAAAGTTTTTTCGAACAGATATTGTATTTGAAAAAGTCGATTAAATGAACATGCTATATATTTTTTGATTTTAATTTTGACAATATACATTTTTTATCATTTTAAAAATTTAAATTTTAAATCTGAATTTTTTTGAATAATACTCAGATAAAGTTCTGAATAGAGATTAGGTACGTTGGTCAAAAACAAGTGAAGAAGAAAATTTGACAGTCAAGAGAGTTTAATTTGAGATGCTTTTCACCTGAATAGTCATCTAGAATCAGAACTAATTTGCTCACAATTTCTATAAATTTTTATTTTAATTCAAATTAATTTTAATCTGAAAATCAAAATTATTGTTACAAAAAATTAATTAATTTTGTAATAGCGAGCATAATTTAGATAAATAATCAAAAATTTATATATTGATTTAGCTATATTTTTTTGAAGATATTGATTTCATACCCTCATATATTTGATTAAAAAGAAATGGTAAGGAATGTTGAATTTTTTTTAAATTTTTCATACCGTAAACTTGCGTTAACGACTCTAAGAGTAAAACCCAATCCAAACTTTTTTCTATTAAAGTTAATTACATATTTTCTATGTTATAAAAATTAAAATTGAATTAGCTAGAAAATACTCTAAATATGGAATATTTTTCAAAAATAAAGCCCAAATTTAACTTTTACTCTAACAAAAAAAATGTCTTTAATCTCACAAAAAAAATTAGAAATTAAAAAAATAAAATTTAGGCTTTTTTCTATTTTTGAACCTTACTCTAAGAGCATTTTTTGTAAGATTAAAGATAAAATTAAAATTTTTTTTTTTGAAATTTGAGTTTAAAATCTACCTAACAGAAATTAAATGTAAAATTTAAAAAAGTTTATTAAGAAACCAATTGAATTAGATGCTATAAAATGGATTTAAATTTTTGAATAATAAAGAAAGAAATCTTTTTTTTTATTCCGTCTGATAATTTTTCCATTTTCATCGCACGGAATCTTTTTATTTACCATTTTCTTTGGACTTGTTTCAGTATTTTTATGACATTGTGTAATTAAGTACTAAAAGCAAAAACAAAATATAAAAAATGTCAAAGTTTAAGTTTTGAAGGACCAAAACATGCTCTGTAAATTTAAGCAACTTATAATCCGCTGTACCATCAATATACTGATTCTGCAAAACTCTTCAATAAGTCTGTAAAATTCAGAAAATTGAATCTTTGTTTTTAATTTAAAATTTATTGTACTTTTATATTTATTTTTATTTTTTGTATAGACCAGTGAAAAGCGCTAGCCAGCATACCTGTTTAAAACGACCTAATTAAATCCGATCCCGATTCCTAAACTGTAGCCCTGGTCCAGATCCCATCTTCATTACTACTTTGTCTAATTATAGGCGGTATAATAAAAATATAATAATTAATTAAAAACCATAAATTAGAAAAATGAAAAAAAGAAGTAGGTTCTAAATGATTCAAAAAGTACGAAGGGAATCTATATATAAGTAAAAGGTATTTTTCAGACTTGCTATCAAATCAAAATTAGAAATCCAAATCAAGTTCTTGGGGTTTTAGCGTCGTTAAAAAAAAAACAAATACTTACAGTATTATAAATAAATTATATTAATTAATTATTATTGATTATATAAATTTTAAGATTTTTATAAGCTTCTGGCTTATATTGATAAATTTTCCAAAATTTTTAGTTTTTTTTCGAAGTCTTCGGTATTGAAAAATTCTCCTGACACAAATCAAAATCTAAATAATGCATTGATTGAATTTTCATTAAACAATATTCTTTTTGACCTTTACTTTTTTACCACTAATTTAACTTCACCTGTAAAAATTTACTTCTTTCTATATGAAATAAATTTTAATAAATAAAACGATTTTGTTTTGAATAAAATTTTTTTATCTCAAAACGAACGACTTCTTTACTCCAAAATACTCGACGCCTTTTTCTTTCTTTTTGGTATATTTATTTTTATCTAGCTATTGCTTGAGAGTTTTGAGTATTCATTGTTTCAACAAAACTACTATACATTTCAAGATTTGGTGAAAAAATTATATCATAATTTTAGAAATAATTCTCATGTCAAAAAAGTTTGTTTATATGAAAAGAATTTTTAAATCAAAAAAAAGTTTTTTTGAATACGTTTGACATTTTCGTAATGAAAATTTGTTTTAGTGATAAAAAAGTAATTTTAATTACAAAAACAATTTCGAACCATTTCTTTTCAAATTCTTAAACATTACAAATGTATTGGTATTGGTAAAAATGGTGCAATAGTTTTCAATGATTACTTGTTTGCTCCTTTTCTATTTCATTCAAAAAATAATTGAAATAAAAGTAAGATAAAATTGCAATTTTTTTTTATTTTTTAGGCAAAAACTTGAAGAGTAAAGCTGTTTTAGTACTAGTCATGTACTCAAACCAAAAAGCTTGAATTTTAATTGAATGCATTTTTATATAAATTTTTTTTTCGAATAAGCTGTTAATAAATTTGCTTTTGTTGGCGTCTGTGTATAACTTGGTATTTTGAATTGGATACTTAACTGTCTCTAGATCATTTTCTATTTTTTTTTAGAAATTAAAATAATCCTGACTTAGAAATGGCTGCAAGAAGAGTAAGCAAATCGAGTGTTGATTGGGCAAAATTGCAGAAAGTTTTGCCTCAAGGACAACAGAGTATTTACAGTAATTTGTTGGCCAAAAACTACCAATACACTTCTGTGTAAATTATTGAAATTATACCAAAACATAGAACATATTTTATTTTTTTACCATTAAAGAATTGCTAGCTTGCCGGATAATCTGCCAAAAATTGATTTCGAATCCTATCGAAAACAATTGGCGAATCCTTCAGCTATCGATAAATTGGAGAAAGGCGTAATTTAAAAAAAATTAAGTAAAAAAAAAATTATTTGAGAAAAATTGTTTTTTAAGTATTTAGCCTTCCAAGCTCCGTATCCAAAAGATACTGAAAATGCTGTGTCGAAAATTGATCAATCTGAAAAAGAAGAAGTAGCTAGATTGACTGAATTTTTGAAACAAATTAGCCAAGCAACTGAGACCCTCAAGGCTGAGGTATGATTATTTTTCGTTATACTTAGAAATTGTTTCAAATTAATTAAAAATTTTTAGAAATTCAAACTAAACAACATCCCACCATTGGAAGAAATGACCATGGAATTGGATGCTTATTACTTCCCAGAAAAAGCTGACATATACAAATCGATCGTTGAAGAGGAGGATGCTTATGCTAAAATATTAGAGGCTAAAAAGAAGGGTCACCATCACTAGATAATATCTTATTTTAAAATTATCAATATATCGTCAAACATAAACCACGGTCAAAAATAAATATTTAAAATAAATTAGTTTATCTATAAATAATTAAATTCAAATTCATTTTTATTAAATGCTTGACTAAATTAAAAACTCTGTTTGAAAATTTTTTTATTTTAAAATTTAATTAAGAAGAAATGTATGCTATTTATTGTATATTTAAGTTTAGTGGTAGATAGTTTGCCGGATCATGTGAATTATATAATGATATACTTTTATTTAGCAAAAATTCGACAGTAAGTACACCGAGATCAAAAGTAAGAAATTCTTCCTTCAAAAAGAAGCAATAGCTGTTTAAATGATATTATGTGACATAAATCGGAGTAAACTGGCAAAATTTTAAAATTCTTAAAAAATCTAATAAGAATTTTTAATATTGAAATAAAAAAAAGATTATATTTTTAGGATCTGAAAAATTGAGCCCAAAATTTTTTCCATGGCCTTTTTAAATTTCCGAAAAAAAGCTTAATATTTCAATTTAACTAGTTTTAAGAAACTTGGTACAAAAAGAACAGAAAGCAAGAGATAAAAAACCTTAAAACCTCCTTTTGTAAATTAAAATCATATTCTTTAAATGTAACATGATGTAGCATAGATAGTTTCATCAACCGTTTAACTGTTAAAGTCTACTAATAATGTGCAAAATGTCCGTAAAATGCTTTGGGTGAGAATATTATTGAAATATAATTTCTGCTAAATTTGGAGAGTTTTACTTGAAGGTTATTATTAATGCAAAAATGTATGTTGCACCATGTTGCATTAAAAGAACAAGTTTTTTACCTCTAGATCAATGGTTAAAAGATTTTTATACGTTTTAATAAATATTAATAATAAATATTAAAAACATTTGCCAAGTTATTAAAATCCAAAATCTTGCTGATGGTCTAGTTGTAGGCTCAAAGGCGTTAGGCCTTATCAAATGGCTTTGAAAATGAATATTATTTTCGCATTAATAGAGAAGTTGATACCATTTATTAAAGATTTTTTTTCAAAACTTATAATTTTACAGCCTTACATGAGATTATCTCGAAAATGAACCAAATTAAAAGCAAACGTTTAATCGGTATCTTTCTGTTTATA
>QEOQ01000355.1:1050887-1068688 GCA_010279815.1 Brachionus plicatilis | reverse complement strand
CCAAGTCCGGATGAAAAAATGAGAGGGTAAGGACTAACAGTATGACTTGACAGATAAACACACGAGAAAAAGTTTCTCAGTTTTTTATTTTTATTTATTAATATCTTCGTAAGCAGTACGAAGTTTTAAATTACAAAAAAAAATTTTTTTTCTAAAAATTAATTTTATTTACATAGTAAGAAATATATTTTAAAATCAGTATTTTTGTCTATCTTGCTTTCTGTTTTATTTGCTCTGAGCCCATGATTATTAAAGCTTCTTGTCTCTTTCAATGGCCACTTTAGCAAAATAGGTAACGTGGTGAGTCTTCCTATAAGATGATCCAAGATAGTCTTTATTAGACGGAGGCCTGTATTCGCTAGTTATTTGATTAATCAATTCTGATCTGCTATTTTCGACTATCTCACTTGCCCCCACATCTAACAATTCTATAGAATCAACGCCTTTGCGTTTTCCTTGAGAGCCACACAGTTTAACCAAAGCGTCTTGATCAAATGCACCTGGCTTTGTCTCATCCGCTAATTCTTCTTGCTTTCTTCCTTTTCTTCATTATCACTTTTTTAACTATCGACCTCTTTTTTGTCTGGATGTTGATCTGCAAAAGGCTCTGGGTCTTCGTTTTGGTACTCTAAAAAAGAGCTAAGCTATAATTTATAGCTCTTTTTTTAATTTATAATATACCATCCCCTTATCATTTTTTTACCTTGCTTTTAGTTAAGCGTTAATTTTTTTTTTAAACTTTTCTATTTATCAGCTAGTACAAACAGAACAAAATGATATTTGTATTATTATTTCCTTTGTATGTTATTTTACTTTTGTAAAAACAACATTAAGATTTTGTCGTTTTGTTACCGTAATGATTCAATATACTAAGGAATTACAAACTATAATTGACCTAAATTTGAATTCTTATAATAAATTAATACATTATTATAAGAATATATTCATTCATTATAAGAACTCGTACGTAATTATTACGTCTGGTACTGTTCGGCTAGTTCGGCTGGTACGGCTTTATCTGGTCCATTCTCGATTTTGCACTTCAACGATGGATCAGATGAAATTAACATTTACGGTTCGCCTGGTACGGAACCGATCTAGCTGGAAGCGGTCAATTTAGTGGATTTAGATTTACGGTACGGCTTGTACGCCTAGTACGGTTTGCCTGGTTCACCTGGTACGGCTAATACGGTTCGCTTGGTACGCCTGGTACGGTTGGTACGGTTTGTACGGCTCGGCTGAATCTTGAGGCGGATTTAGCAGTTGATTTTGGAGCAGATGGAGCTGGAGCAGTTAATTTTGTGAAAGCTTGCTTGATGGTTTCGAACCAAATATATATAATTGATTCAATATATAATTGATATCCGGCCAAACCAAGTACTCTGACAAAGACCTCTGCATGGGTGTGTACCAGATCTGTACTTAATCAAACTAGTACTGAAAAAGATCTGGGAGTAACCTTCGCGAGCAATCTCTATCCTTGGACAGCTGAGAAGAACGTTCAAATTCTGGACTAACACCACCTTCATAACGCTATACTGCGCATATGTCAGGCCCCATTTAGAGTATGCTGCAGTGGTCTGGTCTCCCTACACTACCAAGGACAGCAACATTCTTGAGAAAGTTCAAAGACGAGCGACCAAACTCGTTCCAAGAATCCGTAACTTAAGCTACAGCGACCGCCTTTCCATCTTGGGTTTGCCCACTCTGAGCGAACGCAGGACAAGAGGAGACATGATCCAAATGTTCAAGATAAGAAGCGGCTTAAATAACATAGATTGGGTCAGACCTCCCCCGCATTGCAGCTCGCTTTCCCAACCAGGACCAGCACAAGGTATTAGAGGGCACAAGAGGCGCCTGTCCGTCCAAGCACCTACCAACTGCGCCCAGCGTGAAAACTTTTTCACAAATCGTGTGATTAGAGTGTGGAACAGCCTACCTGAGAAAGTAATCGATGCCTCGACTGTAAACCAGTTCAAGAATAGACTCGATGCATGGAAATATTCCGGTGGACAAATTTAAGAAGATTTCAATGCATCTAGCTACCATAGATGTCTTCCTAGTAAGACGTCTCCGCAAGCATGCTTGCCGTAGCTTATATTTTATTATTATTATTTTATTATTGTAATTCAAATTTTTTTTTAAATTTAAATTTTAATTTCTAATTAGCGCTTTATATTTATTATACATATCTTTTAACATAGCGAACGGGTTTTGATTTTTTTTTCAAATACAACCATGTAATTTTATATATATAATATATTAATAAAAATGAAAAGAATATGAATCAATTTTTTATTTTATAATTAGTTTTCGATCATCTGTATTTAAATTAAACATTAGAAAGAAAAAGTTGGATTTAACAATTAATATACACATTTTTAGTTTATATGCATAGATTTTTTAGTATGTGGATTGCCAAGTGGACAACCAGCCGGTCTGAATATATAATTGGGATATTTTGACTTTTGTGAGTATTTTTCTTTGGAATCATTCTTTAATTTTTCGCTTGAAGTCCATTTTGAAGCATTTGGTACTAATTCGTCTAACATTGGCGTTGGGACGGCTGAGATCTTAGCTCGATGTGAACTGCAGTTTTCTTTTTTGGTTTCTTCAATTTTCTTTGGCTAAGAATAAAAATAAATAAAAAATAAATAAGATGATTTTTTTTTAATTACCTCCTCAAAAACATTGACTAATAAATTTAAATTTTTTATGGCTTTTTTAAGTTCTAGACTTTTATTGTACAAGTCAATGAGATATTTTGTTTCCTTGGTAAAGACATTCTTTTGGTGCATGTTAAATGGTCGTTTAGACCAGTCTAAATTTTCATAATGTCTTTCATTTATAAAATCATCGGTATATAGCTCAATCAATCTTCTCATACTGGAATTCCAATGATTGCTTTGGCCGAATTGATCATGGTACAATTGTTTGTAGCATGTCTTTGGAAAAATATTTATTTTAACAAAAAATTTAATTTATTATTTAGTTTACATCTAGATCAACATAATTTCTTATCCGGGTACTGAATAAATTTTCCAAAGAACTGTAGTCATGAAAAATTTTGCTAATTTTATTGTCATTTAGGATGCTCTCTATTTTATTAATAAAAAGTTTGGCATTATCAGTTGACTGTTTCTTAATAGATAGATAATCAAAGCACCAAATAAAATCATCACATTTTAAACACACTAAAGACAATTTTTTTTGATGACAAGTAAAAGCTCTGAGTCCAATTTTATCCGATTGTTTTAGCTGAAAGTCTAAAATCTACTAAGAAAATAAAAAAAAACTAAAATTGATTTTTTTTTTTTAGTTACAGAAATGGCTGAATCAAAGTCGGAGATAATTCCGAACGGAAAAGCTTCTGTGGAAAGATTCGGTGAACTCACATGCTTTGATGAGTTCTCCTCATGCCATTCTTCATGTACTAAACTAGTAGTTATACTACTGAGACTTATGTTAGAAATTTGCTTGTGTACTGGTACCACTTGGCTAAAGCTATTTTTTAGAATGGAAATATTTGAAGTATTCAGCAATTCTTCATCTAGTTTGTCTTTTTCTTCCCTAATAAAACAAAAGAAAAAGAAAAATTTTAAATTTTAGGAATTTTCAAAATTTTAATTTTACCGTGTAAGATTTTTTTTGACTGATTTTGAATTAATTATTGAATTTACTTGAGAAAAAAAAGACTTAAACAAAAAGGGTTCAAATAATTTGAAAATTTTACTTGAAAATTTTTCGCTATTGATGTCATTTGGATAAATTTCCATAAAGCCAAGATATGGTTCATTAGTGCTTAGGTCGTAAACGTTCTGAATAGTTAAACGTTTATTAGCCTCATCGACATAATACAAAGTTCCTCTATAGCTTTCATCAAAAAAATTGAAGAAGATTGTTGAGTCGATTTTATCACCCAGACCTTTTAAGTCTAACTCGGACATTCCTTTCCAAAAAATGTTAGAATAAAATATTTTTTTCATTTATTTTCGAGTATTACATCAAATTTGTATTTAAAAATTAAGAGCAAAAAAATAAAATTATTTATTTATAAATTAAAAAATTTGAATTCAAGTTGAATTAGAAAAGCTGGAATTATGCAGATAGAATTTGTCTCCGGACCTTTTCTGTAGCCAAATGATCGAGGTAGCGTTTCCTTCGTTTTGCGATGGCTGTAAATACAAGACAAATAAATAGAGAAGTAAATTCGAAAGCCCAGTAGTGTTTTTTTAGAATGTGGACTGGCACTGGACAGCTTCTGGAAACAAGACCATGGCTTTCACAACTAATTACTTCTCTGTAGCCTGTTTCTTTGCAAGCTAACAACGACGATCTGAGCAGTGAATCACATCGTTGGCAAGCTTCAACCAAATTGTATTTTTCTTCATTCCAGCATTTTTTAGAATTTTGGTCAATTTTTTTATCATTATCATTAATTGATTTTATTAAAGGATCTTGAGACAAAAATGTAATAAATTGAATTAAACAAAAAAATTTTATTTACCCGTTTTTTTGGTCTCTAATGTTTCCAAGTCAGGCAATTCGGTTTCATTTGGAATTGCAGTATTCTGACCAAAGAAAGTCTTTGAATGATATGTTATATTGTAAAAATTTTCAAAATATAAAAAAGTAATTGCTATACTTTAATTTGATAAAAATAAGTATGAATTTTTTTTAATTAAATTTTTTTACATTATTATTGCAGCAAATATAGCTATTAACTTTCTCTTGCTAATGCAGTTACAGGACTCGAATATTGAAAATATTGGATTCATTTAAACAAGCAAAAAATGATAAATCTATTTTTCCTAAAGCTGCATTATTTTAGTCTCAATTTAAATGTTTGCTTATATTTTAAATAAATGCATAACCAAAAATTAAAATTCATTACTCACTGAGTGTAGTAATAATTTTTCTAAAATTATACGAATCTAAATTTAATTCTAAATTGCAAATATATACTTAATTTTGTAGTTCATAAAATTTTTTGTTCAGATTTTGTTGGCAAAAATATCTTTATAAAATTTTAGTTCATTAAGACCAATGGAATTTAGAATTCTTATTTTTTGATGCTGTTTTTTTATGTAAAAAATAAATGAAAATCGGTTATAAGAAATATGGATATAAGAAATTTTTGCTTATAATAAACTAAACCTTAGAGGACAAAACTTTTTCTTTACTTTTAGATAGGAAATTCTCACAAAGAAAATATCTAACTAAATAATTAAATTAAAAATGTAAAATTAAAAATCAAGTTCTATCTGGCTAGATGAATTTCCCTTGATTTTTATCTATTTTGAATTTTTAACAAGTGAAGTTTTTTAAATATTTTTATTTTATATTTTTAAGGTATCAGACTTTTCATATAAATCTTCAAGAGATAATAAAAATAAAATTCTTTTTTCAACAATTAAATTTGGCGACATTGACTATGAACTTTGACCATGTAACAACATGAAACAAAATAAGTTTCATTTAACTTAACAAAAAAACATTCTATTAAACGCAGAGAATTTTTTGAGATTTAATTTTTTTGAGTCTTTTCCAGAGTTGTTTAAAAGTCCCAAAAAAAATCCAAGTCCAGACTTTTTTTTTTAATTTACTAGAACAGGCTTCATACCAAAAAATTTATATACTCTTGGGTTGTCTAATGCAATAGATTTGCCATATATCAGAATTTTCTAGCAATTTTAGCATAAATGTCTTAACAATTCTATTGAGAAGATTCAAAATTTTAAAGCCTGGACTTGGACTTTTGAAAAAAAAAAGTCCGGACTTGGACTTGACTTGAGACTTGTGACTTTTTAACAACTCTGGTCTTTTCTAATTCAAATTTTTTATGAAATTTTTAAAATTAATTAATTCTAACTATATAGTCTCCTTTATTAAAATAATTTTGAATTTGGTGGTTTATATATTTTTTTTTGAGATAATTTTTAAAATAAAAATATGTTTTTTAAATAACGTCAAACTTTTATTAAAAAAATTTAAATAAAAATTAACACATAAATTGTAGTTTTTTTCAAAATAACTTAATTGTATTTAATCAAATAAAATAAGCCTTATTGTATTTTGGCCAATTTTTTTGTTGAAAAGAAGCTTGTTCAGACTGAAGCAAAAGTCCTAAAGCTTAGCTGATGGTTTTGTTGAAAAGCTTATTAAATTTTGAACAAATTAGTCACAGGGACGGCACTCAGCCGTAGTGTATTTCTGCCAAAAATTAAGTGTCCATATCCTTTAAAAGTCAATGTTGTCTTATTAAAAAAAGAGCCAAAATTCTAAATAAATTCTGAATGCTTGAAAACAAAAGTTTATTAAATAAAAAAAAATTAAACAAAATAGCATTAAGTGTTAAAAATTTATTTAACAACAATAATAAAGATATCCGAAGTTTATTTACATCTTTTTTTAGTATGGTTTGTGAGAAGATTTGGCACCGGGCGTCTTTTTAGAAGATGGTGCCTTCAAATTCGGTGCAGATGAAGATCCAAGATTAAAAAAATCATTCTTGAAATCGTTTGACGGCATGGGCAAAACGCCGGGCAAACCAGGAGTCAATTTATACGAGTCTGCATCGTCACTGCTTTTGCTATCCAAAGAAATTTTTTGTCCACTCGCTTTGTACTTTTCTTCTTTGGTCAAATCTTGCATCCGCTTGAACATCTTGTCGGCAACAGGATCATTGGATCCATAAAAGCGATCTCTGATGTTCTGTTGAGACAAGGGATCTTCGGGATCATTTGGCATCTCGTGTCTGTACGGACACTCTTCGCCTCTTTTGCACTCACCCTTCACCCAAAATGAACAGATGTGCGGCAGGTTTCTCTTGTAGTAGGGCGCTTTTCTGGCCAATTTGGCGAGCATTTCATTTTTTTCCTTTATTTTGCCAAGTTGACCATAAGCCACAGTTCCGTCGCCTTCGGCAAACTCTTTTTCAACTTGTTGGTTAAAATACTCCTTGTTCACATTGGATTTTGGTATTTCATCATTTATTTTAAGCGCTGCATCTCTGACTTGGACAGGCAGGCCGTACTCCAAGTCCAGTAAGCATGTTTGGCACACGTTTTTTACTTTTGAGCATGTCTGGCAAATTTCAGTTTTTTTGTAGCGCATTCCAGTTCCTGGACACCACCGAAACACAGAAAATGGACGATTGCAAATTTTGCATTCTTGGCCAAACTTTTCTTTCATCTAAGTTGAATTTGGTCATTTAAACTGCAAGTAAAAAATTTCTTGGTCACTTACCATTCGGACGTAGGGATTTGGTCCGAGGCATGTTTCGCACAAGATTGGAAATTCCTTGAATAGAAAAGTGGTTTAATTTGGTTGAGCTATGGAGTGGTCCCGACCAAACTTACAGATGATTCCCAGGCTTGTCTGTTATATGAATTCGTGGACAAACTTACTGCCATTCTGATGATTCTAGATTGCTAGTTTGAATTAAAATTATTTTAGCAATATTTATTTATTTTATTATTATAATAAGTAAATATAATATTAAAAAAATATTGTGTGTTGCTATATTTATGGATGTTTGACTATATGCAAAAAATATAAAACGATGAGTTTTTTTATTGTCTTATTAAAAAATAAAAAATTTCAAAATTTTTTTTAGCAATCAATTAATTTTTTTTAAGAACTATAATTGACTTTTGTCTTAATCCAAAAATTTATTATACTAGTTTTAAAATTGATTTTTAATAATCGTAATATAATTATAGGTGACACAAAAAACCCGTGCATTAATCCTGCATTATGAATTTTCATAAAAAAATTTCAAAATTCAAATTCATAATAAATGTTTCATTGACAGTTAAAAAGTTAAAAAAAAAAATAAATTATTTTTAATAATTTTTTTATCAAATTGTAGGTGAATTTTGAATTTAAAATAAAATTATTTGCATTTCTAAATTAGCCTTTCTTTGATATTTTTTAAACAATTTAAAAATAATTATCTCAGGACATCGTGAAGTTTAATACAAAAATTACAAAATAGAAATTCTTTTACTTTAATTAAATTTGACAAAATTGAGCTTTAAAAATTTTGATAGTGAAAAAACATGAACAAAATAAAGTTTGCGAAATTCAATAAATTTGAATTGTTGAATTGTTTTATAATTTTAAAGGAAATATTGATGTATTTTTATTGTATCTATTCTATTGGATTTTTTTTAATTTAATATATTTTAATTTTTAAATAACCAGTTAGCAGATGGGTCAAAGTAAATATAGAAAAAATATTAGAATTCATTCTCGGTTATAAGCAATCTTTTAAATTTTTTTTGGTTAAATCAAATAATCATGCATTTGGTGGTTTTAATTTTTAAAAAATACAACTTTAATTTTTGGTTGTTCAATTGATTTATTATTTATCAAAAACAATTATAAAGAAATGTAAAAAACTTTTTAGATGCAATTCTAGATTAACATATAAAATATAATCAATTCTTTGGAAATTTTTTTTAACAAGGACAGTTCACAAATAATCCAAAATTCATTCTTGTATTTAGAATTAAAATTTTGAATTGGAATATTTGCATGAAAACTGACAAAGACCTTAAATTCAGTTTTTGTAGATTTTTAGCATTTTTTTTGAAATTTGCTTACCTTTTAAAAAAATGAACAATTCTTTAGCAAAAATCTTTAGTAATTTTTTATCTATTTTTTAAGTTCAATAATGTGAGTATTTTAAGTTTACTTTAAGAATAACTTTCATTTTATTAAAAGTACCTTCAAAAAACATCTTTTTGAAAAATTCATTTATTTTGTTCTGTATTAATTTATTTTCTCGCTTCAAATTTAAAAATAAAATTTTTCCAAATTAATTAATTGATGTTGAAATTTTTTCAGACTGAAAAATTTTAAGCAAACTTTTTTAATAGATAATCTAAAAAAAGCATTCGGTGATTAATAATGACTGCAATATTTAAATTATTTAAAGTAGTTTACCACTTAATTTTTTATATTTTTAGCAAGCATTTATTAAAGTAAGTCAATTTTGAATTTTGATAGAAATCAGAGGGTTGTGAAGTTCGTTTCAGTTCGATAATTTAAATTCAGAAAAACTTGAATAATTTTTTTACTAAAAGAGATAATTTAGTTCTATAAAATGCTTAAATATAAGCAAATTTTCTTAACGCAGTAAAATAGGTATGCAAAATACTTTGCAATTTTCTGCATTTTGCACGCCATTAAAAAGTATTCTGATCAACTTTGCAATTACATTGCAGAGTTTTTTCAGACATGTATTTTCGGATTAAGCAAAAATGCTTAATTATTAAGCATTTTACAGAACTAAATTATTCCTTATAGAAAAAAAAGTTAAAAAATTTTTCTGAATTGAAATGAACTTCAAAACGCCAGAAATCAGTGATGAAATCAAAAATGGCATATTTAAGCAATTACGATATTCAAGTTAGATTTAAAATGTAATTTAAATAATAATAATAATAATAAGCGAGACTAGATGTAGTCTTTCTGAAAAAAAAAAATTTAGTCTTCATTAAATATGGAATCCAGTCAAGTTCATTAATATCCTAATATAATGTGATCAATATATTTAATAATTCGAAGCTAATTTTGGAAGTAATTAAAATTAATTTAAATTATAAAATTTATGATACAGATTTTACTTTTTATTAAGATATTAAAGTCACTTGATTTTTTTAAATTTTAATCCTGTTAAAAAGTGGTCTGATTAAATCCATTATTTTTGAATAAAAAAAATTTATAATTTTTTTTTCGAGTCAATTTTGAGTCGAGATATTAATATAAAATAATTATAATTTAAGTTAGAATAAATTTTATCCTAAACTTATAAAAATGATCCTTCTATTTTTGTTTAAACAAATTTTATTGAAATTTTTAAAAAAGAATAACAAACAAAATTATTTCCTAGTTAAAAAAGCCTATCATTATTTATTTAAAATTACTTTTTTGCTTTTGTTCTTTAATAAATAATATTTTATTATAAATGTTTGTAAAAGTTAGAACAAGTCCATTCTAAAAGCGCAATAGTATTATTTTAATAATTGTGATATCGTCAAATATTTTTTAATATAAAATTTTTACTTTTTTTTAAGTTTTTCAAATTGATTAAAAAGCAAATCAAGCTTGAGAGAGTTTAAATCGGGTTCTTGGTAGTTCGAAGAGGCAAATTATGAAAAATATATTTTCGGTATTTATAATAGAGTATAAAAAAATATAAAGCTATAAATTATGTTAAATGCTTGTATATAAAAATTTGGTAGAAAATAATAAAAAAAATTATAAATTTTCATACTTAAAATTTTTATCGAAATCTTAGGATTTTGCGTGCATAAAACAGATTTAACGATTTCCATTCAATTCACCGCTTTTAAATAAAAATTAATAGTTGATAAACAATATTCGAAAAAATTTTAATTTTGTGGCCAAACAATTTCTCATCTCAATTTCGGCATAAAACAAGTTGATGTATTGATTTTTTTAATTTTGTTATAAAAAAAAAAAAAACATCAATAATTTTGAATATTTTATTTCGAGAGTGGTGTCTAAAAATAAATCATCAAAAAAATCTCTTCAATCTATTTTTGTTCTAAGGCCTTGGATAAAAATCAAATGGTCATTTTAATTGAAAATTCATTTTTTTAGATTGTTAATATTAACCAAAATAATTTTTTTTTAATTTTCAAAATGCATTTAATCTCTGCCAAAAAGTAATGTGCTTCAGTTTTTTCAATACTTGTTTAAGCAAAAATCGCAGCAGAACCAACTCAATTGACCAAGAGGACACTGGCGACCAGCCCGAAAAAGACAGCTCAAAATTTAAAAATTCATTCGAGTCAAAATTGAACTCTTTTTATCAAAACATTGTAGAAAATACACCTGACTGCATAACCAAGGACCTGATAGACAAGCTTGACAAAAAGTCGCTAATATCAACCAGTTCATCATCAGTTGGCTCGGCGAATTCATTGTCAATCAAAATGCAGTCTGATAGCCCCAAGGGGCCTGCGAGGCCATTTTTGGTGCCCAAAGCCAAGCCAGGCCAGATGAGCAGCTTGCTTCCCTCCAAACACAGCCCGAGCTCGCAGCCCGAGCTCAACATCAGAAGTCTTGGCATCAAAAAAACAGGCTATGTGTTCGACTCGGCCAAGCTTGTGGCCAAACCACTTGAAATCGAAGACACCAATGCACCCGAAATGACAGATGAAGAGAGGCCGGCAGGAATGAGCCGTGACCAGAAGAAAAACTATCACCATATTTATGTTACCAAGGGCGGAAAGTTGACCTTTTCCAAGAACAAAGTGTATGACTTCAACGAGAAAGAGCTGGAAGAAGTGTCTCTGATTGGAAATGGGGAGTTTGGCACTGTTTTGAAGGTGCTGCATCGGCCAACTGGCAAAATGATGGCCTTGAAACGAGTTGGTCCGACTGTAGGCAACCAAGGTGAGCGCAAAAAGGTGCTGAAGGAACTGGCGTTCGTGCTCGAGTGCCACGAGTACGAGTACATTGTAAACTTTTATGGAGTTAAGTTTAACAATGAGCCAGCCGATTGTTTGATTTGCATGGAGCTGATGGACGCGTCGCTGGACAAATTTTACAAGTATGTCTACAATGTTAGAGAGGAGGAATTGCCAGAGAGCTTTTTGGCCAAAGTGTGTGTGGCGACAGTCAACGCGCTCAATTATTTGAAAGAAAACCACAAGATAATACATCGGGACGTGAAGCCCTCCAATATTTTGATCAATAGACAAGGAGACATAAAAATGTGTGACTTTGGTATTAGTGGAAAGTTGGTTGATTCGATTGCGGCAAGCCGTGATGCTGGCTCCCAGTTCTACATGGCCGTAAGAGGTTTAAATGTTCACAGGTTTTGTTTTTAATTTTAGAATTTTAGCCCGAGAGAATTGATCCTTACAAGGCCAGCAAGCAGGGCTATGACATAAGGTCAGATGTGTGGAGTCTGGGAATCACGCTCTACGAGCTTTCGACCGGAAAATTTCCCTACCCTCAATGGAAAAGCATTTTTCATCAGCTGAGTATAGTTGTTGAAAAAGAGGCGCCAAAGCTCCAGTCCGAACGTTTGAGTGAAGAATTCAAAAATTTTGTTAATAGTTGGTGAGTGTCAAATGTTAATTTTATATTATTAAAAATTATTTTTTAATGTTTTTTTTTTTTTTCAAAGTTTAATCAAAGACGAAAAAGTTCGACCCAAGTACAATGTTTTGTTGGAACATCCTTTAATAGTTGCTCATTCTAAATCAAATAATAAAAGAGAAGTAGCGGCCTATGTTGAGCCATACATTTGTGAAATGAATAATACACCTTAAATTGATAAATTGAACAGTATTTTTGATATTTTTTTTTTTACAATCTTTTTATTTTGTTTTGTTAAAAAAAATTATTTTGTCATTTCACTTTTACTTTTTTAAAACAGCTTTTTTTTTTTTTTCTTCAGTTAATTAATTGATGTTGAATTTTTTTTAGACCGAATAATTTGAGCATATTTTTTTTTAAATAAATAATCTAAAAAAAAACATCCCATGATTAATTAAATTTTCTATTTTTTCTAACATTTTGATCGAGGTATTGTGAATTTCAAATACAAATTGAACAAAAATTATTCTTTTTTTGATAAATTAAAATTAAAGATAATAAAATTAGAAAAAAAAACTTCAATCTAGTGCAACATACTTTGTTGCATCTATTTTACCTAAAATAACTTTTCTAAGGTGTATATAAGAAATATATAAAATATTAACCTCTTTTATTTAGTATTTATATTAATGACATCCCCAAAAGAAACAAAACAAATAATGAATACTCTCTGCTTTTCGCAGATGATCTAGTTACATTCTTCATTTATAACAAAAAGGGAAACCTAGAAAATAAGATTAACAAATACACCAACGAACTAGAACAATGACTTATTAAATGGAAAATGAAGATATCAGTTAAAAAGTCGTATACAGTAGTCTTTTCTAAGTACAAAAAAGAGAGTGATAATCTAAACTTAAAAATTTATGGAAACAGAAAAGTGAGCCAAAAAGAAATCAAGTTTCTTGGTATTAAATTTGATTCTAAGTTAAACTTTAATATACTGGTAGACGAAATTAAAGAACACTGCAATAAAAGACTATATATTATTAAGATATTGTCAAACAAAAAATGGGGTCTCAATCAAAACACACTAGGAAATTTATATAAATCTTTAGTCGGATCAATTTTAGACTATTCTTTTCCTTGCTTAAATTCATTTTCAGAAAATAATATCAAAAAACTACAAGCAATTCAGAATACAGCAGTCAGGTCTATTCTTAAGTTAAAATATGATACTCCCTCCAACATTGTGCATCATGAGGCTTTTAATAAACTAAAATTACTAACAGTCTCGAATCGGCTTTTTGAATTGAGTGAGAGATATGTTGGGACAGGACTGAGTCATTCTATTCCATTGGTTATAAGACTGGTGAAGGAATACAAAGAAGGTTTCGAATCAAGATATATTGAATACCCAACTCCATTGTGTAATTGCTACCTTACTATTTCTTCTTTTTTTCATGAAAATTGAACTATTAAACATGTGCCACATGTAACAATCTATTCCAATTTATGTCTTTTCAACTTTCATTTTTTTAGCTTATTTACTTTATTTGGATTCTTTTTTTTATCTCATTTTATTAACTTTAATTTTATTTTTATTTTATTTATTTTTTTTATTTTATCTTTTAACTTATTCTGAAGGAGCTTTAGCTCGGTACAGAAAACAAATAAATAAAATAGATAAATAAATAATTAATAAGATTTAAATTGATTATTGATAAGATTTTATTTTAAGCCAAAAAGGTCCAACAAAGTATGTTGCACTAGATTGAAGTTTTTTTTTCTAATTTTATTATCTTTAATTTTAATTTATCAAAAATAGGAATAATTTTTTTTCAATTTGTTTTTGAAATTCACAATACCTTTGATCGAGCATTAATTAAAAATAAGTCAATTGTGTGATTATGGTAGAAATCATTGATGAAATCAAAAGTGGCTCATAAGAAAAAAATAAAACTAAATTTAAATTCAAAATATTCATTTTAAGAAAATTTAGTATTACATGATGTTTAAATTTAATTAAAATTCAATCAATATATTTAAATTTTATTGATATCCAAATCCCTGATTTGAATTTTTTTTAAGTTCGAATTTACATTTATTAAATTTCTGTTTTATTATTTCATATTTGATATTAGCATGATATCAACTGAATAAATTAAAAATATTTAATTAACTAGATATTTAAATAAAAAATATTTTTATTATATTAATAGAAAAAAAGTACAAAAAGATATATTTATTAGGATGACAAAAAATGCTGACAAATGGCTCACAGATGCTTCTTTTTATTTAATATTTTTTTCATTCAGAATCGAAATCTAGTTTTCGTTTGAACTAAAAAAAAATTTCTTTAATTAAATTAAATTTTAAATAATACATTATTTTATTCACCACCTAATTTTTGGTTTGAAAAATTGACTCATTTTCTTTTTTTCTAAAAACTTACCAAATTGGTTTTCTAAATTGTATCAGCTAATATTGAATTAATTAAATGTAACATCTAAATTTAGCATCTGCAGCTATTCTAAAAGTGTTATGAAAATGATAAAATCAATCAGAAATTATCAAAAAAAAACATTCAAAAACAGTCCATATTCTTAATAAAATGAAATGAAACATAGAATTTAAAAAAAAATTGTTTTTAGGAACAAATTTTTAAAAAAATTTCTAGGACAAATAAATTTAAAAATTTTATTTTTTGAGAAATTCAACTCAATTTATTCTTTTATTTTAAAGTCAATAATTAAAATTATTTCTTAAAAATAATTTTCTGATTTGAATTTAATGCTTTAAATTTTTTAAAGGAAAAAATTTGGTCCAACTGAAACTTGTACTGTGCTCAACGAATTCAAGTTCTTCAATTTAAACCATTTTACACCAAACTGTTTCTTTTAATTTCAAACAAAATATAAAATAAATATTGTGCAAAAAAATTTCAATTAAGATATATCATTTAAAAAAAATAACCGGAAAAACTACCAAATGATTCAATTTTATGAAAAGAGATATTTTGATTTTTATCCTGTTGTTTTTTTTTTAACAATAAAACCAGTTCTTTTTTGGGCTTATTTTACTTAAAGTTTTATTGATAAAAATTAAAAAGAAAAAATTTTGCCATATCATTTAGTTTAAAATTTTCTGTACATTTTGAAAATTAACTTATTTTTTCTAAACAAGATTTGGACCTAATTATTTATCTCAAGTCAAGTCAAAACTCTAACATTTTTTTTTTAGGTGGCTATTGTGGCGGCCTACTAAATACGAATCCTAATTTTGATTTTAGAAAAAAGAAGGGTAAATAATGTAAAAGTCCGGTGTGTAAAAATCCTGTAATTATCTGCTCTAAAAATAAAAATTTATTAAGATTAATTTTAATAAATTTTTTCTCTCTTTTGAAATATTAGGCTCTTTATTAGAATCTTATGCTGATTAACAGATTAGCGAAAAATGTACAAATATTTCTTAAGTTTTACATGTTTTGATGAATCACAAACTTCTCTTAATTAAAAAATGATTGATTAATTAAAATTAAAAAATAAATTAAAATATAAATCGATGAGTATTAAAATATATAAAAAATTTCCACACTTTTATCTTGATAAAAAAAAAAAAATTCTATTGCATTAATTTTGTCTTATTTGATTTTACTTTTAATACTTTGTCTTGCTTTCCTAAAGTTTCAATGTTGTAAACACGTGTCGCAAACTTCATCATGTTTCAAAATATCTATTTTTAATTCCAGGTTATTTAACTCTTACAAATTTTATTCATATTTTTATTTTGTTTTTTGATTTTATTTTACTTAACTTTTTAATTTTTAATTTTACTTTACTTAATTTTTATTTTTATTCTGAAGGAGCTTAAGCTCGGTACAGTTAACAAATAAATAAATATATATCTAAAATTATACGGTTTTGTGAAATTCAGTACAAAATGATAAATAGAATAGAAAAAAATGTAAAAAAATTGAATAACTTTTTTTCTAAAGATTATAACTTTATTCTGTAAATGCAACATAGTGCAACATTAAAAGTTGCATCAAATATCATAGTCTGCTAAATTTGCAGATTTCAGCAGAAATTAAATTTCAATATAATCGAGTGTAGTGCATTTTGCAGAGATTTTGCACATCATTATCAGAATTTTACAGTTGATGCAACTTTGAAAGTCTGTCTTTTAAGCCTCTTCCAATAGCTAAAATATTAATGTCCTTTCACAGATTAATAAATTTTATCAAATATTTTAGCTATTTTTTACAATTACAATTAATCTCTGATGAGTCCGGTTTTCATTAAAAAATTAATTAATATGAAATTTTTTATTGTTTTTAAAAAAGATGAAAAAAAAAATTGTTATTTTAGGACATACAAAAGATATTTGAAAAAAAAATTTAGTGCCTATAAAAAAATGTGTATTTTACTGACTACATTTTGTACAAAATCGCCGATGAGAGCTTAAAAAAAAAAAGAAAAATAGTACACAAATATTTAAAAGTCTATTTGGCAGTTTTTGATTTTTTCTTGGCAACTTTAGGATTTTTAACAGTGGTTGCCTCCTTGGTTTCTTTCACTTTCTTTGGTTCAATTTCGGGCTTGGCTTCGTCGCTAATTTTGCGTTTAGGAGATTTTTTCTCATCTTTTTGGGTCACAGTCGACTTTTGCTCTTTTGCAGGCTTGGCTTTCAAAGCAGCACTAGCCGTTTTTTTTTCAGATTCCAACTTTTTAGCTTTTGACGCAGCCGCTCTTTCCTTGGCTTTTTGAAGAACAGACTTATTAGCCGTTTTGGCAACAGTTGCTTTTTTAGCCGTGGCCTTTTTGGCAGAATTCTTTTCAATTTCCTTCTTTTTGGTCAACTCTTTTTTTTCTTTTTCTTTGTTCAATTTTTGCTTTTCTTTTTCTTTGTTCAATTTCTCCTTTTCTTTTTCTTTGGTCAATTTCTCCTTGGCTTTTTCATCTTTCTTCTGCATGTCGCCCACTTTGAAAGAACTGGTAGTCTTGCCGGTCTTGAGATGGCCATCTTTAAGTCCATTGCGTATCGCGATGTTAGCTTTAATCAACACTTTTCTTCGGTCAATGTTGTAAGTGTTTTCAATATATCTGTAGATTGCTACACGAGATGAGCCTTTGAATTCTTTGAAGTGTCTAATGGCCTCGATTATCATGTGCAGGTAAGAGGGGTGGTCTTTTTTAGCTTTCACACCACTGGTCGTTTTTGATGCGGCTGGTTTTTTGGCCGCGGCTGTTCCGTTTTCTACAGTGGTTTTTTTTTCTGTCATGATAAATTGGCTAAAATGAATTTCTAATCTTATGTAGTGAATTATTTGTTACTTGATCCAAGAGTTGAATTATTTATATTTAAATAGTCACATGTTACATTTGAACAAAGTGTCGAACGGCGGAGAAATCATTTCAAATCTAAAATAATAGCTTATTTTTTTCAAATTTTGGTTGCTTTCGGCCTTGGCATCATTGACTCCGCCTGAAAAATTAATTGAACTGTTGTTACTTTTGTTTAAATTGGAAATCTCATAATCCATTGAATATTTAAAAAAAAACACATACTTTTTCATAAATTACAAGTACTCCAAAATATATCATATAAGGCGATTTATCACCTCCCATATGAAACACCCTCAGAAATCTTCTTTTTTTTTCTTGAAAATCAAAAAATTGATACAATCAAAATCAGGTTTAAAAAACTCTTTATAA
>QEOQ01000355.1:1019730-1050605 GCA_010279815.1 Brachionus plicatilis | reverse complement strand
TTTTTTTTTTTTTTATTTTTTTTTTTTGTTTTTTTTATTTTTTTTCTATTATTCTGAAGGAGCATTAGCTCGGTACAGATAAACAAATAAATAAATACTCAAAAATACAAAAAGAAAATTTTTTCCAAAATTTGAATTACCTAATACGGGGTAGTACCAATCAGTTATCAGAACATTGCAAATTTTACGAGCAGTTTATTACAAGATTATCAATTTTTTTTTAATTTTTAGCTTAGAAAGTCCAAGTCCAGGCTTTAAAATTTTGAATACTGAAGAAGAATTGTGAAGACTTTTATGCTAAAATTGCAAGAAAATTCTCATATTTGGCAAATCTATTGCATTAGACAACCCAAGAGTATAATTATTTTTTGATTTGAAGCCTGATCTAGCAAATATAAAAAAAAAGTCCAGGCTTATTATGTGACGAGTGACTTTATGTCGATTTGGTGACCAGGTATTTTTTCTGACTGGTCACATATTCACTGGTCACCTAATATGTGATCAGGCAAAATTATTTATTTGATAAAAATGTTTATAAATAATATTAACCTGGTCATCTAAATAAACATTTGATCACGAAAATTTTGCAATTGGTCACATAAATTTCTTTTAAGCTAAATAAGATTTAATTGAAAATAAAATAAAATAATTGGAATTGTAAAAATACTTGCAAGATTTGATTTTTTTTCATTATTGTTAATGTAATATGAAAATTTTTTAAGCGATGATGTAAAAATGATGAAGTTATATTAATAATAATCAAAAAATTTATACTATTATATAGAAAAATATGGAAAACGAGAATGATGAAAAAAAATTTTTAACAAACTTGTAGATTTAGGCTTAATATTTGCTGTACAAAAATGTACGAAAAAAAAATGTATAAAAAAAGCTCAAAATATGAACTTAATTAGAAAAGTTTTCAAAAATTGCATCAGAAGCTCCAATTGCTTCTGAACCGACACAGTCTGCTGTAAAAAAAGTTCTTAGCAATCATAAAAACCCAATAGCTTGCCCGGATTGCGGGAAATTAATGAAAAATGAGCGTGATGTAAAGCAACACATCGCAAAAATGCATAAATAATTTTTTTTATTGAATTTTTATAATTTTAAATTAATATATAAATTGGTCACGTAAAAAAAAACTGGTCATTAAAACTTAATAACTGGTCACTTAAATAAAAAAATTAAAAAAAAAAATTCATTATTTTAATTATAATATCGCCTTGTCACATATTAGGTGACCAGTGAATATGTGATCAGTCAGAAAAAATACGGCGTGAGCTTATTCATTCACTAAAATTACTGATATTTTACCAATTTTACTAGATGAATATAAAAATGACTTACATTTCATAAAATTACTTAGTTAATTTAAAAACGTGAATTTATTTTAAAAATCAAGTTTGATGCTAGTTTTTTCAATATTTAATTAAATTAAAAAAAAAATAATTTTTTATTTAATTTTTTTAAAAATTTTTATTTATCCTTTGCCTCTATATGAACCAAATTGTAATAAGCCAAGAATTATTGAGATCTTAATTAGAAACCAGAAAACAGAACTGATCACATAACAGGAAAGATCCAAAATTTATTCATAATCTAAAGACCTTTATAATCTCTACAAAATGAAAAAGAGATTAATTTATAAATTTAACCATGGCAAATATAAATTAGTAACTTTTAAAATTTAAAATATTTACGGTAGGATTTTTACAGTGATGCTATGATAACAGTACTTTACCTAAATTTACAAAAAGGTACGAAAAATCTAGCATTTACGTAATTTTACGTAAAATTACGTGAAAAATAAAACCGCTAAAAGATAATACATCAATCCTTGTTGGAAAAAAAATCAAATTTTACCATATCTTAAAATCCCAGAAAAGCTTACAATGAAAAAAAGTGCTTTTTGGCATTTTTTTGAAAATCTTTTTTCAAAAGTTATGATCACTTAAAGTAAATGAAAAAATTACATCAAATTAAATGTCGCTGTTGAATCTTAAATGTTTTAGTAATTTTTTATTCAAATCTTTAAGAATAATATTAGGTAAATTTTATATCAATCTTTAATGCACTAGAACAGCTTTAAAGTAAAATTGATTATCAAGTATCGAAGAAAAGAAAGAAAAAATTTTAAAAAGAGCTATTCTAAAAAAGAGATTTATAAACTATTAAATACATTTTGTAAATTAACGCATTGCCAAGGAAATTATAATAAAAATAATTAAATAAAAAAACTTAAATATAATTATTCAAAAATCTAAATGTCATGTTCTGATGATGACAATCAATCTAATAATAACAAATTTTAAATGTTATTTTTAAATTATTGACAATCAATCCAATAAAGAAAATAAAATTTAATTAATCCATGCAAAATGTAATCATCAATTATTAAATTTGTCAAAAGTCTAATTACGAATTTTAAATGATATTTTTAAGATATTGTTCAAAATAGACTAAAAAATTTTGATCAAAAAGCCATTTATCATGCATTACAATCAAATTTAATCGGAAAATTTTAATTTAGTGAAAAAATTTTAATTGTAAAATATTTTTATTAAAAAAAACGAAAATAGTAATTTAATTTGTGAGATTTTTGTCATAATCAAAATAAAAATCTTTTGAATTTAATTTTAAAAAAAAATGCATTGTTTGCTAATTACTAAAATAATTTTTTAGTAAATACGAGTTGATAATGAAGAAGAAGCAGCAGCAGCTTTGAATTCTTCAAAGCTCAAAACACCATCACCATTTGTATCAATTGAAGCAAAATAAGCTCTCAATTCACTTTCAGAGATTACTTTTTCACTACTTAACTCGATGTTGTTTGCAATGGATGAAGCTTCTTGATATGACAACAAATTGGCTGATTCAGTTGATGTGATCAATCCGTATGGACTAACTTCACTTGAAAACAAAGAAGCATTGTATGTGATTCCGTTTTGGCTTAAATATTGAGCATAGGCAGCCAAATCAGTTCGGCTCACGTCAACTAAACTCAATGCTTCCACTTCACCTTCCAATTGTGGCAAACCGAGTTCTCTGTGACTGTCTGAGACAACAACACTTTCTGGAGCACCGATTTTAGAGGCAGCTTGTTTGAATTCTTCATGTCTCAACAATTCCGAACCAAATCGTCTCACATATTCATCTGGATTGGCCAATTGAGTGCCAAGATTTCTGTACTCACGAGTCACTTCTACCTCTGGAGCTTCCCATTGAATGACCAAATTTCTTGGATTTGGCAAAACACAATCTGGATCAGCTCGATGGTAAACAACTCTTCGGTTTGATTGTTTGAATGGCAACCATTTTTCCAAGAATATTTGTTGTGGTTTTGGTGGAATTGGTGGCAAACGTTCGACAACAACCTTACGAGCTGGTGGAGCCAACACTTTACCTGGCACCAACACTTGTTGCTGTGGAATTTGCGGTGGTGGTGGTGGAGGAACTTCGCGCAATACCAATGGAGCTGGATTGGCTGGCTTTGGTGGAGCTTGACGAACAACCAAAGGAGGAGCTGGAGCTATTTGTCTATTTGGCAATTGTCTCACAACAATGTCACCTGGCTTTGGTGCTTTTGGTGGCTCCAAAAATCTAAATGCCACATCTTGAACATATCTTATTTTCTCGCTTGGTTTCTTTCTGATCAACTCTGGATTTGGATCATTGTTCAATTTGTATTGATCCAATGAAATCGGTGGCAAAAATCTACAATTTCCGCTTGCTTGACCACTCAATTGAGCATTCGATTGACCACTTGATACCACTTCCACATTTTGATATGAACTGCTTGCCACACCACCCTGATATCCACTAACTGGAAAGCTTTGAGTGTAAGCTTGTGAAATACTCGCAGCCGAAACACTTCTCAGAGCATTTTCTACCACACTGTTCAACTCGCTTCTATTCACACTTGAGTATTCATTGTTAACATAAGACATTTTTAATTCTTCACTTAAAATTGCTTATTTAGTTTTTAAATATTTATCTATTTAAATTTGTATTTTTGATTCAAAAGCTTTGGCCACAGCATTTTTATACTCGTTTAAATTACAATCAATTCTTTGTATCAATGTTTGTCTATGCATATTTTTAAAAGAAAATTTAATCACTTATTTATTGATTGTTTCTCTTTATATAATTTTCAATAAAAAATTATCTAAAAATTTCTTTTGTAAGTAAAATCAAATATTTTTCCAAAAGATCAGTAAACAATTTAATTCAAATTAAAAATATATTCATTATTTTTTTAATTCTAAAATTGGATTTTAAAATTTAATTTAAGATTTTGATCCTTAGCACCGAACTCAAAAATTTATTTTTCACCATAATTTATGGAATTATTGGTAATATTTTATAAAATTGCATCAGTCAATTTTTTCATTTCCGGAAAATTACCTATATTTTGTAATAACGAATATAATAATAATTATAACAAATGCTCCATCAAGTGAGCTTGCCGATGGGAGACGGCCTACTAGGAGGTTGCCTGTGTTGGCGCTATACAGGGAAAATTACAGAAAAAAAAGAATTTTAGTAAGTTTTGTGAGTCAATAGACATTATTTACAGTACAAAAGAAAGAAGGAGATAAATTTGCCCAACAAAATAATATAAAAGCTGATTTTATTGTAAAATAGTTAGAAAAAGAGGTAATTTTTGAATTCTTGAATTTTTTTTTATTATGATTTTTAATGATTCAACTAATGATGATTCTTCTCTTTTAAAATTTCCATCGCTTAATTGATTAAATGATAAAATTTTTAGAAGACAATTCCTTTGAAATCTAATTCAAACCTATTAGATATTATTAAAATATTTACACCAATTATCGTTTATATGGAACTCTTGAATTCTAATAGAACTGATTTTTAAGAACTCTTTCAAAAATTTAATTTTTAACTCTTTTATTTTATTAATTATAAAATTTGGTTTTTTTGTGAATAAATGAGTTAAATTTATTGCTTGACGCTCTGCGATTGTTTTTTATAATATTATTATTATTGTGATGAATATTTCATTTTTACTTATTTAAAAAAAAAGGAAATTTTTGAATTTTTGAAAAAGAATTTTAAAATTTACTAAAATTAATTTACCTTAATTAAAAATATTTAAAAATAGAAAATTTTATATTAAAACAGATTTTTTTTTTTAAAAATGGATTCATCAGAATTTCAGTTAATTTTTTTTAGCTTTTAAAAGATTCATTGATTATAAAAAAATTCGGATTAATCTTTTATATTTTACGAAACTAGTTCAAATTGATCTTTTATTAATTATTTGAAAGCTTAAAGGAAAAATCTAAAATTAACCTAAAAATGTGAAGTAAAAAAAAATTTAAAATCAATAAAATATTGATTAACATTATATTTTTTTTTGAGATAAAATATAATATAATTTTTTTCTACTTAAAGATTAATTGTATTCAATAAAGTTTTTTTCTCAAAAAATTTACTAAAATGCTCTCTTTTTCAATGTAAAACTTTATATTTTGAATTGAAATTAACTTTTGATCAAAAATTTTAATTTGAAAATATAATCGGAGTATAAAACGCAAATATTTTTAATAAATTGCTTTATTTTTCTGACTTTTTTATTGATTTAGATTCCAAATTATTATTATTTGTTGAATAAGAAGATTGATGCATTTTTACTGCTTTAGATGAGTAAAATGCAGCTTTTAATCAATATCATAGCAGATGTTCAGAATTAGATTCTGTGAAATTTTTGTCTACAGCTTTTTTTATAGATTTTAGTTTAAATTATTTTTTTATTTTAATTTAAATTTTTTAATCGAATTTAAGAGACTTTTGAATAAATTATGAATGCTCGGACTACCCTTACCTTATTTTACCAAAAAGAATTAGCAATAAAAAAAAATAAATATATTAATTCACAGAAATATTCAACTTTAGTAAGTTAACAAATAATTTGCCTTTTAAAATAAATATTTTTGAAATTTTTTTAATTTTTTCAAATTCACGAATGTTGATCAAAATTAGTTCTAAGAATTTTCTAAGCTGCATTAATACAAAATTTAAATATATAAAAAATATAGAATCAAACAAATTCAACTATACCTCAATTCGTCTAATCTCATCTGAAACAAATAAAGACGAAAATTTGATCAGACTAATCCGCAATATCGGAGTTATCGCTCATGTTGACGCTGGTAAAACTACCACTACCGAGCGCATGCTTTACTATTCTGGCTACACAAAAAACATTGGCAATGTTGACGATGGAAACACAGTCATGGATTTTATGGACCAAGAGCGTGAGCGCGGCATCACCATCACCTCAGCTGCAATTACTTTTCCATGGAAAAACCATTTTTTTAATTTAATAGATACACCTGGTAGTCTAAAAAAATTATTTCCCTTTTTTTTTGAATAAATTTTATTTTCTATTGATTTTTTCAAAGGCCACGTTGATTTTACCTTTGAGGTGGAGCGATCTCTGAGAGTACTAGATGGAGCCATTGCCATAATTGACGCATCTGCCGGAGTAGAAGCTCAGACCATGACAGTGTGGCGTCAATCAAACAAATATAAGCTCCCGCGAATTGCCTTCATCAACAAAATGGACAAAGTTGGCTCAGATCTCGACCATTGTCTTGATTCAATTGAGAAAAAATTAAACACCATTCCACTGCAGCTTCAGCATCCTGTGGGCAAAGAAAAATCTTTCCGCGGTGTGATCGATTTGATTAATATGAAAAAAATCACTTGGAACCAAGAGTCGGATGGAAAGATGTTTGAGAGCCGCAATTTGGATCCAAACGATCCAGCATTTAAGCCAGCATTCAGCAGGCGAATTGATCTGATTGAAAAAATTGCCAGACTAAATGAAGATTTTGCCCAAATTCTACTTGATAAATATAATATGGAATTTGATAAAATGGACGATAATGTCCTTTTAGAAAGTTATATCAGAAAATCATGTCTAAGCTCTTTGGCAACTCCAGTGCTGTGCGGAAGCTCGTTTAAGAACACCGCCATCCAGCCAGCCATGGACGCAATTGTAAAGTATCTGCCCAGCCCGCTTGATTTGGAAAAAAACAACTATGAACCATTCTATGACAAAAGTTTATTCATGGTTTGTTTCAAGATTATACATGACCATCAAAAATCACGCAAGCGGATCAATCGATCCAGTTCCAAAATTATTCTGCAAACAAATGCTGCCAACACTTTGAATAAACCAAAGCCAGACGAAGCTCAAGATGACATTTTAACATTTGTGCGAGTCTACAATGGTGAGCTGCATGCCAAGTCCAAAGTTTACAATCCGGCCAAAGATGTCAAAGAAACATGTGACAAAATTTACATTCCTTTTTCAAATGAATTGGAACAAGTTCAGAAAGTGGGTGCCGGAAACATTGCCATTGTTCATGGACTCACAAAAACTACCACCGGAGACATTTTGGTTCACAACAAACAACTTTATGACAAAGCTAGCCACCGAATGCAAGTGGAAAACAAGACCGAGATGCAGATGGAGCTGGACATAGCTAATCCGGTTTACTTTTGCACTGTTGAGCCTGAGTCCGAGTCGGATGAAAAGAGACTGAACTTTGCTCTTGAGTGTTTGCAGCGAGAGGATCCGAGTCTGAGGGTTTTGGTAAACGAAGAGGAAAATCTTGGCCAAACTGTCATTCAAGGCCAGGGCCAACTTCATCTAGAAGTTGTCAAAGATAGAATTTTAAAAGAGTACAAGCTAAACGCTTATTTTGGACCATTGAACATTGCCTATAAAGAAATGCCGACCAGAAATGTGACACAAGAGATAAAGTTTGAAAAATCACTTGGAGAAAGAAAATTTTTTGTTAAAATTGAGCTCCATTTAGAGCCCAGAAGTGATTTTAAATTCAAAAATGCCAAGATTTTGCTCCAGAATGAAAATAACAGCGAAGTGCCAATAGATAGCATAAATGCATTGAACCATGGAATAAAATCAGCTCTGAATAAAGGTGTCATTCTACGCTATCCATTCATAAACACCGATGTTCACATCACAAAGTTTGAGACAAGTCAAGCTGTTCCAGTGCCTTACATTTCAAGCGCTGCCTATCAATGTACCATTAAAGCGTTGGAAAATGCCGAATGTGTGGTCATACAACCGGTCATGCTTTTGGACGTGAACACATCAAAAGACTACTCATCAAAAGTGTACAGCGATTTGACAAGAAGAAATGCGCTGAATATCAAAATAAGTGAGTTGAACAAAATTGTAAATATAAGTGCCAAGGTTCCTTTAGCCAAGCTAAGAACTTATTCGAGTGATATTAGAAAGCTGACTAGTGGAAATACAACATTTAACATTGAGTTTGATTCTTATGATCAAATTTCTCAGAGAGAATTTCAAGATTTACTTGAAAAAAAAAATTTTTGAATAAAAATTACTTTCAAAAAACAAAATTTTTTTATTTTAGGTGAAAGTTTTGATCTTAAATTAAAATGACAGATAAAAGTTTGATAAAGTAAAATTACCTTCATTCTATCAAACTAACCTTTTTTGGGCTATTGATCGAAATCTTTTATAATTAAAAAAATTATCAAAAAAAAAAAGAAACAACAAAAAGTATACCAAAATTTTTTTTATCTCATATAATACCTGACTCGTGTTTATCCAGCATTTATTGAAGCTTTAAATTAGCATTGTTTAATTAAGTTTTCAAAATTTAGAAAAAAAAAACAGATTTTGGACACGGATTAATTATCTATTTAAAAAAAAAAATCTTGTCACATTGTCTTTTAAATCTATACCAAGATCAATTACGAGTCATTTAGAGGACTAAATATATTTATCAATAAAACTTTTTGGCGTTGAAAAAATCAATGAATTCTTTTATTATTTTTGTATAAGCTAAATTTTAAAAATAAACTCAATATAAAAATTAATTAAACAAAAAAATATGTATTTTTTCGTTAAATTATTTATTTTTGTGTTATTTAAAATTTATTCATCATCTAAAGACCTTTATAATCTCTACAAAATGAAAAAGAGATTAATTTATAAATTTAACCATGGCAAATATAAATTAGTACCTTTTAAAATTTAAAATATTTACGGTAGGATTTTTACAGTGATGCTATGATAACAGTACTTTACCTAAATTTACAAAAAGGTACGTAAAATCTAGCATTTACGTAATTTTACGTAAAATTAGGTGAAAAATAAAACCGCTTAAAGAGAAAACATCAATTCTTGTTGGAAAAAAAATCAAATTTTACCATATCGTAAAATCCCAGAAAAGCTTACAATGAAAAAAAGAGCTTTTTTGAGCTTTTTTTGGCATTTTTTTAAAGATTCTAAAAATTTAAAACAAAGGAAAAAAAAATGACTTCTAATTTTTTCCGAAATTTTACATAATAGAATGTTATATGTGATATTAATGTATAATTAAGATCCTCAATTATTAAATTTGTGAAAAGTCCAATTACGAATTTAAATGATATTTTTAAGATATTGTTCAAAATGGACTCAATAATTTTGATCAAAAAGCCATTTATCATGCATTACAATCAAATTTAATCGGAAAATTATTATATAGTGAAAAAATTTTAATTGTAAAATATTTTTATTAAAAAAAAACGAAAATAGTAATATAATTTGTGAGATTTTTGTCATAATCAAAATAAAAATCTTTTGAATTTAATTTTAAAAAAAAATGCATTGTTTGCTAATTACTAAAATAATTTTTTAGTAAATACGAGTTGATAATGAAGAAGAAGCAGCAGCAGCTTTGAATTCTTCAAAGCTCAAAACACCATCACCATTTGTATCAATTGAAGCAAAGTAAGCTCTCAATTCAGTTTCAGAGATTACTTTTTCACTACTTAACTCGATGTTGTTTGCAATGGATGAAGCTTCTTGATATGACAACAAATTGGCTGATTCAGTTGATGTGATCAATCCGTATGGACTAGCTTCACTTGAAAACAAAGAAGCATTGTATGTGATTCCGTTTTGGCTTAAATATTGGGCATAGGCAGCCAAATCTGTTCTGTTCACGTCAACTAAGCTCAATGCTTCCACTTCACCTTCCAATTGTGGCAAACCGAGTTCTCTGTGACTGTCCGAGACAACAACACTTTCTGGAGCACCGATTTTAGAGGCAGCTTGTTTGAATTCTTCATGTCTCAACAATTCCGAACCAAATCGTCTCACATATTCATCTGGATTGGCCAATTGAGTGCCAAGATTTCTGTACTCACGAGTCACTTCTACCTCTGGAGCTTCCCATTGAATGACCAAATTTCTTGGATTTGGCAAAACACAATCTGGATCAGCTCGATGGTAAACAACTCTTCGGTTTGATTGTTTGAATGGCAACCATTTTTCCAAGAATATTTGTTGTGGTTTTGGTGGAATTGGTGGCAAACGTTCGACAACAACCTTACGAGCTGGTGGAGCCAACACTTTACCTGGCACCAACACTTGTTGCTGTGGAATTTGCGGTGGTGGTGGTGGAGGAACTTCGCGCAATACCAATGGAGCTGGATTGGCTGGCTTTGGTGGAGCTTGACGAACAACCAAAGGAGGAGCTGGAGCTATTTGTCTATTTGGCAATTGTCTCACAACAATGTCACCTGGCTTTGGAGCTTTTGGTGGCTCCAAAAATCTAAATGCCACATCTTGAACATATCTTATTTTCTCGCTTGGTTTCTTTCTGATCAACTCTGGATTTGGATCATTGTTCAATTTGTATTGATCCAATGAAATCGGTGGCAAAAATCTACAATTTGCGCTTGCTTGACCACTCAATTGAGCATTCGATTGACCACTTGATACCACTTCCACATTTTGATATGAACTGCTTGCCACACCACCCTGATATCCACTAACTGGAAAGCTTTGAGTGTAAGCTTGTGAAATACTCGCAGCCGAAACACTTCTCAGAGCATTTTCTACCACACTGTTCAACTCGCTTCTATTCACACTTGAGTATTCATTGTTAACATAAGACATTTTTAATTCTTCACTTAAAATTGCTTATTTAGTTTTTAAATATTTATCTATTTAAATTTGTATTTTTGATTCAAAAGCTTTGGCCACAGCATTTTTATACTCGTTTAAATTACAATCAATTCTTTGTATCAATGTTTGTCTATGCATTTTTTAAGAGAAAATTTTTTTACTTTGTTATCCAAGTTTATATTGTTAAATTATCGATTGTTTCTAATTAATTTATTGTAAAAAAAAATAATAATTAAATTCTTTTTATAAAAAAAATGTTTGTTTATAGCAAATTATTATTTTTACTTTTTTTTCGTCAGAATTTTATTAAGCAGACTTGAAATTTTTAATTTTTTAAATGGATGTGCCCATTCCAAATAGCAATAGTCAATTGAATTTTTAGCTGGATTAAATGACTTTGATACTTTAATATTCACTAATAATATATTTTATTATTTTCTTAAATTAAAACTGTGATCTTTCAAAGAATCAATTATAAATTTTTATCTAAAAAATAACTTCTAACTAATTTTATAATAACACCGACTCGAATGCCTTTAAAATTTTGTTTAATCCCCATTTTTAAGCAATACGTTCGAATTAGCTTTACACAAAACAAGTACCAGAAACCTTATCCATGAAATCGAAAAAAAGAAGATATTTTCACTAGGATATTTTAAAAACTTAAATCCATTCTGATTTCCTTTAAAAAAGTTCCACTCTAAATTTCCAAAACAAAATTTGCAATTCAAATATCGTAACTTTATTTTTTTTTTTTATAAATCAAATATACCTAAAAACTTCCATTAATAAAAGCTACGATTCTGGTAATAACAATGGTTCAGACTTAAGTGCTGATAAATTTCTCAAATATAAGATTTTTAATTGTCATTTGTTTAAATTTAGAAGGACCAGTTGGCTCTATTCTTGGCACCCAATACAAGTTTAACAGGCAATATGTGAGGAATCGTCCGCCAAGAAATACCTTCTTCACAAAAGGCCATCCAATCTTGGAATGAGCTATCTGACCAAGTCAAGAACGCGACAACTGCCGAGCAATTCAAGGTCGAGTACAACAAATAATATTTTTTTGCTTTTTCGAGAACATACAGTGGTGATTTGATAACAGTATTTTACGAAAATTTACGTAAAATACCGTAAATTAACCAAATTTTACCACATTTTACACTGAAAAAAAAAAATTAACGTAAAATCCGAAAAGTGAAAAAGAGATATTTTATGAAAAATTACGTTAATTTTCAGGATTTCGCGATAATTTTGGTATAATTTGGTAAAATTCAAAACGGTTAAAAATTTTGGAAAAAATGTCTTTTTTTCCAAAAATCGAAAATTTAAAATTTTTCTTTTTTTTTTAAATTTTTTTTAAACGATTTTAAAAATAACTATTTTTAAAGATAAAGATGAAAAATACCCAAATCAAACACTGGGACAATATGTTAAAAATTATCCGAGTGAAATGTTTGAAATTAAAAGTAATCTTTTTTAAAATAAAAAAAAATAGTATTTTACTTGAATGACCAATTGGTTAAATTTGTTCCAAAAGGTTCAAATTTTAAAGAATCTTGGGATAAAGCTGCGAATAGTCTCAAAGGAAACAAAAGAAAGAATTAATTTAATTTTCATAATTTAACTTAAATTCAAAAGCTTTATATAAAAAACATTATTTGTACAAATTGCATGTGTATTCTATTTTCCAATTAATTAGTTTTGTGTAAATAAATAAAGTTTTCCTAAATTTTACTTTTTTTACCAAATTTTACAAAATATAACCAAAATTAAAGTAATTTTTGGCTAAAAATAGTTATTTTTAAAATCGTTTAAAAATAACTATTCGAAAAAAATAGTCGAAAAAAAGACATTTTTTCCAAAATTTTTGGCCGTTTTGAATTTTACCAAATTATACCAAAATTATCGTAAAATCCTGAAAATTAACGTAATTTTTCGTAAAATACCTCTTTTTCACTTTTCGGATTTTACGTAAATTTTCGTAAAATACTGTTATCAAATCACCACTGTATTAAATTTGAAAAAATTAAACTATGTCTTTAAGAATTTTTTAATTTATTTAAATTTGTGTTTAATAAAATTTTAATATGTGCTTTTTACATATTTTATGTTATTTTCACTCAAACTGAAATTGACAAATTAGACATCTATAAATATAACTTATTCGTTTTAACAGCCTGACTGAATATGATGATTAAAAAAAAAATTATAAATTATTATTATGGGCCTTAATTTAGACACTTCTTCTTATAAATAACAACAAATTTAATTCAACTAAGTTATCTCTTTTTAATTGTAAATTTGCTCTAAATGACGCTTCATTGAATCATTTGAAAATTTTAGATAGTTGAAAACTTTGATTTGAAGCAAAGCTAATAGCTAACAAAGATTGCATCTGTTCTAGTTTAAAATTGAATCTAATCCTAGATTTGAATATCTTAATCACGTATATAAATTTAATAAACTAGGCAAACTATAATAAAATATTAAAAATCTAAGTATGCTATTTGTATTTAAGGATTTTAGTTCAAAATCTATTTTTTGAGGATTAAAATTCAATTATACAAACAAATTTGGCAAAATTTTCAAAATTAGAAAATTCGAAAAATAATACTTGCTCACTTAATCTTCATCACTCTAAATTTACATAACAAACTGATCAAAAATTTTACAATTGTAAAAATATAAATTAAAATTTGAGATAAGAAAATGATTGAAACTGAGCCTGAAAATTTTTCAGCTTTATTTTATGACAATGGTAGACTTTTATCTGGCTGTTAGACTTTTTCAAAAAAAATTTTAAAGTGGCTTTTTTTAAGAGTACTTGACGAACGAACAACTCAGAGATTTGTTCAGCAAATGTGCCAACTTCGATGCCGAAATGGACGACAAGCTACACCACTCGTTTGCAATCTGCAATCAAATAATATACTATTTTGAAACCACAATCTTCGACAAAAACCCCAACAACGATCTCATTGAGCTTCTGAAAAAAAATTTCCAAGAATATTTTTATTTAGAAACGGACTCGGACCTGTCAGAAAAAAGACTCGACTTCCAGACATTCAAAGAACTGCTAAATAAATCAATCAAACAAATAAGACATGCCACGGAGCCCAAAGCAACTCAGATCAAGCGAAATTCTTATTTATGTGACAAAAAATTAAAAAACCTAAGATACTCGGTGAGTTGTAGTGAAAAATTGAGTTCCATTCACACTAATGGACTGGAAGATGAATTTAAATTAAAAAATTCAAATGAATTCAGAAAAATAAGGCTGTCAAACAAATCTCTGTCCCTGTCTGACCACGAGCTGAATCAATCAAATGAATGCGATCTTTTTGACAAAGATTTAAAGCTCGAATTGAATCGAACCAGAGATGAGCTGGCAGAATCAAGGTCCGAGAATTTCAAACTTAGAGATCAAATTGAAATTTTAAGGGATCAATTGCGTCTTGCTGAGGACACCAATGCTCAAATAGGCACCGAATTTGAGAACCAAAGTCTGATAATTAGTGAGCATGTAAAAAAAAATGCTGATTTTCAAAGCAGAATTTTGTTCTATGAAAAAGATATTGATGATTTACGCATTACAAATGATGAGCTTAAAAAACAATTGAACCTTTTGACTGACCAAAATATTAATCTAAATCAAATGCTTGAAGAAAGCTCATTTTTAGTCAAGGAAAAAGAACTTCAATCGACCAAAGTGGCCGAAGAGAGTCAGCTCAAAATTAAAAGCTATGTGACACAACATGAGGAAAACAAAGTAGATTTTTTACTAATTATTTTTTTAGTTAAAATAATTTCTTTAGAAAATTATTAGTGTTTTGCAAGCAGCCAATGCCGAATTGGACATAAAAAACAATGAAGTAATTTTTTCTCTAATAATAATAAAATTTTTAAAATAACATCTTTTTATTTTTAGCTGGAATCAAAATTGTCTCATTTTGAGGAGATGATCCCAAAGCCTTATTGGAATGATAAAGTAGGAGGACAAAAAAATTTGTACTTTTTTTAAATTAGTTTTAAACTTCAGGACTTAAAAGTCGAAGTTGACCTGTTGCGAGAAAAATGTTCCAATCTGGAAAATGAAATGAAAATGTAAAGCAAATCATTTATAATAAAATAAACTCTAGTTACTTTTTATTAGCCTTAACCAAAAATTGTCAAAAAAAAATTCCTTTGCTGATCAAAACAAGGAAAATATAAGACCATCTAATAGCTGTGAAAATTTTCCAAAAGTCAAAATAAATTGCTCAAAAAAATCAAAAAATAAACTCGAAAATCAAACAGAAAAAGTTGACTCAAAATCATTCAGATCAAATGGTAAGCAAATGAACCAATTGCCTAATTTGAATTCGTTCATGCTCGAACAAATGGAGACAAATTTATCTCCAAAAGTAAAATAAAAAAAAATTTCTAAGAATTAAATTAAATTTTTAAATTTGAGGAATCGTCGAAAGCCGATTTTGAGACTGTTGCTGATTCTGTTGAAGAATTTTTCAAATTTACTGAAACAATTAGAAGAGAGGTATTTTTTTGACTTAATCAATAAAAATAAAAAAGAAATTTATTTTAAAAATTTAGCATCAAGACAAATTTTCAAAGTCAGATGTCCTAAAGTTGAGAGACACCAACAACAACAAAACTCTGGAAATCAAGAAAAAATTAAGTTTAATGGAGCAACTGTTCAATTATCTAATTTTAAATGATCATAATAATTTCAATAATAAGTACTTTTTATTTTCGTGATTAAAATTTTTTTTATGTAAATTTTTTTTGAATTTTAAGTCTTCAAAAATTTATACAACAGTCAAAAAATTACCATAAAGTTTTTCAAACATTATCAATTGAAAATTGCTTAGCACTTCTTGAATCAAATGGAAAAAATATGCACCAAGCAGAAAGTTCGTCACCAAAACGCAATTTAATTTTGTGTGACACTGAATTCGGTGAAAAAGTTGAGAAATCATCAGAGAGCTTATGTCCAAATGAAAGTTATCAAAATGAGTATTTTTTGATATCTTCTCCAATGGAGGATCCACTGTTTGGCCCAAAAACCCTTAATTCAACAAAACATTCTGAGAGTCAAATTCTAGACCAGCACAAAGACTTAACACCAGCGGACACATGGTATTCAAAGGACAATTCAATAAGTGAAAAAAGAAGGCACAATTCAATCAGTTTGGACAAAAATTTGACAAATTTTCAAATTTCGGATTTGGTAAATTCAAGATTTACAAAAAGTGCCCTGGACTATTCGGATTTGGAATTAAATAATGATGATGAACATTCAAATTCAAAATATTTTGTATCAAATATTGGAACACGTTTTATTAACTATTTGGCTTCTAATTACCAAAAATTGACCAAAAAAATTCGCAGAGATCCAGTTAAATTTTTTAAAGGCACTTTTTCTTTACTAATCCTAGGTTTTAGTGTAATTTTTTTTTTGATCGCTCTCTGTCGAGATGAAGTGCAAAGACAGTTTATTTACATTTTATCTAATTTTTTCGAAATCAAGAATCCGTTTGATTCTATTAGACCTATTTAAAAAAAAACTTTTTTTTTACATTTTTTAATTAAAAAATTTAGGAGTCACCAAAAATGATTACCAAAACATGGCCTAAACTTTTATAACTTTCTATTTTGAAATCAAACGCATTCTTTAAGCAATTAAATCGCAGGTTTAGTTCATTATATTTATTTATTTATTAAAGATTTTGTTACGAAACTTTTCATTAAATAAATTTCAAAAAATAATCAAGAGCTTAACAAAAGGTATAGAATAGATGAAATACATTCATTTGATTGATAATCCTTTACGAATTCATTTTACAATGTAAATTTTTTAATAAAAGCTAAAAAAAAATTTTTTTTTTTAAAGAATAAGAAAAAATATCGAAATTTAATCCGTTTTGAAAATCGACACAAAAATTAAAAAAAAAATGCAAAAAGAAAATTTTTTTAAGAAACTACAATTGAATAAAAAAAAATAATTTGAAAAATAAAACAAACAATATTTAGATATATATTAAAAAAAATTGTATTTTTTTACAATAAATTAATTAGAAACAATCGATAATTTAACAATATAAACTTGGATAACAAAGTAAAAAAATTTTCTCTTAAAAAATGCATAGACAAACATTGATACAAAGAATTGATTGTAATTTAAACGAGTATAAAAATGCTGTGGCCAAAGCTTTTGAATCAAAAATACAAATTTAAATAGATAAATATTTAAAAACTAAAAAAGCAATTTTAAGTGAAGAATTAAAAATGTCTTATGTTAACAATGAATACTCAAGTGTGAATAGAAGCGAGTTGAACAGTGTGGTAGAAAATGCTCTGAGAAGTGTTTCGGCTGCGAGTATTTCACAAGCTTACACTCAAAGTTATCCAGTTAGTGGAGGATATCAGAGTGGTGTGGCAAACAGTTCATATCAAAATGTGGAAGTGGTATCAAGTGGTCAATCGAATGCTCAATTGAGTGGTCAAGCAAGCGCAAATTGTAGATTTTTGCCACCGATTTCATTGGATCAATACAAATTGAACAATGATCCAAATCCAGAGTTGATCAGAAAGAAACCAAGCGAGAAAATAAGATATGTTCAAGATGTGGCATTTAGATTCTTGGAGCCACCAAAAGCACCAAAGCCAGGTGACATTGTTGTGAGACAATTGCCAAATAGACAAATAGCTCCAGCTCCTCCTTTGGTTGTTCGTCAAGCTCCACCAAAGCCAGCCAATCCAGCTCCATTGGTATTGCGCGAAGTTCCTCCACCACCACCACCGCAAATTCCACAGCAACAAGTGTTGGTGCCAGGTAAAGTGTTGGCTCCACCAGCTCGTAAGGTTGTTGTCGAACGTTTGCCACCAATTCCACCAAAACCACAGCAAATATTCTTGGAAAAATGGTTGCCATTCAAACAATCAAACCGAAGAGTTGTTTACCATCGAGCTGATCCAGATTGTGTTTTGCCAAATCCAAGAAATTTGGTCATTCAATGGGAAGCTCCAGAGGTAGAAGTGACTCGTGAGTACAGAAATCTTGGCACTCAATTGGCCAATCCAGATGAATATGTGAGACGATTTGGTTCGGAATTGTTGAGACATGACGAATTCAAACAAGCTGCCTCTAAAATCGGTGCTCCAGAAAGTGTTGTTGTCTCGGACAGTCACAGAGAACTCGGTTTGCCACAATTGGAAGGTGAAGTGGAAGCATTGAGCTTAGTTGACGTGAACAGAACAGATTTGGCTGCCTATGCCCAATATTTAAGCCAAAACGGAATCACATACAATGCTTCTTTGTTTTCAAGTGAAGCTAGTCCATACGGATTGATCACATCAACTGAATCAGCCAATTTGTTGTCATATCAAGAAGCTTCATCCATTGCAAACAACATCGAGTTAAGTAGTGAAAAAGTAATCTCTGAAAGTGAATTGAGAGCTTACTTTGCTTCAATTGATACAAATGGTGATGGTGTTTTGAGCTTTGAAGAATTCAAAGCTGCTGCTGCTTCTTCTTCATTATCATCTCGTATTTACTAAAAAATTATTTTAGTAATTAGCAAACAATGCATTTTTTTTTAAAATTAAATTCAAAAGATTTTTATTTTGATTATGACAAAAATCTCACAAATTATATTACTATTTTCGTTTTTTTTTAATAAAAATATTTTACAATTAAAATTTTTTCACTAAATAATAATTTTCCGATTAAATTTGATTGTAATGCATGATTTAATGGCTTTTTGATCAAAATTTTTGAGTCCATTTTGAACAATATCTTAAAAATATCATTTAATATCGTTATTGGACTTTTGACAAATTTAATAATTGATGATTACATTTTGCATGGATTAATTAAATTTTATTTTCTTTATTGGATTAATTGTCAATTATTTAAAAATAACATTTAAAATTCGTAATTATTAGATTGATTGTCATCATCAAAATATGACAGAGATTTTTAAAAAATTATATTTTTTTTTTCATAATTTCCTTGACAATACGTAAATTTACAAAACATATTAATAATTTTTAAATCTCCTATTTTGAATAAACTTTTCGCTGTTAATTCTTTTATTTGATTAATTTTTAGAGATTTTTTAGAATATTTTGTCTTTATTCTACACCAGTTTATGCCTCTGAATTAAATTTTTTTATTTAATTATAAAAATTCTTGATGATGATCATTAATGTTTTTTCAAAAGTTTAATATTCGACTTGTTTTGTTCATTCATCTATTTTTCTTCGAAAGTATTCTTTTTTTTTTACAGAAAACATGGAATTAAATCTAATTTTTTTGATCCGACAATTATATCTCTAATACTATTAAATATATTAAAATATTAAATTTTATTTGATTAAAATTTTTATTTATTTATCTCTATTCTATGATTTAAATAATTTCATAAGATTAAGCATTCTTGTGGTAAAGAGAAATCAGTGTCACTTAGACCTTTTGCGGTCACATTGAAAAAGTGTACTTGATAGTCGTGTTCATCATTATCTAGATATACGGAGACGGGAACACAGTTATTTACAGTAAACAGTGCCAAAAGCTCGTACTTTTGTCCGCCTAAATTAACATTGTCTACCCAACTGGAAACCAAAACGCTGGAATCTTTTAATTCCGATGCCCCTGTTAATAGTTTTAGTATTAAAAAATAAATTCTCTAAATTTACATTGATTACCTATATAAAAATCACCATAAAATGTAGCATTTTTTGTGATTGCTATTTTAAATTAAAAAATTAAATTCAAATTTTTTAATAATTCTAAAATTACGAAAATCACTCCATTCTTGGTTTAAAGCTTTCTTTTCACAAGTCTTTGTAGTGTCACTAAATCTATATTCAATCTTTTCATTAAACAATTGTATCAAATCGACATAATCAGAGTTGCTACCAATTTGTTCAATGCCAACTTTTCTTACTCTCTGTTTCAAAGCGTCATACGATATTTCAAATCTTGATTTCATTTTAGCTTTATTGTCACGGTCAAATCCCCTTAAATAAAAATTATTTTTCGATTGCAAGGGAATTTTTTTAGGGCCAGATTTGATTAATTTTTAATAGAAAAAAACAAGATTGTTACATAGCTTTCCACTGGGCTGGTTCTTTACATGGCATCCTTGCCTGAGATTGAACTACCATCAAAACTGTAATCGCTGAAACTAGAGATAATTTTTTCATTTTGTTAATTTTCTATAATTTAATTTTTTTGATTCGATTTAAATAGCCATTATTTGGCATTTTCACTTCAAAGGTGTTCTAGTGCAGTAAAACATTTTAATTTAGAATATACTTGATATTATTCCTAAATAAAGATTAGGTTTAAAAATCACTTAAATTTTTAAGACTCAACATCGACATTTATTATGATATTTTATGTTTCATTTAGTTTAAGTTATCAAAAATTGAAAAAAAAAATTTAATCATTTATGTACATATTTGGTGTTTTTACTTTAAATGAATGGCATTTAAGTCTTTTTTTATTTTAAGAAAAAAATTGTGTATTTATTCGTGTTTTGATGAAAATTTTCATACAATTTTGATTTAATTTTTATTGAGCTTACTTTTTTATGTAAAAAAGGATTCCATCATTTTTTGAGTCCAAGCGTTTTTTATCGCTTTTTTTATAATAGATGATTTAAAATATACCTTTACCAGTAGATAATAATTTATTGAAATATTACTAGCGTCTTATAAATTTAAATAAAGAATTTTGTTTTTTTGAAACATTTCATTGTTTATTTAATAAAAAAAAATTTGTTTAAAAAATGGAACTTATTTTTCCGCATTAAAAGCCACTCACCTCACTTGCTTTGTTATTTAAAAAAATTAGAGCCCTAAAATAATTAGAGATAACTATTGTTTTTTTTTAAATATTCCTTTTAGAAAATCTTTATACAAGTTATAAAATTCTGATTTTACATTTGGAAAATTCATTTCTAAAAGATTTATTTTGTTATAAAAATTGGGTTTTAAATTTGTTCCAAATACTATCATAAATAACTATGATTATATGAAATCTTTTATAATTAATCTTGATTCACCCTTACCCAATTTCAATTTTTAACTCTTTAACTTTATAAAATTTTTTTAAAAGAATCAGTTAATTTAGAAGATGTTGAAATCGAAGAAAATGATCTTATAGAAGAAAATTATTTTAAAAGCTTAAATATTCTAATTTCTTTTTTTTTGTTGATAAATTTTGTGGTGGTTTTAAAAAAAAATAATAAAAATATTTAATGAAAGCATTAAGTTAAGATATGAAATTTTTGAAAATAAAATAAAGATAAAATTAAATCCTTAAAAAGGTATTTAAAGGAAAAATCATTTAAAATACTTCAGTGTGATAAGAATGTCGGAACTCTATTAATCAGCAACGAGTTAGTTTTTAAATAATTGAACATGTGTTGCCAGGACCCTAGAGTTCCAGATGAGTCGAAACAATACAAAAATTTCAAATGAAAAGTTTAAAAAACTGTTTAAAAGAAAATAAATAAAAAGAAACAAGTTTTATTATCTCTCTCTTTCAATTGTGAAAAAATAGAAAATATTCCTTTTAAAACTTTAATTTTTATTTTTAAAAGTTGTTAAATATACTTAAATGTTTTGATTCATGATCACAAAAGTTAACTCATTTTCAAAATAGTAAGAAATTAATTAAAACCTTTGAAAAACGGCGATTGGTTTTATTACAAGAAGAGTTGTTTAAAATTCACAAGTTTCATGTCAAGTCCAAGTCAGGACAAAATTTTTTTTTTTTTTCAAAAGTTTAGGTCTGGACTTTTTTTTAAAATTTTGAATACTGAAGAGGACTTTTATGCTAAAATTGCAAGAAAATTCTGATATATGGCAAATCCATTGCATTAGACAACCCAAGAGCATATAAATGTTATGGTATTAAGCCTGATCTAGCAAATTTAGAAAAAAAAAGTCGGGACTTGGATCTTTATTTTTGGGACTTTTAAATAACTCTGATTACAAGTATAAAAAAATTCGTTGATTGAACATTTATTTTTAAAGTTAAATTCCAAAAAAAAAAAAAAATTCAAAAATATAAAAACTTTGATAACAATAAACTTGAAATTAAACTTCAATATTCTGCGGTCTCAAAAAAAATAATTATTTTTTATTTCAACAAACTTCTTTTTAATTTGAAAACTTGAAAGTTTGAGCAACTTTCTCCAATTGATTCAAAATTTGTTTGTCTTTTAAAAGCTGATTAACAATATTTATTTGATTTGGCTCTTTATTATTTGGCTCCAAAGGCTCTTGTTTAAATGGAATTGGATTGGTAAAATAAGGGGACCACTGATTGTCGCTTCTTTTTTCCTTTTCACTTGGTTCTTCCGGTTCGTTTTTTATATTTACATTCTGTACATTCAAACTATTGTGTACAACTTGATTAGTGCCGTAGTGAGATTGTTGATAGACGTGTTGGCTTCCGTACGGTTGATAGACCATGCTCTGCGCTTGGTAAGCGGGCATATATGGATTTACCTGCTGGTAATAACCATTGGGAAATGTCTGATAACCAAACTGATTGCTGTATGGATACGTTGTTTGATGCGATGGCTGGTAGTTTTGATAAGGCCTATGAGAAGTCTTAAATCTTTTGGTGTAGATGGCTGAACTTGAAGTCGATTGCCTCAGAGCACTGCCACTTCTGGACACACTTACATTGGTTGAACAATTGGAAGAAGTCGATGAGCTCGTCTCGTTTGGAGACAAAGAAGCCGACAAATTTGTCTGAGTGGCGTTTGTGCTGATTTCTATTTCATTCTGGTCTGTTGATTCGCTCACACTTCGGCTTGAAACTCGTTTATTCGGAGTGATTTCCGAATGATCGACTGTAGGTGGCAGCGGCTTTGGTATGGGCTTTTCAACCGGTTTTGTTATTCCATCACTTATTTCGGCAACTTAAATAAATTTAAATATAAAGAAAAGTTAAAAAAAAAAAATTTTTTATAGTTTTTTCCTCAAATTCTTATTTAGTTATCATTGAAAAATTTTAAATCAAAAATTTTCATCCAAGTTTTAAAATTTTTTGATTAAAATAAATTTTTTTAGAACTGAGAGAGTCATTTGCTTCAAACATAACAACTAATCATGTCTCAGTTTAATTGATTTTTTGAAAAAAAATTAATATATTTAGTATTTAAAAAATATTTTTTTTAATCATTAGTGTGCATATATTGACTTGAAGAAGAAACTGAAAATGTTAAACTTTAAATGTGTAAAAAAAATAAACTTTTCAATTTTTATTTTATCATCACCGAGACTGGTGTAATCTTTCTTGATTTAAATTAAATTAAATTAAACTAAATCAAATAAATAGAGTCAAACTGAAAGAAGTAAAAGAATAATGTCACCAAAATTTTTTTTGATTGTCTATTTTTAAATTTTTTAAAATTTTTGTATTTTAAATAAACTTGATAAGAAAATTTTAATAAAATACAATCAATGGATTTTTATCGAATTTAATTTTTATCAAACTAAAGTGTATCTTTAATTTTAGATGAGATCAAATTAAAAAATAATTTTAAGTATCTTTTATGAATTAAAATAATTTGAAAGGGCATTTTAAATTTAAATCAAATTTTTAGAAATGAAGATATGACCGCGAAATAATTTAACCATTTATTTTAAATAGAATGTGCAGACACCTTAAGGATTAATAATATGGATAGTGCAACTTAAATATTAGATGAAAAATTAAATATTAGATGTTTATTTTTTAAATTGAAAAAAACAAATTTTTTTTTTCTATTTGATCTCTAATTGAATAAAAAATACCTTTTTTTTCAATCAAAAACCTAAAGTTATGATTTTTTTCTTTTTTTACATACTTTAAAGTTTTAAGGCAATTTTTAATTTTGAATTATCTTGGAAATATATTTAGAATTTTGTAATCATTTTTAAGGTTGAAAATAATAAAAATAAAAAATTTTAAAAACAATTTTTTACAAGAAAAAAGCTTCGAATTGAATAATAATTGCCATTTTTTAATTCGTAAAAGGTTTATAGCTGGATGGAATTTCAAAGTCTCATATTTTAATCTGTCAAAATAGAATCGCACCGACTAAATTTTAAATGATGATGCATCAATTCATAGAAAAATAATAAAATCAAAAAAAACTCACAGAATAAATATTGGTAGAAAAATATTGGGAGTAAACCTAAATAATTGAAAAATATGAAATCAAATTAAAAATTTTTTTTAGAACAAATTTTAAAAGTGTTTACGTTTTATTTACAGTGGTGCTTCGGATTTAGTAATTTACGTAAAAAATAGTAAATTTACAAAAGTAAAAAAACGTAAATTTATCAGATTTTACGTAAAATTTGGTAAATTTCGAACATTTTACGTAAATTTATGTAAAAAAAAAATGTCCAAAAAATTAAATAATTTGGCACTTCTAATGAAATGAAATGAAACGGCATTTGGACATTTTTTTTACATAAATTTACTTAAAATGTTCGAAATTTATAATATTTTACGTAAATTACTAAATCCGGAACACCACTGTACTCTTAAAATTAAATTTTTTCAATCAAATTTTTGGTATTTGTAGTTTGAAGGAAAATTTTAAATATTTTTTTGAATTTATTTTCTAAGAAAAAAAACTACGAGAAATGGTTATTCTGAAAAAAAAATGATACATTTTTTTACGAATTTTTTTCTCTATTTTATATCCATTTAAAAAAAATTAATCAAAAAAATTCTATGAAATAATTATTGTTCAAAAAAAAAAAAATCTATGAATTGAACGTTCACCAAATTAAATAAAAATTTAAATTTTTCTAATCAATCAAATCTAAAGGGTGCAAACAATTAATTCAATTGACTTACGTGAAGGCATTCGATCCACGTCTTTTCCACTGTTTACATAGGCCTCGGATATTTTGTACAATATTGAGGGTGCTTGTTGACGACACTCGTTCAGCACGTAAATCAACCGATCAGCATGTCTAGCATCTTCGGCAATAAAAATCGAAATGTATTTTTTCACATTGGGCATTCGCATGCGGTTCAAGTACAAGCTCAGATTGACTGGAAAATCAGCATTTATAATATAGTTTAAATCCGGTAGGTCCACTTTGCTGCTGACCACGTCACTAGCCACCAGAACACTGTTCGGCGTGGCATTAAAATCTTAAAATTTTCAACTTGAACATTTTCTTTTTTCATCTAGACAAAAAATTACTGTAATAAACTTTTTCTTTCATGGCTCGTCTTCTCCTGCCCACACTGGTCCTCTCGTAGGCAAAAGTGTCAATTTTGAGCTCTTTGACTATTTTTTCTGTGATGCGAATTTTTTTGAACCCATTGGCATAGATCAAAATCTTGAAGTTTCTTTCCTGCTGGGCGATTTCGCCAATTATGTCCTGAAGCCTAGAAAAAAAAGAGTTGATACAAATCCGGCCAGAAGTTGGGTTGAAGTTGTGAGTTACTTTTTGCGCTTTTCTGCCATGGTGCAAATGTGTATTTGTTGGGGCAGGTCGCGGTTCGACACATGGATGTCATCATTTCCGACGCAGACAAACAAAGCGTCGTTCTGGAACTCGTCTCCATTGCTTTTTTGCAGTCCACTGGGCACAATCCGGCTGAAAATGGCTGTCTGACGGTCGCTCTAAACAATGAATGATTTTTAAAATGGACTCGTTCATAAATTACCAAAAGAGAAACAGATTGACATATTACTGCCAAAAGGGCTATGTTTGAATTATTCCGAATAGTACCCAATGATCAGGCACCTTTAGTGTTCTAATAGATGAAAAATCAAAAAAGTTGAAAAACTATTTTTTTTGCAGCAAATAATTAAAAACAGATTTTTGGAAAATTTTTATTTAAATAATGGGAGCATGCTTGACTCTAGGTTGAAAAGCAGCCCTTTTGCTTAGCCCAATATTAAGGCCTTAAGTGTTAAGAACTTAGCACAGAAATTTACGAATAGATTATTTGGTTTTGGCTGAGTGGCTGTGCTGAAATAAACAAAATTTTTGAGATTTTAACAAAATAAAAAACTTACACGTGTCTCATTGACCACTCGTTTTATCTCGTCGCTTAGCCGTGCCGAACGATTCCGGTAGAAATCGTCCAGCACTAAATATGACACATTCTTTAAATTGACCAAATCGTTGTCCATCAGCTCGCACAGACGATGATAATTTCCGATCACTATGTCTATTTCTTAAATAAATTTTTGATTAATAAAATAAAATGAAATTACAGTTTTTTTAGAATTTTTTTATTTTAAAATATATTTTTTAATTAAATTTCTAACAGGTTCAAATCAGGAAGAGGACCATAGTATAACCACAAAAATAGCAGGTTATACCTGTTACGGTATATAACCGACTCTCCATAGTTTTGTTTATATTCATTTTAAACAGTAGATTAATATTTATGGATAACATAAATATTTAGAAGCAATGATTTGTGATCCGCTATCAAACAACAGTTTATAACGGTTATTGCAACAGTCAATTAATGGCAAATTGAAGTTTGTGATCAAGATAAAAAGATCAAAATATAAATTGTAATATTTATTTTTAATAATAGAGAAAAAAATATATTTTTTCAAAATCAATTACTTGACATGTTAAAAAATTTAAACCTATTAAAGTTCAATAAGAAAGGATATTTTAAAATTTTAAATATAAATATAAATTTGACATAACATCACAATTAATTTCTATCATTAAAAAAAAATTTTACATTTTATATTCTGATCTTTATCTCAAACTTCAATTTGCCGAAAAAAAAAACAAAATGAAAAAATCTTTTTTTTAAATTAAAATTGCAAATCTTTCTTTTTTGGGTCAACTAAAGTTTTTGATAAAATATGAATTTCAAATCAAAACTTTAATTTTTAGGATTAAAAAAAATCTTTTTTATCAATTTTTTTATTAATAAATGACTAAACTTGATTACAAACATAATTTGCTTAGACTTTAAGTATACAAAAAATTTTAAGAATTTTTATGTGAAATAAAAATTAAATATTAATCAATATTTTGAGCTTTTGCAATTCAAAATTTAACTTTTTTTTGCTGTAATATATTTTAATTGAAATTAAAATTTCATTTTTTGAGCCAAAATTTTGGAAGAATCAATTAATGATCAATTAGAAAAAAAATATTTGTTTTTTATTAATTAAAGATATTGTTGTAGTTCTCTCAATAACTTCAACACCGACTCCAGTATAATAAATTGTTTATAGTTTCACTGTGAAGTACTATGTTCTCATGCGCTTAGCAAGTCATTAGTATTTAACCCTGTATAAAGCGTTAGTCATTTGAATTTAGAATTATCATTTGTTTTCTTTTCTTTTCCTCTTTATTTTGTTATTATTTTATCAGGCTAAAAGTGGCCTTAAATTAATAAAGTTATTATTATTTAATTACTTTTCTTTATCATTTATGATAATACCGCAAACCACCAGATCCTAACAGATCCCGACAAAACATATTAACTTTAAGCTTTATAACAATATCATACATTTAATGTCTAATTAAAAAAAGAAATAAAAAAAGTTTATTTCATTTTTTTATTGAGATTTTTTAATTAAATTAGTTTTGAACATGATCACATGACCAAAACTTAATTGATTAAAATCTCAATAAAAATGATTAAATAAATTTTTAACTCATTTTTTTTTTCTAAAAATAAATGTTTAATATTTTAAATTAAAAAAAAATCTTTTTTTTTTCTAATTTATCTTTAATTGAAAACTTTAAAGACAAAGTTAAAATCCACATTAAGTTGTACAAAACAAAATTAAATTTTGAATTGCTAAAGTTCAAAATATTGATTAATATTCAACTTTTACTTCAGACAAAAATTCAAGTGAATTTAATTCTAGATAAAGATGTAACAAATTATGTTTAATAAAGTCCAGTCATTAATTATTAAAAAATTAATAAAAAAAAACTTTTTTTTAAAATCATGGACTGATAAATTTGCCCTTTTTTGGGCCTTTGAAATTTTACCATTATTTCACGTAAATCTTCGTAAACCGATAATTTGGTGTTGATTTCCTACTTATTCATTTTTTAGCTCAGAAAATTTATTCTATAAAAAATTTTTTTTTCCTTAAAATAAGTTCATAAAATTTTTTATAAATACCTCTTCCCCTTAAGTGTACAGACTGAGTATTAATGTTTTCATCATCGAAAAGACAACAGTACGAACACTGAGATTGGTGTATGAACATTTGTGCATGTGTTAATATCTCCTTGGCGACCTCTTTGGTCTGGGTGACTATTAGCACAAGAGGTCCGGCTCTCCTGATCTCCGGTGCTTGCTCCCGAATGAAAACAAGCGCAGGACAGATATACTTAAAAAAGAAAAGAATTTTTTTTCAATTTATTTTCACATAAAAAAACCTACGCTAATGACCCGGGAAGAAGTAGGCAGCCCGATGCACATGATGTCCCGGCCAGAGTAGAGTGCCGGCCATGTCATCGATTGAATGGCGGATGGACGCTGAATGCCTTGCAGCCTTATTTCATTTATAATGTACACTGGAAAATTGATTTCGTCCAAGGTGAATATGGGCTTGGGAAAATCGAAGCCCGAAAATTTGATCTGGTGCAGATTTAGGAATTTGTCGATCTCTTCCTTCAATTGACAAGATTAAAATGTGTCCATGCTTTGTGGATTTAAGTAAGTATTTACCCAAGTGCGTCTCTCCACTCGGGGATGCTCTTTGTAGAAGTTTCTCTTCAAATTGAAGTAATTTGTTATCGAGGTTTTCATGTTCAATTTAATTTCTAGCTTATGTTTGATGAAATATTACGCATTAAGTAGTCTTATGTTTTTTTTTGGTTTTTGTTATGAATAATTTCAAAACTGAAAAAAATTAAGTGTTTGCCAAGCTCTGAAAAATATCGAATATTACATACGATAATAAAATAGCGAAATATTGCTCATAATGTTCACATGAATCTATTCTCGTTATGTGAGTATAGAATTTTGAATTGTAAATTTGCGTGTGCAAATTTTTTTTTTTTTTTTTCGCTTAGCTCTATTTTTGTCTTATTTTTTTGAGATGAATTTTTTTTTAAACAAAATTAAAAAGTTACAAAATAAAAAAATTAAATTAAAATTGGTTTAATTTTTTGTGTTTGAATTACAAAATGTATCCAATGTTGAAATAATATTGAAAAAGTGCGATGTTTCAAATATTTTTTTCAATTTCAAAAAAATAATTTTAAGTTAATATTGCAAGCATTTTTCATATGAGAAATTAAACTCTTTAGTGAAATAGAATGAGTTTAAATTTAATTTGTAATTTTGAAAAAATTATTGAAAATTCCTTTTTTTCAACTTTAAAAAAATTAATTTATTGATTTATTTGATTATCTGTACCGAGCTAATGCTCCTTCAGAATAAAAATATATGAAAAAAAAATGAAAAATAAAGGGTATTGGGAATTGCTGATACAAATTGAACAAAAATTCTTCCTTTTTTGATAAATTAAAATTAAAGATAAAAAAATACTACATTAAAGGGCAAATTGAAGTTTCAGATCAAAATCAAAAGATCAAAAGATCGTGAATTGTAATATTTTTTTAATAATAGAGAAAAAATAAATTTTTCCAATGTCAGTTTATTTTCATATTTAAAATTTTAAAATGTCCCTTTTTATTGAACTTTAATAAATTTAAATATTTTAATTGATTTTAATGAAAACTTACTTTTAGAAACTAAAAAATTTACTGTTTTATAATTTTTAAATTATTTAAGTGAAAAAATAAAATTTTTTCAGTTTGAATGAATGGATGGAAAAGTTATAAATTTAAATTTTTGAGTTAAATTAACCTGAATTATTTAAATTATTGATTGTTTTTGTTAATAAATTTGAGATCAATCATTTTGATGCTAATTTGATAATGAACCATTATTAGACATAACATGCCTAGTAATGTTTAGTATTAAATTCTTGAAAATTATCAAAATCATTAGATTAATTAAGTTTTAAAATCTTAGATGATCATTTTGATGTTAAAATTTGGTCCGCAACTTCAATTTGTCCAATATAGTGCAACATAAAAGTGAACCAAAATAGAATTATGTAAAAAAAGTTTAGAATATGTGAACAAATTTCAAATTAGGTAAACAAATTGAATAAAGCTATTTAATTGAATGCCTAATTCTCGAAACTGAAATAAAAGCAAACAATTGAAATTAAAATTTTTTTGTTTTCTTCAATTTGAAGGAACTTTAGAAATATCATTTTCTCTGATCTAGTTCACCTGGTATTACCCTTTAAAGCTTTTCATTTAGACAAAAATAATAACAAATAAAGAAAATTGAAATTAATTTTTCATCCTTCAAGTGTTTGACTTTGGGAAACATAGATTTATCTTTATCACAAATTTTACCCACTCTGCCCAACTTTAAATTTTTAATCTAATGATTTTTTTATCTATCTTATTATTTAATATTACATTTAGCTTTTTTCATTATAGATTAAAAAAATATTAAAAAAGGTGAGCAATTTTTAGATTAGCTGAACTAATAGTCAGAGTTGGTCAAAAGTCAAAGTTAAGTCTGAACTTTGACTTTAAATCTTATTTATTTCAAGTCAAGTCAAATCTTTGACTTTAATTTTTTTTAATAAAGTCAGGGTCAAAACTTTTTTTTTAATGTTTTTTCGTTAAACGGCGCTTTTAAGGGTTCTTATTTAGTAGGCCGCTAAAATAGCGAGTAATGGACAACTTTTTGTGTTCTTCAATTTTACAATTATCATTTTTTGATTATTATTTTATTCCTACTATGTGTACTTTTCTATTATTATTTTATTTATTTGTTTTCTGTACCGAGCTAGAGCTCCTTTAGAATAAG
>QEOQ01000355.1:1002459-1017319 GCA_010279815.1 Brachionus plicatilis | reverse complement strand
TTTTTTTCATGCGTTTTATTATATATTTTTTGTTTTAATAAAGTTTTAAAATGGAATGAAAGAAAAATTGAATAGTTGAATAAATGAATTAGTTTTAAAAAAAGAATATTTGAAAAGTTGAAAAGTTGAAAAATTGAATAATTGAATAAATGAAAAGTTGAAAAAATGAAAAGTTGAAAAATTGAATAATTGAAAATTTGAATAGTTGAATAAATGAAAAGTTGAAAAAATGAAAAGTTGAAAAATTGAATAATTGAAAATTTGAAAAGTTGAATAAATGAAAAGTTGAAAAAATGAAAAGTTGAAAAAATGGAAAGTTGAAAAATTGAATAGTTGAATAGTTGAATGAGTAATAAAAGAGAATAATTGAAAAATCGAAAAGTTGACTAGAATATATTTAAGTTGTATAATACAAATTATTGTCCATGAATGATAAAATGATAAAATTGAAAAATTGGGTTTTTAATTTTATTTTATTTTTTTTTAGTCAGAAGAAACAATTTTTTATTTTTTTATCTAAATATTATTTTTATTAATTTCGAATCAATAGAATGTTTAAAAAATAATAAGTTTAGTTACGATTTAAAAATATTTTGAATATACTAGATGAGTAAAACTATCAAATTTTTTGGCTTTCATTAATATTTTTTTTTTAAATTTAATAAAAAATTATACTCTTCGATCATAAATTCGTTCAAATAAAATTTTAATTTTTTTCAATGGTAACTTTTATGAAATTGACTTTTATTTTTATGCTTTTTACCAATATAATTTTTTATTGTGATTTTTTGGTAGTTATTTTTTACGAAAGTAATTAAAATAGATGATCTCGAATCATTATTTATTTTATTATTTTTTACATGGATAACTTGAACAAGCTGACATAAGTTTTCTATCATTTTTATTAATTTATATTATTAGAAATAACTTTCAATAAAATCTCAAATTTCGAATTTCAGTTTGTTGGTTTCTGTTCAGCTCGTCAATTCATTACAAATTCAAACAAATTCTTTAATTTAATAAAAATATTTCTTTTATTTTCTTAATTAATTAATTGTGACTTTTCTGCTTATTGTGAAATGTTCCATAAACTGTTCGACATTTGAGTGGTTATAAGCCTTCATTTTGTTTCCAAGAACATCAATTGATAATGAGTTTAAAGGTTTTTTTGCTTTAGCCAATGGAGGATAAAAAGTTTTAATAAGTTTTAAATATTCAGCATGATCAAAACTATCGAGTCTTATCCCAAGTGAAATTAGTCCCAGTTCTTTAAGCCTTTTTTCATATTACTTTTAACCAATTTTATAGCCTTCTTTAGAATCCGTCTCATATCTTAATATATTTTTTTGCTGTTGTTGGACTCTCAAAATCAATAGTAATTTTAAAAAATTCACTCTAATTAAAATTTTACAATTTGATTAATTTAATACTGTTTATTATAATGTACTTTTTTAAAATCGAATATAGTGATTTTTTAAACGCGAAATCATTTTTGATACCACAATTTTTTAATAAAATACCACAATTTTTAAGTTACATACCACAATTTTATTAAAAAAACCACAATTAATAAAAATATCCATTAAAATTAAGAAAAACCTTTTTTTTTTTATATTTCAACACATATTTATTAAAAAAAACACAAATATTAAAAAAAAGCTATATAATTTTTTTTTATTTCACAAAAAATTTTTTTAACCACACAAAAAATTCAAAAAAAATTTATTTAAGAAAAAAAAAAATTATTTTTTACCACATTTATTCGGATCAGCCCAGTATCTTCTTTTCGTCATTTTACTGCCACAGTTTTCGCATGATTTTGACTCGCTGTCAAACCCTTCGTTCTGATCTGATTCGATTCTTGGTCTTTTTGACAATACTTCATCTTCTGAATCTTCGTCAGATTCAATTCCCTTTCTCGTCGAAATTCGACCACTTTTTGCCATTTAACGCTTGATTGTACGAATTCATCTAACGATTCGCAATCATGCAAAAAATCAAAAGTCCTACCTGTGCTTCTTTTGTTTTTTGTTAAAGGTTCAGCATCTTCGACTGTGTCGTTAAAGTTATTTTCTAAAATGCTTGCACTGGACATTTTAAATTTTTTTTAATTTACATGTAATATAATTATTTCTATTTTACTTCCACTTTTTATTTTGAGTAATTTCAACACTTGTAAATAGGGTCAAAAATTTAAAAGAATGAGTTTTTTAATTAATTAATGGTCTTCTTAATCAAATAAGTGTCAATTTTATATAATAAGTGTTTTTTTATTTAATTAAGTGTAAATCTTTATTCTTATGGATTATTTTAAAAATTGTGTACATTTATTAAATAATTGTGGTATCATTTTAAAAAATTGTGGTATTCTATTAAAAAATTGTGTAACCGATTTTAATGGGCCTTTTTCAAAAAGATTAAATTTTATTTTGAATTTATGATGATCTTCAATATTTAGGTTTGCTTATTTTTGACTCTTTTATAAACCCTTTTAATTTCAAAATAAAATTAAAGACCAAGTCCAAAACCTTTTTTTAAATTGAAAATTGAAAAGAGTTTAAATGACTTTTTTTTTTTTTCAACGAGTCTGTTCGAAGCTTGAGATTTTAGTAAAAAATAAAACTTTTTTTTGAATGATATAGTGATTCAAATTTGGATCAATTTTTTTTCCTAAATATATCTAAATCAAATTCCTTTTTGCTTTTTTAAATTAAAATTATTTAATTAGAGTACATTTTTGTTTGAATTAAAATTCGAAATTCGTTTTTTATTCAAATATATAATCAATTGTATTAAATTTTAAAATTTTATTCACAGAAAATATTTTTAAATTTTAGTTAAAAAATAATTAAATACTAAATGAAATATAATTTTCGATTTTTAAATAAAAATGATCAACCAATTTCTTCTTTTTTTCTATTTTTTGATAACTAACTGAGATTTAAAAAATATTTCATTAAAATAAAAATCTAAAAATGATTAAATTAATGAATTAAAACGCTAAAAATTGATTATTTATTCTTGTTTTTTTCGAAGTTGACTCAAAGTAAAAAAATTTCGATTAAAATTTTACATAAAAATACAAAACCAGAAAAAAAATTTATTTAAAATATTTAATAGAGCAGAAATTTACATTTAAATAGAATATTATCTTTTTCTAAATTATCACCTGTGGCTCGTTAAATGTCGAGTCAAATGATGTTTCTCTTTAAATGTTTCATTACAAATTTCACATCTCAAAAATTTAATTTCACGACTCGATCTTTCTTTGGTCTCCATATATTTTGAACCGACTCGAATATTTTTCATAAAATAATTAGAAGTAGCCTCTTCTTTTTTGTGAAATGTTCTCATATGATAAACCAAGTCGCTTGTCAATCTGAAATGAGTATTGCACTTAACACACCAATTTTGTAAATCAGGTGAACCAATGGGGCTTTGAACGGGCTGTGAAGTCAAAGTTGACACTTGGCCAGGAATGGAAAGAGAAAAATTGGGATTTCTGATCATATTTGGATTAATTGAAAAATTTTGCTTCAAATCTGATGAATTTGCTTTAGACTGGTTCATCGTCTGGTATGGAGATAAACTCGGAGACAGCATCACCGATGATTTTTGACTAGTTAAATTAAATTTAGTTTGATTAGACACATAATTATTTAATTGTGACATAAAATAATCTCTTAAAGACTGATTTATGGAAACATTTTCAAGCGCTTCTTGAACAGAAAACTCTATTTCTGTATTCAATCTTTTTTTAGCAGGCAAACTACCGCAGACCAAATCTTGGTGCTTTCTCTTCAAATTATTTTCACCAAATTTGGGTCTATTCTCAATTTGTTTCGTACAATTCAGGTCTTTGAGCAAATTATTAATGTTATAGCTACAAAAGTAGCGGTAATGTAGCATCAAATTGTATTGATGCTGGAAAGATGTAGAGCATTTTTTACAGTAGTATTCCGTGCCTAAAAATAAATATAATTTTAAATTTTATTTGAAAAAAAAATTATTTACTCGAGTTGAAGGGAATATATTGAAGACCAAGAGATATTTCTAAATCCTTGGAAGGAAATGCATTCAAAAAGTCATTTTTGAAGATCTTTTTGACAGCTTTAAAATAAACTTTGCTATCGTTGAAAATTATTTCCATGTTTTGTTCTCGCGAGCTTTCAGACAACTCCATGTCATACATCCAATTTAAATCATCCTCAAAAACCGACTAAAAAAATTATTTTTTAGCAAAATAGCAGTCAAAAATTACAATATATCGAATGCCTTGATTTGTCTTGCCATTTGTTTCTTTAAGCATTAGGTCAATTGCTTTAGTTATAAAAAATTTCTCAAAAGAATCGCCAGAAAATTGTAAAGGACCAAACAAAATTTCCGGTTCAATCGATTCATCTAAAAGTCTTAGCCTCATGGTGACTTTTTTTCTAAATAAATGTTCACAAATTATGGGACTATTGCTGATATTTTTTTTTAAGGGGGACAGGGAAAGGTTTAAGTAAATATAAATAAATAAAATTTTTTAAAAAATTTTGTATAAAATTAATTTGACTAGCATTGATAAATATGCAAAAGCTTTTAATAAAGAAGTGAAAACTTATTTTGTGAGCATATTAATAATTTGTTATTTATTGGTATTTAAATTAGATACTTGTAGTTTAAGTTGGTTGTTCGACAATTAAAAATTAGCTCAGTAAATCTTTGGAGACAAATCAAATCGAAACAAAATGTTTGCAAAATAGAAACGGAAAAAAATGAGTATTAAATAGCAATTGAATATTGACGAGTTGACGAGAAATAAATTTGAAATTTAATATTCAATTATTTCTCATTAACCAAATAGGGAATTTAAGTTTTCATTTGAAGTGAAGATGGCAAATTAATTCAAGAAAAAAATCTAAATTAAAAGATTGAATAAGCATTATTGACTAGAGAATAAGTGTTTAATTTTTTTCTGTTTTCACGAGCCTGATAAATTTGGAAACCAAGCAAAAAAACTAGTTATTTATTTATTTCTAATTGAATATTTTGCATACGATTTACACTTAATTAAACAGATAGCTTTTGAAATTTTGCTTCGAGTTTAAGCTAAAAAAGTTAAGTGTCAGATTTGAATTTATTAAATTTTTCAACTTTCTATTAGAAATTTATTAATTTATCTCTTTTTCCTCTACTGTTCAATATTTAAACACGTATCACATGTCAATACTTTTTGAATTTGTCTTTTGTAATGGTGTTGTAAATTTCGAATACAAATTGAACACAAATTCTTCATTTTTTGACAAATTATAATTAAAGCTTATAAAAACTTACTTCAACATCAATATACTTTGTTGGACTTTTTTTACATAAAATAATAATTTTATTTTATTATTTTATTTTTTTTTAGCAAGTCGTGTCTATTAAAATCTTATTGATATTTATTTTTTGTTCTTTTTTCACATGAGAAAAATTATTTTAGGTAAAAAGGTGGAACAAAGTATATTTCACTATATTGAAGTATTTTTTTAAAATTTGTTTACTAACTTTAATTTTAATTTATCAAAAAATTAAAAAGTTTTGTTCTATTTGTATCTGAAATTCACAATGCCTTGTGAATTCCCAATGCCATTTTCCTTTAAACAGTATTGTGAAATTCGAATAAAAATTGAACAAAAACAATAATTTTTTGAATTAATAAATGTAAACTTTAATAAAATATACTCAAAAAAAATAGCTAAAATAATGAATAAATTTTTCCAATGTAAAAAAAAATGAAAAAAATAGAATATCAATAAGATTAAAATTAATTATTGATTTGTTTTTTTAAAAAAAAAATAAAATAAATTTTTTATTTTAAGTAAAAAAGGTGCAACAAAAAATGATGGACTTTGTTGCAGTATTTTTTTAAATATTTTATTAACTTTAATTGGAATTTGTCAAAAAAAGAAAAAAATTTGTTCTATTTGTATTTGAAATAATCAATGCCCTTCAAATAATATTTTAACTTATTATACTTTTATAATTCTGAATAATTTAAATAAGATTAAAATATTATAATTTAAATATAATTTTTAAAAAATTTTATCTCCTTACTATTAAAAAAATCCAAGCGTGAAAAAAGTTAGCATTCTAGAACATAAAAATGTTTTTGAAAGTAAAAATTTTAAAATTGAAGAATTCCTTAAAAGAATATGAAACTTTTTTAAAGCCAATATTAAATAGAATATTAAATTCTGAACACTCACTGATCAAAAATAATACACTCAATTAATATAAAAAATTTCAAGACATAAATTCAATTAAAATTTTTAAAATTTATTTTCTTTACTAAATTTAATTTATCTATGTCCTGTAACGAAATGTAACATTTATCATTAGCACCTTTAATTACTTACATTTATTTTTATTTATTTATCTTTAAATTTTTCACTTTTGTTTAATCTGAAAGGGCATTAGCTCGAGACAGCTAAACAAATCAATAAAATTAACTGTTCAACATTCAAATTATTTCCTATCTGAAATGACTTTTTCCAAATTTGGGTCTTGTTATTTTTATGATCCATTGATCACATTTTTTATGATAAAAATATTTATTTTAAATTTTATGAACAAAAAAGAAAATATTTAGAAAAAAAATTCGATTATGATTTTTACATTGAATTAGATCACAAAATTTATAGTTATTAAATAATAATTTCTTATTCCTAAATTTTTAACATTCAAATAAAATATTTTTTAAATTATATAAATTTTTAAAATAAAATATCCTTCAATTTTTTGATATTTAAATTAATTTTTAAAATGATTAGGGTAATATAATCCTGAGGTTGAGAATTTTTATCATTTGACTAAGTTCAATTAAAAAAATATTGATAATTTTTTTGAAGATTATCTCTTAACAGATGTTCCAAAAAACTAGACTTTATTTATAGTTGTATAAAATCGAAATAGAATCTTTGAATACTCGTTAATTTTGATTTAATTTTTTGTTTTAATTGGAGGAAGGTGTTTGAAGTATCAGAAGAAAAAATATAACATATAATAAATTTAGTATAGATAAATTAGGTAAAGATTATTTTATTTTTTAGTTTTTTTCACATATGTTTTAAACTTTAGAGTAATAATTAATTTATTTCGAATATTTATTATTATTTTATAGAATTAAATATTACACTTTAAATTTTATAAAAAAAATTAGCATCTAAATTTGATAACTTTCATGCTTCACTATGCCCTCTAAAACAAGAAATAAAAATGAATGTGTAAAGACTAAATTATTTAATCATGAGAAAAGATAAAATTGAGATTGCTTTAGATGCTGTGATAACTGGAAAACATGTTCCAAATAAAATACAAGGTCGTCCGCCAAAAAGCAAAGCTTATTTCAAAGAGGATGATCCAAATCGTCAAAAGATTCAAGTTAAAAAAACCCGGAAAGTAAAGGTCGGCTTTAAAATTTGATTAAATAAGTTTTTTATAAGGTTATATTTATTTAATGTATATTTTTATTATTACAATTTTTTTATTGATCTTCTTTGTTTTATTTCAACCTCATTCGATAAACTAAGCTCTAGCTAAAAATTTTTAATTTTTTTAAGTTTCAATTTAAAATTTCAATTTTTATTTAGATGAGGGTTCAAACGAATAAATTTTTTTTCATAGTATTCAATGTCATATGAAGCATTTTTCATGACTCAAATATTCTTTGGCAAAAAGTTAATTTAAAAGACAATTTTTTTTTCAAACAATTCTTTTTTATTTATAAGTTAGCTATAAAAACAATAAATTAAAATGAGAATTTGAAAGGTTTTTTTATCTCATAATTTAGTTGTATTATTTTTCGATAAATTATCAAAAAAAAAATCAGCAAACATATTTGATTGAATCAAGGGATCACAAAAATATTTGACAGACCGATTCAATGACTAATCAAAAAAATTGAAAAATCTGATTCTTTGAATCGTTATTAAAAAGTTTATTGTTGTTAAAAATTTACACTAAATTAGAGACACAAGTTAATAACACTTGAATAAATAAATTTACAATAGACCAAGACCAAGAAAATATTAAATTGTATTTTTCATCGATTCGCAAGTTAGTAAAAGTTTATTATCAGCCTACACAATATATTTGAATAGTAATCATGATTATTTTGCGAATTCAAACTTGATGAATTTTTTTTAAAATAAAAAAATTTCTTTATTTGATTAAATTCTCTTTTAATTTAGACTGCTTTATCATAATTTTGTTTTATTAAACAAAATAAAAAATTAACCATGCTTATTAAACGAAATTAGCAAATTTAAAATGTTTATTACAGAAATTCGATCTTTAAGTCTGAGAAGAAACTTTGAGTTTTTTATTTAAGAAAAAATTGTATTTTCTTTTAGCTAAAATCTAAAGAAAAAAGCTAACTCAAGTTATTTCAGAAATTTACATAAACAATGAATTTTTTTCTCAAAACAATCCTAAAATATTGATTTATGAACTCCTTAAATTCTTTTTGAAATTTATTTAAATTTCAAATTTACAAAAATTTTGAAATTAAAAAATTTAAGCTCGCAACTGAATAAAATGCCATAAATTTAAATCAAGTGTGCTGTTTTTATAAACAAATACAAATTGATTAATTTTTTTTATTTAATATCACTTGAAAAACCAGGTAATAAGGTCTGGCTGCCCAATTAATTCGCTGCATGAACGTGAATATTTAGCCTTATCAAAATAAAATTTTCACTTAAATTAAGATCTATACAATTTCACCCTAGTTACAATTTAGTTTAATAAAGACAAATCTAGAGTCTTTAGCTTTTTTAAAAAAATTAATATTTTTAATACATTAAATGATTAAGCGACGATCTAAATAAATCCAAAATATTTTCATAAATAATTTTTTGATAAAATACAGTGTCGCAACCAACAAGATTTTGGCTTGATTTCCAAAAGGCTCCTGGGACAAAATGAAATTTTCAGATGTAAAGTTTTAGTAAAATAAAATGAAATGAAAATAAAATTTTTATTTTTAGTCGAAACATGATTCTATTTATGATGAATTCGACAATTCTATAGTAGATAGGTATTTTTTATTAATCAAAGCATTTTTTTTAGTTAATAATTTTTAGTTTAAGTGAATTGAGCATTGCAAGTACCCTGCAATTAAATCCAAGTTCAAAAGAGTAATAATCTTTAAAACAATCTAATGATAACAAAATTGTATATTTATGATTACAGAGCCATTAATAGAACCATAAGTGATGTCATTTCGACTTATCTTTGGACAAGCGATTTGAGGCAGCCATGTTTTAATGGTATCCAAAATTTTAAAAAAAGTGTGTAATTTTTAATTAAAATTATTAAGATTCGAGAAAAAAGACAAAAAAATACGAAAAAGTTTCCAATTTTGATCACGAAAATTTAGATCTTATAAAAATTAATGAGAGATCTTCATCTAAAATGGCGGTACCAACACTTGATTTTAGTTCATTTACAGAAAAAGAGCCAAAAACCGACGAAATACACAATAGAAAGGACAGAAAGTACGAGTCTTGTGCATTTTTAATTTAAATCATTTATTTTATTTTTAATCATTTTTGAAAACTTAAATTGAATGAAGCTTGAGTGATTTTTTGATTAAAATTAAAATATGAGCTTTTTAAAATCAAAGCAGTTAATTTAAAAAGCTCAATAAAAAATTTGTTTGACCATATGAAAAAAAAAATTTAAAAAACTTTTTTAAATCAAAGCTCATTCGGAAAACCAAAATCTCAAGAGAACATTTTAACCACAAAACAGGAATCAACTAGGAATTCAATTGGTAAGTCATATTTGATCACAAAAAGAAAAAAATTTATTTTTGATCACAATTTTTAAAATAAATTAAAATTTCATGAGAAGATGCTAGAAAAACATTTTAGCACAGAATATGAAATTATTTTAAAAATTGTGATCAAAAATAAATTCACAGATTTCAATTAAATTAATTTAAAATTCATTTTTTTTTCAAGATATTAAATTAAAAGGGTCTGAGTCAAATTTAAAAGTAAATTTGAAATTTTTTAATTTTTAATTAAATAAAATTTCCAATTTTTCTAGCCAGAATTTCATAGTCATGCAAATGTTAAACATGACATTGAAAGTTTATTATATGAACTTAAATTGTTAAAAAATAATATTGGTATTTTTTTTAATTATAATAATTTGGAGTTTTAAAGTAAAAAATTTAGAATCAAGCGAGTATTACAACCAAGAAGTGGAGAGTAGATTGTCAAAACAAGAATTTGAAAAATTGAATTCAATGGCAGTCAATTTACGGGATTTATTGAATCGTTTGCTTGAAAAAAGAAAAATCGCCAAACGAAACATAGTTGCTGAAAAGATGACCCGCGAAGAGATTCAATCAGAAAAAATTGACACTCAGAAAGAACTTTTAGCTTTTGAGGAAAAACATGGAAGACCAGTAAAAATTTTTAATCATTTTCTTTCCATCAAAACTAAATTTTTTGTATAAATAGCAAACAAAATTAGAAAAAGATCTGATGCGTCCATTGTATGATCATTACAGAAAAGTAAAGCGTCTTCTATCAAAATATACAAGCAGTGTAAGCTTTTAAAATAAAAATTTTTTAAAATTTTTTATTTACTTTTAAAAAGAAAGGAGTTGGCGAATTGAAAAATGAAGAAAATCTTGCCGACGAAGATGAAATTCATAACATTAAGGACAACAAGCCATTTTTGAACCTTCACTCGCTCAGCTTGTGAGATGAATTAATTTTATTAAAGAAATTTAAAAAAATTTAAATAAATTAGAAATGAGTTGAATAGGGAAAAAGAGATGGCAACGCTTGAAAAATTAAAATTAAAGGAATCAATAAAAAAATATGAATTCGAATTCATTAAATCAACTGGTCGTTCACTCACAAAAGAGGACCGCGAGCTTCACAAAGAAGAATTTGAAAAATATAAATTTCTCAAAGCTAAGCTTAAATTGATCGACGCATTGATCGAAAAATACGAAATCAACCATTTTTCTAAAGCAAAATAAAATTTTTTATAAGTTTTATACTAAAATTATATTTTTTTAAAGGGTGTTTATTTATAGACCTATAAAGCATTAGATGAATCATTTTTAAAAAATTTTTTTATTAAAATCAAAAACGATGCAAAAATTCTTGATGCATTGATTAATCGCTAAACAATGATTCTCCTCTTGATTATAGCATATTTTTGTATTTTGAAAAATATTTAGAGTAAATAAAATTTATTGTTAATAATTGTTAATTTTTTTTTAAAAAGAAGACTTATATGCGATATTTTAAAGATATGGCCCACATTGAAAAATTGGAAATTATTCCAGTAATAAATTTTCTTTAATTGCTAAAAAAATTGTTATGGATAGAAGAAGAATTTTTTTAAGCTTAATTTCCGATCAGAATTTCTAGATTCACTAAAAAATTTAAAAAATAATAATTGTTTTGTTTATCATTGGGGAAACAACTGTCTTTTATGGTAATAATAATTTTTTATTTAAAATAAATCAAAGGTTTTTTAGAAGACAGACGTTTTATAAATTTAATTAAAATTTCACGTTTTTCATTTTAATAATTGAGTCCTAGAATTAAATGGAAAAAAATAAAAGTAAAATCATCAATCTTAAATTTTACTTATAATGTTTTTTTAAGGTAAATTTAAGATAAAATAAAGTAATTCCTGATAATTTTCCTTTTTGCTATTATTGAAAACTTAAATATTATTTTTGAATGAACAGTTTCCTCAATTTGGGAATTAGATTCTTTTTTTAAGTTACATAATTAAAGAAACTTTAAGTGCCAATTTTTATTTTATCTAAAATTTGTTTTTGAGAAATTTTTAAAATAAATACTTTTTAAAATAAAATAAAAAATAACGCTATATCAAGTTAAATTTAAAAGATAAAATTGGATTACATCACGATAAATTTTTAAAACTCAATCATTAAGTTTAACATTAATAAAAAAATTCTCATTCTTAAATTTAAAATTAAAATAAAAAAAAGGCTTTCAGAAAAAATAAATTTTATTTATATTGTTTTTTAGAACAAAAATGGAATATAATTAATGAATAAATGACAAAAGCAAAATTCAAAATAATTTTAGAATATTCCAAAATGTTTTTAAAGCGGACAAAGGCTACAAAAAGCCAGGTATATCTAAAATTTTAATTCAAAATTTTTTTAATATAAATCCCATCGACAATTATTCAGAACTAATTGGAAAAAATTTATATTTTTGTTCTAAAGAAATTTTATTTTTTAATTAATATTAAAACCACCTTTTCTTATTAATTTAATTAATTTAAATTAAAGCTTAAGTTAATATATTTTCTTTGACTTAAAATAAAAAAGAATAGACAATTAAATTAAAATAAACATTATTAAATATGAAGCTGCAATAGTTTGGATAAATGTGATGCCTCAATGAGTTAAGGTAAAAATTTTCCTCATTCGAAACTCAACATTATGTTAGTGAATGACGCTGAATTTTGGTAACCAAAACCATTTAAATAGACAAACTCTATTGCATAACATACAAATTTTAGGAATAAAATTTTTAAACTTCGCATCTATATTTTTCAAATAGCTTCTCAGTTTTAATGATCTATTTGTGCCAAGAAATTCAAGAAAATTTGTGACAAAAATTTTAATCAAATGTCTAAGCAGGTTTCCGACCAGAATTCAAAGAGTTTAACTAATTTAAAAGAAATAGATGTCAACCAATTGAGCGATACCAAGAGCAAATTTGACCAGTTGCGACAATCTCTGCATTTGTCGAGAGAACACGAAAATGCGCCACAAATTACCAATTTAGTCAATTGTTCCTCGGAAACAAATCTACTGGAAAAAGTCAATGGACCAGTTGATGAACCGAAAAAAAGTCCGGAAATTTTCGATTCATCCTTGAAATATTTGGCTGCTTACCGGTGCTATTACTGGTCCAAGAACGACAACATACGCAAGGGAAAAATTTTTCTGACCAGCAACGAGCTTTTCTTTAAGTGTTCAAGATTGCCTTTTGTAAAGCTTCGACTTCACTTTGCTGAAATAATCAATGTGGTCAAGATAAAAAATTACAAACACAAATTTGAAACAGTGGTCAGCATAGACACTGCCTTTGGATCTTCTTATGCATTCTACAAATTTCGAATGCCCAGAACAGTGGTTAGAACAAATATACTCCAGTTGATTGAGGAATACAAGAGAGTTTCTGAGCTCGGCGACTTGGGACCAGAGCATACCCACTTGCTGAAGTTTCGCAAGTTGGGACAGCCAATTTCCAATCTAAAAGGAGTTCTTAGACAGTCTATGCACAGACAGACCTCGGAAGAGTATGGCGAACAAAAGGCAGATAACAAGACTAGTCAATCAACAGGAAATCAAAAACAAGAGTCCCGTTTTAAGTCTTTGAGACGAATTAAGTTAGACAGATCAAAAAGCACGGATTTAAATGGCCAAATGGAAAGCAAAAAACGTTCCAAGTACCTAAAAAGACAATTGGGCAAAGTATTTGCGCAAAAGTCTTATGAGCAATCTAGTGATGAAGAGAGCGAAATGAAGATCGAGCCCGAGTCGTGCAGTCTGGCGTCAACTTTGGGCTCGTCTGAAGACGAAACATTAGATTCAAATCAGGCAAGTGGAACTGAGTCTGACATCGATGAGCAGTATGATGAAATTGTAGAGGAACATCAAATTGAAATTAGAGAAGAAACTATACTTGTTGACAAAAGTCAATCTGAAAATTTTACTTTAAAAAGCAGCTTTTATGTAACTCTTTTTATAACTTTTGTTTCGATAGTTATTTTTTTTATTCTTGCTTTGAACAATTTTAAGAAACTTTCTTCCATCGAAAGAAAAATACTTGAATTGATTTAGATTAAAATTAGAAGAACTATTCTGATCAAAAAATGGTTCTTCTTTGTTATTTTTTTCTTTAAATAAATGCCATATTTTTTTCTATTTATTTAATAAAAAAAATGTTCTATTGTACTTTTTCAAATTTTGAGAATTGTTCAAAATTTTTTTGTGAATTTTGGAACAAAGAAAAAAACAAATTTTTCAAAATAAAATAACTATTTTTTCTATGAGTCTAAAAATTGTTCTGCAAAATGTTCCAGCTGATACAAACTTTGTGCTAACCAAATTTAGTCTATGCAAAAACTCTGCAAAGCACTAAATGAGTGTCTAATTAAGAGAGAAATGCTTCTATAGAAAAAAATAATCAATTTTTACTATTTTACAATTTTAATCAATTGCTCAATTTTACAAATTTAAAATTTTTCTTTTTTAATCAATAGTTTATTTAGCGGTTTAGTGAATTTCAAAAAGAAATTGAATAGAAATAATTCTTATCTTTGATTTATTAAAATAAGCGATAAGAATATATACTTAATAAGATACTGTAACTTTTTTTACCTAAAATTATTATTTTAATGTGCAAAAAGACAAAAATAAAACATCAATAATATTTAAAAAGATTATTGAGTTTATTTACTATAAAAAAAATAAAATAAAAGTATGTTGTAGTATTATTTTAGTATTTATTATTATCGCTTATTTTAATAAATCCCAAATGAATTTTTTTGTTCAATTTGTATTTGAAATCCACAGCTATAAAATTATTTTGCTTTTCTTTTAATCATTTGTAAATAATCCCCGTTTTTTTTATCCCCAAAATTAATTTTAACTGAAAACTATTACCATTTTATTTATTCCTATAACAAATTACTCCCAAAGTAAACTTTAAATAATTAAATAAAAAAACTTATTAAATATTTATTTTGAAAGAAAAAGATTCGGCTCAGACTCTTTTAAAATTAATTTAGCTAATTTAACAGGGTATAA
>QEOQ01000355.1:965639-1001740 GCA_010279815.1 Brachionus plicatilis | reverse complement strand
AAAATTGTTTCTAAATCCTCAATTAATTAATAAATTGATATAAAAAATTAGATAAAAACTTGGTGCATCAAATGTAATTATTTAAATCTTTATATAATTTAAAATTTTAAAAAGCTTCAGTTGACAATACTGTCCGCCGCTGGTCTTTTCAGGACATGCAAATTTTGGATAATATAGCTACCATCTACAGCTCAGTTACGAGCATGATTATCACAGTGGACAACACCTTTGTTATAATTGGATGTGAGAACAAAACCGTTCAGGTAAAATCACTTATTACAGGAACCGATATTCACGACTTGGTGGGTCATAATTCAGAAATAACCTGCTTGGCTTCTTCCAGAGATTGCGAAAGAGTTTATGTGGCATGTACAGATGCAAAATTGTATCTATATGATTTAAAATCAAGGGAACTAATAGCTATTTTAATTGAGCAAGAATCAAGTATAAATGATCTGAGAATATCTTCTGACAACAGTTTTCTATTTTCATCTTCTGGAGTAAGTTAAATAAAAAGGAATTTTTTAAAGGATGATTTTTTTTCCTTAGAATTCGTTGTATGTGCTAAATTTAAAAAAGAAAAAGTTTGTCTCAAGACAAAAAAGCAAAGAAATCGAACAGAATCGATTGATAAAAGCCGTAACAATGTCTAAAGAGGGCGATATGGCTGTCACAGGTGACGAGTCAGGGGTGGTAAATTTATGGAATCTAAAGAATGGAGAATTTATTGAAACACTAATTGAACCGAATGAAAATCAACGTTTAGGAGTATGCAAACTTTTGCTCTCCAATTCAAATCTATTCAGTGTTGTCGCATTCACAGACAATACGGTAAGTGTGTTTGACAACGAAATGGGTGACATTGCTGCTGAATTCAGTGAACATCAATCACAGGTCAAGCATTTATTTATATTAGAGGATAGCAAAAGAATTCTTACATCTGATGGATTTAACCAATGCAAAATTTGGGTTGCCCATACTGGTCAACTTCTTGAATCGATTACAGTTGCTTGTAATTTGTTGGCACTATCGCCTGACATGCAATATGTTGTTTCGGGACCTGGAGAAAATATGTAAGATCAATTTATTCTAAAACATGAAAACTATTTGAATAATTGAATCTAAAATTTGCAGTTAGTTAATAGGTATTAAAAAATATTTTTTTCCTTTGTTAAAAATTTTTAATTAAAACTGCATTAAAAAAAATTTTCTTAANGTTATTAGTGAAAATTTTAAATCTAAATAAAAATTCAAGCGTTTTTGAAATTCGCTTTGAAACTTAACTACAAGTTTTAAAAGAATAATGACTTATTTTAAAATAAGTTATTGTTATAGTATTTTAATCTTTTAAATGAATTGTTTAATGGGATTTTTTAAAAATTTATCCGTAAAGCAAGAACTATTTATACATTAAGTCATTATTCTTTTAAAACTTGTAGTTAAGTTTCAAAGCGAATTTCAAAAACGCTTGAATTTTTATTTAGATTTAAAATTTTCACTAATAACAAGCTTGAAATATGATGATATCAAAAACAGCGCTAGTCTTACTAATTTCAAATGCTAGTGAAATATTGAATTTTGTCTTTTTTAAATGCTATAAATTGATTTATTTTTTTTTTTAATTTTTTTAATTACATTAGGTTTTATTTGTATTTATAAAAAAAATTTATAAATTTTTGTTAATGTGGTCCTTTGAGGACCCTTGCCTAGTCTGAAATAAATTTTTGTTAACAAATCTTTTTTTTTAGCTTTTAATGGTCACAAAATTAAATCAAACTCGGAAAAACTTTTTTTTATTAAACATTACCAATTAATTAAACTCAACCTAATTAATTAAAAAAGCTTAAAAATTTAAAAATAGTTCTTGTTTTTGGGTAAAAAATTTTTATTTCCAAGTCATCGTTTAATCTAGCTAATTTGTACTAGAGTTAGATTGCTTGTTTTTTTTTCATTGATTAAAGAAAAAATTCCAATTTAAACTCAATTTATTCACAACTACACATAAAAAACGCGTATAATATTTTTAAATGACAACAAGTCACGGAGGGGGCTGCGCCCCCTCCGTACCTCCCCAGCTTTGAAATTTTAAAATATATTTTACAGACACTTGATTTTACAATTGAGGTTTTTTGACATGTCATTAAGATGTTGTCTGCTTTTGAAAGTTATTTTAAAAAAAATATATATATATATACGAACGTTTAGTTTAAAATATATAATAATTATTCACGAGTTTAAATTCNGAGAGGGTAACGACTAACAGTGTGACTTGACAGATAAACACACGAGAAAAAGTTTATTAAATATTTATTTTGAACATTATTAATATTTTTTTATTTTGAACCTCCCCAGCTTTGAAATTTTAAAATATATTTTACAGACACTTGATTTTACAATTGAGGTTTTTTGACATGTCATTAAGATGTTGTCTGCTTTTGAAAGTTATTTTTAAAAAAAAATATATATATATACGAACGTTTAGTTTAAAATATATAATAATTATTCACGAGTTTAAATTCTAGGCTTTTAAAGTGGTGGGGAATAACGCAGTGTATTATTAATTTTCTTTGTAGAACCAATTTCAAAAGAGACTGTGAATTTGTATATTTAGAGATGTACAATGACGCTAACCTATTATATTGAATATATCTATTAAGGTTTTTTATTTGTGGAGAAATAGCATTTATTTCCGCGAAAACAATAACGGTTTATTTCCTTGAAACGCTATGCTATGATTTAACAAAACGAATCCTTCTTTGTTGAGGTGAAAACACCGATGAGATTTGAGCATTTGATCCATATTTTTCGTCTATTGTCTTTAACATCATGCCAAGTTAAATTGTTTGCGTAAATTACTTTTAAACAGTAATTACATAAAAAAAGAATACAAAAGTTATTTATTCAAATTTGGAATAAATAACCTTATTTTAAATTTTTTAAAAATTAAAAATACTATAATTTACTCTAAAACAATCATTAAAAAACTGAGAAGTATTTTTTATGTATAGTTGATAGCCCTTCTTAATTTGTGGCCAAAGTTGAAATTAATCTCAAATTTTTGTTAGTAAAATAATCCAAAAAAAATCCTGCTTGAGATTGGATTTTTTCCCATCTTATTAAAAAAGTTTAGAAAATTTTAATTCCAATTTTTTTTTATTAAATTGCTTAAATTTTATTAATTTATCAGTTTAAATAATTAGCTCTCTAGAGTGCTTGAGAATTTAATATTGATATATTGTTAATATTTTATAATGTTAGAATATTTCTTCAACTTTCTTGTTTGCTATTTCATTCTTTGGTTAAGCTTACCATACTGATGACTTTTTTAAGAGATGTACTTCCAAAGTTGTTCCGATATAAACCTTTGATTATTTAATTTTTTTGTTAACTTTCTTTTTTTAATAAACAAATTAAATAAGTTAGCTAAGTTAAAATGCGAATAAATTTGAGGTCACGCGAGAATAATTAAGCTATAAATTAATGGTTCATAGAATGTGGCCAATTATTTTATAAGAAAACTTTAAAGGGTACCATTTGGAGTAGGCAAGTTTTTTTGCATTTTTCATGAATAGTATCTAGAATAAATTTAGTAAGCAATTGACTATTTTAGAGTTGGAAAGAAATTATTGAGTTTTTTCTAAGATCGTTTCTTCAAGTTTACTCAAAAACTACAATATCAATTTAATTTATATTACCCTTAATATTGTGCGCTTTTTGATAAAAAATTTTCAAAAAATTAATCAAATTAAATTCGCACTTTTTTTTAATTAATCAACTACTAAGCAATAGATTAATTTTAAATAATTCGACAATAAAACACAGAAACTCCTCCCAACCTCGTATACCCATCTTTTAACATTGCCAAAAAATTTTCAATTCAAGTTAATAGGAAAACGAAATATTAATTTTATATTGTTGTAGTGAAAAAAAAAGATTCGGCTCAGACTCTTTTAAAATTAATTTAGCTAATTTAACAGGGTATAAATAGCCTGGTATCAAGGAAATTATACAGTCAGATTTTCAATTTCAAAAAAAAAATTTATTTTAGAAAATTTCGAAACATTAATAAACAAAGAACAGTTAAAAGGAAAAAAAAAATTGAAAGAATCATTGTTATTAACTCTGCCCATATGGCCGGTCCCAAGCCCGGATGAAAAAAGAGGAGGGGTGATGATGATGCAGGCGCATAGAGGCCGGGATGAGGAGGCTTGCAAGCTAGAGCTGATGATAGTCTGTTGGGTCCAAGAGCCTTAGTGAAAAAAGTAAAGTGTCTTTAGTTTGGATAAGCTTGTATCCAGATATAGATACGCTTGGTTTGTGGTTCCAAGCTAGTCTAAATATTATTATATTATTCAGATATAGATACAATATATTATTTTTTGAAAGTGAAAAATAATGGAGCAACAGCATCAGGATGATAGCGGAAAAAAGACAGTACTGTAAGACAAAGCTCAATTTCGAACTGTTGAGCAAATATTTGCCCAAGTTCGACCAGTAATTTTTTAAAGTGTATAAAATAAAAGCAAATTTTCTTAATTTATCTTAATTTTATTATCAAATTTTAAAATAATTTAATTCATAACCTTAAAATCTTTTTTGATCTTTTTATCCTTATTTTAAATACATCCCTATCTTATTAAAATTTCCAAAATTTTTTTTCTTTTTTGAATTAAAGCCAAAAGTAAACCTGTTTTAAAAAATTTTAATTCATTTTATACAAAAGGTACATAATTATTGGAATGACTTTGCATCATTTGAACCATTTTGTATTAAAAATCTTTGATGACGAGAATTATTTCCATGTTGATAATTTAATACCAGATTCAATATGCAAAAACAATAATCTTTTCATAACAGGAAGAAAATTTGACTTAACATATATATTTTATGAAAAACTTTAATTTTAATGAAAATAAGGAGATTTTAGACTAGTAGACTTTTATAAAACTGAAAAATAACATCTATTTTTGAACATGTATTTTTAAATTAATTAAACATGAAATGAAATTTTTAAAGATAATAAGAGATTTATCTAAAAATTTTGAAATCCCCTTGCAATATTTAAATAAAGTATTAAAAATCAATTTTAGATAAAATATTTTAAAGGCTAAAAATTAATAATTATTCCATAACTTGTTATTATGGAATGATTAAGAAAAATTAAGATAAATTAAGAAAATTTGCTTTTATTTTATAAACTTAAAAAAATTACTTCACTCATTAATTAAAAATTTTGAAAAAATGAATATTCAATTTAATTTTAGAAAATCTAAAATATCAGTATCACAAAGATACTTAAGATTACAGGGATCAGTTTAAAGATTACCAAAACTAATTAAATTTTACAAAAATTTTGAGTAATTTAACATTTAAATCAACAGTGTCTAGGTCCAAAAGCTGGCGCAAGTGACCCATAAAAGCCTGTGAACAACTTTTAATCTTTACTTTTACCTCTCCAATCTGCACAAGTGCCAAGCATGGCCTCAATAGCTTCCACATTGGCATTCAACAAGCCAGAATAAAACATCAAATCGCCAAAAACCTGTCCAATCCGACCTCACCAGTCTGATCCAACAAAACAATATTTCTTTTTCTCTGGCACAAAACAGTCTCCAAAAATCCAGTGGCTGCACCAACTGCCATCTTCATTCTCAAGCACAAATACATCAAGTCTGCATCGAACTTGACCGTTTCGCTAGAGCTGAGCATTAGCGAAATGGACATTCTGCCATTCTGATACCAATCATTAAAAAAAATTAATAAAATAAAAATGACATCTCGAAAAATATTAGAAATTTATTTATTTAATATCTAAACATTTTGATACATCAAAAAATTTTTAGCTTAAAAAGTCATAGAAATTATTTTTTGGGTTTAAATTTTCTTTAAATACAAATTGTAAAATTTGATCAAATTTTCAATTTGCTTTACAACACTTGATTTATTAAGGATGCTATTTCTTTATTTTTAATGCAAACAAAATTTATGATTTATATAAAAATTAAGCTTTACAAATTTAAAATAAAAATTTTTTAAAATCATTTATTCGAATATTTAAATATTATTTAAACTTGATTTAAAAAGCAAAAATAATAATTACAAAATATCAATCAATATAATTTAATAAATGTGTTTTTTTAAATTAAACTAGTTTATCAAGTTTCCTATTTAGATTTAAAAAAAAAAGAAGCCACAATCATAATTGACACACACATCTAGGTCAGAAAAAAAAAATAACTTTAAACTTCAAATTAAATTAGATTAAAAAATTAAATTAAAATTTCAAATGTTCAACTCACCAAAATAAAAATAAAAACAGTAAGCTTATAGAGCTCTTTGACAAAGAAAAAAAAAAAGAGCTCGGGAATAGTTATCGAATTTGACAAGAAAAAACATTCAACCGATTTCTATACATTTACCGAATAAATCCGAATCCGCTTAGTTAAGCTAACCTTTAAAAAGTTACCATTTATTTACAAAATTTATTCGTTTTGTCCTAAAACATGGAAGCTAAATCGGCATTTTTAAATTATCTGTATGGGCGTCGTTTTAACAAACTCTTTCTTTATCTCTTGTGTCCTTTGTCTTTTGCGTCGTTCAGCATCTGCAGTCACATAGCCCCTGTTTATTTCTTCAATCAAATCTTCTATGTTTATCTCTTTTTTGGGCTGTGGTCGCACTCGTGGCCCTCCATTAATCGGATTTCTTTTCTTAAGCTCCTTAATCATTTCATTGTTCTAAAAAAAATAAAATTTAATGCCAACTAAATTAAATACTCAGCACTGTGACAAAAATTTTTTTTTTATTTAAATTCAATTCCCCGAATTTATTTAAAGCTTTAAAAAAAGAATATTAAGATAAGGCAAAATGTAATATATTTTTGAGAGAAAAAAAAAAATCTAAAAATCACAAAATCTAAAAAAATTTTCATTCAAGAAAAGTAATAACAAATTCACAATTACTTAAAAATGAGTTTTAGAAAAATTTAAATGTAAAACCAAGGATAATTTTTTGAAAATCCCTTTTAATTAATTGCGAATTTATTATTACTTTTTTTAATGAAAATTTTTTTAAGTTTTTTTATTTTGAGATTTTTATTTTTTCTCTCAAAAATGTAAAAATATAAAAATGTTCAATAAATTACATTTTGCCTAAAGATAAATGGAACAGCAGTAATTTGAAAAATGACCAAAATTTTTGTTCTAAAAAATTAGATTTTTGTATGCAAAAATTGATGATTTTTCGTAAAATAAAAATAAGTAAAAATTTAAATATTTGTTGAATTAAATTAAAGTTAAATTTTTTTGTTAGAACAAACAAACAAAAAAGATGTGTTCAAAAAATTCTTAAAGTAATTCAAAAAGTAATTTAAAATGATGAATTATTGTCTAATCATTAATTTGTTTTGAAAGCTTAATTGTAAATTCACTCAAAAAAAATTTTTTTCGTAATAAAAAATTAGTCTTGTTAAAAATTAAAAATAATGTTCCGATGTTTTTTGTTATTTTCTGTTTTTGATTGCAATATAAAAAATTGAAACCAATTTTTCTATATTTCTTTTTATAAAAATCATCAAATTTTGCATTGAAAAATCCAATTTTTAGAAAAAAAATTTTAAAAATTTAAATAAAAAAGGATTTTGGTAAATTCGGGTATCAAACCATCATAGTAAATTATAGATGAAAAATTCTTTAAAAACGATTTTTTTTTCCTTTAAATAAAATCTTAAACATCATTTTTAAATCAATCAAATTAATAAAAAATTAAATTAATTAATGCTCTAATTTTGGTTTCTTTTGGTCCATTAAAAAATTTATTTTAAAATTAAAAACTCTACTCCGATTTTGTTTTTAGATAATTTTTTTTTAATCTTCAATTTAAATTTTTCAAAAAACAAACATTTTATTTCTGAATTCGTACTGAATTGAAGGCACAAAAAGTTTTTTAGGCTAAAAACAATTTTTAAATTTTAATTCAGCTTCTATAAATTTCCAATTTAAATTTAAGATTTAATAGAAATTTTTTGTAAAGGCTTAATTTAAATTGAAAAATTTTTTTGATTAAATAACCGTACCTTTAAAACAAATTAATTAAACTTAAGTTTTCACCTTATCACCTTAAAATTATTTTTTCTAATTTTTATTCTAAAATTCACAGTACCATCTGACTAAGCAAAAACTTACTGTAATATGCTGTCTGGCAGCTTTGTTGTGACTGGGAGATTGTCCGTTTGTGTTGGCTGCAGCTGCTGCTTGATCCAACTCCTGTTTAGCCCTCAATTCGTTATCAATTTTAGCTTGCTGTCAAAAATTTTATTAATTTCTTAAATAAATAATTTAAATTTTACATTAAAAGCTTTGAGAAATTTGACAAATGTGGAATAGAATGTATTTGGCGATTGCGATCTTGGCGTTTCACCAAAGTACTCAACACATTGGTTAAACTGGTCCTGGGAAAGCTTGTACTTATTTGTGAGCTCGTTATGCTGTTGTTCGGCTTTTGACAAAAATTCCTTCAGTACATGAGTGTCTGTTTTTGATTCCTGTCTAATTTCGTATTCTTTTTTGGTATTTTTCATTCCCTTGGCCAGTTCGTTCATGTCAAACTGAACATTTTCAAGTGACACTAGAAAATAAAAATATTTTAAGATTAAAAACCAAATTTGATTTTTTGCAATTTTTTTTACCCATCGCTGCTTTGTCTATAAACATCAGCTCAGAGTCGAAATTCTTCAAATCGGGAAATTTTTCGCTAACTGTTTGAACAATGTAGTGCAAAAGAGTTTGCCTCTTGTCGTGAGTTTTTGTTTCCAAAAGCTAAATAAATTGTTAACATTTATTTTTTTCTTTTTTTTTTCTTACAGTTTCCAAGCTTTGGAGTTTAAATCCATAAACTGGTCCTCTTTTGCTACTATTCATGTAATTGCCAAAAGCCAGAACAACTTCGAGTAGTTTTTTCAGCTTTTTACTTTGCCTTATACTCAAAGAAGCTGAGCTGACTGCGTTAATTTGTGGCAAGAGATTTTTATAAGTATCAGAAAAGTTTGCTATAAAGCTCATGATATTCAGTTTTTGCGATAAACGCTCCACTTTGCTAAGCTACAATAATTAAGTTTAGAAAATTTATTTTTAATTTAATTTTTATAAATACCGCATATAAAAATTGGTCTTCTTCGGACAACAATTTTGTATCCTTTCCACTGTCTGTATAAGTACTAAACGCTTTGAGCTTGAAAAAAAATGTATTAATTTTTAAAGCTAAAAAATTTCGAATATAAAAAAAAAATTTTAACTTTTAAATCACTTAAACTATTTTCGTTCTGGTGAAATTAACAGGTATCATTATGATTAATTGGAAATAATAGTTCTCAAATTAAAGATTTTTGATTTTTGAAATGATTGATTTAGTTAATTTAATTAATAAAAAAATTAAAAAAAATGTTCAGGAAACTAATTTTATTTTTGACATTTTTTTTTTTTTTAAATAATTTATGGGGTGACCCCAGGGCACGTCCGAATGGTTCAAGACCTTCGTTTGAGCCCGCATAAAAAAGAAAAATTGATATAAATTTTGATGACTGAAAATTAGAAAAAAAAAAAAATCAGATAAAAAGTGATTCAATTAAAGCTAAGTTTTGACATTATCTTTATTATATTTCAATTAATTAGAAGGTTCAGATAATTATTAATCTTATAATAATTATTGTTATTATACACAATTCTCTGATATTGTTCCACCACATTTCGATTCTTTAATTTTAACAACCATTTAATTTTAAAAATTTTAAACTTAAAAAAAAATGACTTTTTATAAAAATTTTACAAATTATTTAGAAATAATTGTTCTTTTAATTCAAACTTATTCACGTTAGTTTTCTAAAAAATTGAAAAAACCTTTTGAAAAACTTCATTATGTGTCAAATGTAATAAATGATTTGTTAATATGTCCTAAATAATTGAAATATTTTATTAGATGATATCTTAAAAAAGAATTGAAATTGTTATTTTGCAGTGTTGATTTGAAATTACATAATGTTGAATTTTATAATAAAAGATATTAAAACGAAACAAGCAAACAAGAATTTTTTGCAATCTTTAAAAAAATCTTTTTTTCTTTAATAAGAAATTATTTACAATTTTTACTGAAATCTACATAAAAAAAGCAAATTTTGGACAAAAATTTAGCAGAATTAAAAATGGAACAAATTTGAATTTTATTAATTGTTCTGATTATTATTTGTAGAAACATTATAGAAAATTTTTTTGAAACTAACTAAAAATATTTATGAGGAGGAAAAAACCATTTAGATAATTATAAAACAAAACAACAGAATTTCTTAATTCATTGACTTGACAAAAATATTCAAAAATTATTCCGAAAAATTTCAGTTGAAAATAACTTATAATTAAAAAAAAAAAGTAATAAAAATTGAAATTTCAAGAGATGGTGAGTGGTCAGACCACTTGTGTAAAATAGGTGCTTTTATTTTTTTATTTTGTATATTTTCGCCATTCTACCACAAAACAGGATTTTTAAATGGAAAATTTTGACAAGTTAAATTTATTTTAAGTATTTAGAACTTTATAAAAACTCCATGATGTTTTTTTTTTTTCATTTTTGACCGAAATTAGCCATTTTTGGGTAAAATTCTGTAAAATTTTGTACAATCATTTTATAAAGAATGAAAATCTGGACTTTTAATATTTTTCAATTAAATAATCAATCGAATGATCAAATCAACACTGTTATTGTATTTAAATAATTTAATTTTAATTTATTTAAAAAAAATTCTTAAGTTTGGTACAATATCTTACTTTTTTGACCAGAGAAATTTTTTAGACTTTTTGTTTTATAAGTCAAATATTAAGAGTCAAAAATTAAATAAAACCCTGAAAAAATTTATTTTCCCAAACTCAATATCAAAAATATTATTAAAATATTTTAATTAATCAGTTTTGACTTTTACTAAACGAATAATAATTAATAATGGATGAGGATTAAAAACAAATAAAAAAAGTGAAACTAAAAACTCTGCGCATAAAACTGAAGCTGACAAAAATATTTTTTTAAAAAATTATTAAGACATAAAAATTCTTTTTTACTTTCTAATTGTGAACTTTTTTAATTGATTTTCATTTTAATTTTTGTGATCTTGACTCTTTTATTTTTAAAAAGAAATAATTTTAAAGATACTAAGAAACTTTCAAGAGTTAGTTTGGTAAAGTTTTTTAGCTATTCTTGATTTTAATTGAAAAAAGAAGAATATTTTTTTAAATTATTGACTTTAATTTTTTTTTTAATTTTTTTATGGAATTTTGATTTAAAAAATTATATTATGTGATTTTCACATTTCAATAAATTCATTTTGTGCGTGAATCACATTTTTTATGTATTTTAATCTCTTTTTATTTGTTGTTAATCTTCACTCATTGATAAAATATGAAAAAAGTAATATTTAGCGACAAAGAATTTTATTTAAAAGTGTCTTTAGAGACAAACATTTTTGGTGTCCAATCTCGGTTTTTACCAGATTAGATTTTTTAGTCCAGTTTCTTTTATTACAAAAAAATTTCAGATTTTATCAAATTATTGATTTGTCAATAAAAATCTCCAATATTTTCTAAAGAAAAAAAAAGGGGTAAATTTACCTCAATATCAGTGGGGATAAAATGCTGAAGTATTTCGACTTGGTCGATTGGCAAACTATTCAAATCGAGGCTTAAACAAAACTTGACTAGAGAACTAAAACAAAATTATTATTTTCTAGAAATACTTGTTAATTGCTTTGGTAATTTGGGAAATTCCCATCTCAATTTTTCTCCTCGATATTGCCAAATTTCGTTGCCGCTGCGCTTCCAAAAGAGTCAAGTTCTCATTTTTTTTGATCAATTTTTTGACAGCATTGGGCGATTCAACTTTAGTCTTGGACAAAGACGAATTGACCGATGGACCAGTCTTGAACAATTCCTCAAATGTCTCAAAGTCGATTACTTTCAGCAGCTTTTCGTCATCTAACTCGCAAAAAATGGTTCCTTTGACCTGCTGAGGCTTCAGAGCAATCCAGTTCAGATTTGGCAAGCGGTACTTGGTCTCAATTTTTCGCTTGATAGTCATCGCTGGAAAAAAAAGGAAAAAAAAGGAAAAAAAAAGATAAAAAAAATTTTTTTTCTGAACAAATAATTTTAATAGTGTTACTTGGAATAGGTGGTTCAGCCATGCCAGGTGCTGGTGGTATGGGGCTCTTGTGGGAGCCGAAAAGAGGCGGAGGAGGAGGTGGAGGCGGTGGTGGTGGCGCGCCCGGTGTGGACAGCATCAATGGAGGTGGAGGAGGTGGCGGCGGTGGTGCCGCAGGAAACAGCAAGCCTGAAGATGTGTCAATGCTGGAATCGAATGTTTTGCTGCAACTGTTCACAAACTCCTGGTGTTGTTTTTGCAGTTGGGCCAGCTGGTTTCGCTTCAGGGTGCTTATGGTGATGTTCATGTCCTCTTTTTCTTTGGTAATCAAGTCCAGTTGTTGCTTGGTCATTGACAATTCGTTCTGTAACTCGCTGATTTTGTTCAGCGCATCGTCCTGGGACTTGTTGTACTTTTCTTTTTCGATGGACAGCTCGTCTTTGAGCTTTTCGATTTCTACCAGCGTCTCGGCCTTGGCTTCGGCGTCCTCCAGCAATTGCTGCACGTCAAACTGATTGTCCAAATAGGCTTGGATCTGTACCTGTAATCGGTCACTTTCGTTGTATCTTAGCTTGTTTTCCAAGTAGTCATCGAGACCCAGCTGAGTGAACTCGTACTGGAGATGGACCCGGAAGTTCATGTTTTGGGTCGAGTGGACAATGATGTTTATAAATTGCATACAAGCTACCATAAAGTCGATGTTAAAGTCGGCATCGTTCGAGTCACGTCTAAAATAGTTCATCAGCGTCTCGAATCTGTACATTTCCTTGTAGACGTCTTTGAAGTTGTCAAACGCCCTAAGGACTATGCTGTGCCCGCCGTCCACCAGGCAAACTGCGGCCAATAGCTCCAATACCAGCGATTTTGTTCGGTACTCTTTGTGCTTTAGGCTCAGCGCTATAGAGTTAATGGCTTCTTTGTGTCCAATTATCATATGAAAACCGTACTTAAATAATTATTTTTTTTAATTTATTTTTTTTAATAAATCAGTGAAAAAAATTTTTTTTAATTTTTTATTCGTCATGCTATCAAACACACTTTTTAAATCAACAACCTTTGAGCGATGATCTATTGATTCATCAGAAAAATAATTTATAGAGAATTAATAAAATTAAACAAAACTTATTGAAAAAATTTTTAATAGTAATATTCTCATAAAATAATTTAATTCATAGAAATAATGCTAAAAACTTTAATAGAAACATTTAAAAAGAATTAATTAAAATTTTTTTTACGAACAACTTTTAAATGTATTTAATTATTTTTAACTTATGAAATAATTTCAATTAAAATTTTCTTTTTTTTTGTGTTAGAGAAAAATTTTAAATATTTTTACAATTTTTTGTCAACGAAAAATAAGAGAGATTATTTTTATGAAAAAATGTGATTAATTTTTTTGAATTATTTTTTTATTTAATCCCTTTAAAAAAGTTCCATGAAAAAAATAATTATTCTAAGAAAAAAAAATCTATGAATTGAACGTACACTCATTTGAGAAATTACGCTCATTCATTTTGCTGAAACCAATTCCCTAGCCCAATGTTACGTCTTGAACCCCTTTATTTTTTTAAAAATATATTATGATAGCAACAATAAAAGTTTTTATTAAAACACAAATGTTATGCCATCTTTCTTCGAATTTTTTACAACACAAAATTAAAGAGAAACCATAAATCATAGAAAAATTGTACTCTAATTTTAGGATAAAGATTTTGTCGCATTGATCCCTTGAGTGATAAGATAAAAATCAAATTATTTTTCATTTTTTGGTTCGAGTGTATTCTTAACAAACTCAATCATCAAGTAAAACAAACATTAGTTTATTGATATTTAATTAAAATATTCTGAGCCCTTTTTGGGAAATTTTTGGTTTAAAAAATTTTAGCCTTTCTGATCAAATTTTTTATTACTTCTAAAGAATAGATTATTTTAAAGATTCGATCAACTCAAAATATTGGAAAGCTATCTTTTATGCGATTGCAATAATTTTTACAATTCTAAAAAGTCAGTCAAAATTAGACTAAAGCCTTTGATTTGTTTACAAAAAAAACAATTAGACAAAGATCTTATTCAAACAATTGTTTTTGAATAAATAAACCATAGCCACCCTAATTGTTTTTTTATAATCCAAAGTGTTTCAGGAAATTTAGATAGAACAAAAATTAATTTGTTTTATTAGATTATGGCAAACATATTCACCGTCATTTTGTTTTTGGAGTTAATAACAAAAGATAAATGACAGGAATTGGTTAGACTTAGCCCTAAATTAATAATTTAACTTGTCTATAATCTATAGACTACTTTACATTTTGCGAAATAAATTATATTCTAGACTAGAAAGCTTTCGCTTCAGCTTTTGAATTGTTTTAAATAATTTATGATCCTTTTTTTCCTTTGAAATCGAATTTTTTAAAGCTTTGAAATTTTAGAGTCATATTTGTCAAAAATTTATTCCTAAATTAATCAGGATTTTTGTATTATCATTTTAATTTTTTGGCCAACTTGTATCATATTGTTTTTAGTTTAAAAAAAACGACAAAAAATTTAATAATTGACATCAAATTCTTTAATTTAGTTGATTGAAAAAAATATTTTTTTTTAAATATTTTGAAATAAAAATTAAAAAAATCTTTTCAAAATTTTTATCTTATATCATGATTGTATTCAATCCAATTTTTAGGAAATTTTATTTTTTTATTTTTTGATAAAAATAAAAATATTCTTTTTACTTTTTTGAGCGAAAATTACGTTAATTCTAGTTTTTTTTTTTTGAGTAAAAAAATATAGCAAGATTTTATTAAAACCGTTAGTTAAAAAAGTATCAAATAAATACAAATTAATTAAAATTCTTATTTAAAATTCATTCCATTCTCTCAAAAAAATATCTAGACTAATTGAATTATATATTGAAAATAATTTAATTAAAATGTTTTCATGTTAAAGAGATAAAAGTCGGTAGAATATTTACTAATATTAACTTAACTAAAATAAAAAATTTTAATAATTTTTCTTTAAATCTGAAAGAGCTTGTCACAGATATTTAAAATAAAAAATAATAAAACTAGAGATGAATCAGAAACTAAGAAAGTCCTGTCATTGCTTTTTCAATTTGACTATTTAATTTTCTTTTATATTATATTTTATCTTATTTTAATTAAATTTACTTTTTCAATTTTTTATTTTTTTAGTCTGCGTATTTTTCCTATGAACTCAATTTCTGAGTTGATTTTTCTGTGAAAAATATTCGATAGAAAAAATTTTAAAAACTATTTCGGCCAAAATATTGTCTCTTTGCGATAAAAAAGTTTTCGATGAAACTTGGTACTGCCGGTTAAGGAATATTAAAAAAAAGAACTTGGTAATAATATTGATTTATTTAGTATTAAAATAATTATTTTAATTATTTGGAACCATGCTATCTATTGTAAATTAATTGTATCAACAAATAAATGTTTTTGATTTAAAAAGATTTATTTAACTTCAAAATTTAGTCTTAAATAAATTTTTATTTAAATTTATTTTAATTTAATTTTGAATGAAAAAACTTGACTTTAAATCATTAAATAAAATAAATTTTTTTAATTCCTAGAATTGACTAAACATTCAACTGAACAATTTTACACAATTCAATTTTCACAAATTTTAAATTTAGTCTAAAATTTAAATTTACACAGCCTAAACCATGCCAAAAAAAATAATCAAAAAAATTATTTTTGTTTTTCAAAAAATTGACTTTTTCAACTAATCAATTAAAATTTAATTTTCAAAAATTTTATACCGTCCAAACCAGGCCAGCAAAAAAAATATAAAAAAATTATTTTTTTCCTTTCAAAAAATTTACTTTTTCAACTAATCAATTAAAATTTAATTTTCAAAAATTTTATACAGTCCAAACCAAACCAAAAAAAAATTCAAAAAAATTATTTTTTTCCTTTAAAAAAATTGACTTTTTCAACTAATCAATTAAAATTTAATTTTCAAAAATTTTATACCGTCCAACCCAAGCCGAAAAAAAAAATCAAAAAAATTCTCAAATTCAATTCATCTCAATAATTGACAAAAAAAAGCATTTACCTGATGATTCATAATGGCCCGGAGACATCTAACACACTCATGTATATCATCGGCAGCTTCGCCAATTTTAACCCTGTTCATTCTCTTTCTGGTGTCTTTCTGAAGCCTTGAGTGTCGTCGCTCAATGGAAGCGATCGAACTGAGCGAATTGGGCGCCCGGGTCAGCGTGGACATGGAACTAGTGTTGCCATTCACAATGCCATTCAGAATGGAACGACTGCCGTTCGTGTTCACTCTATTGTTGGCGAATGCCGAGCTCGAGTACGAACTAAGAATATTCGAGCTCAATGTGCTGGTGCCGGACATGTTCTCAGTCAGCGTGTCCAAGTTAAATCGCTCGCACTCTCTCATAAAATTAAGAGTTGACTGCAGGTATTCAATTAGAACATCGAGACCATTCAGTGGGGGATCCAGAAATTTGTGCACCCAATCTATCCGATTTGTCCTCAGCGAGACTTCCAGGTTTTTGATCAGCTCGGTTGACGTCTCCAAAAGAGGCGCTTTGGACCGGCGGTGCGACTTCTGGTTGTTGATCACATCTATGTAGGTCTTTAACGCTTGGATGTAGTAATCCGGCGGCTGCTTTTCGTTCACGAATCTCAGACTGCGCAGCACTTGGATTTTTTTCTCATCGGGCAGCATTTTCACAATCTTGAGCTTGTCCGGTGGCAGATCCATGTGACTCTGGAGACAAAAAATTTGAACAAAATTTTAAACAAAATTTTAAATAAAATATTAAATAAAAAAAAATTAAATTTTTGAAAAATTTTATTTATTACAATAGCTTCATTCATCAAAAGGTTGAGCTCGTCCTTGCCAAGATCGCTGAAAGCGGAGTCCTCGACATTGTTGAGCAAAATGCTCATCATAAAGTTGGTATTGGCGCTGTTGATGCTGGCCATGCTCAAGTTGGACATCTTGGAGTTGAGGCCCTGCATCTGAGGGTTGTAGAGGCCGTGGCTGGCGTTGTCGTTGGCCTCGTAGCTGCTCGAACTGCCGGCACTGCTCGTCGTGCCATTGCCATTGAATGCGTAATTGGTGGAAACCTGCTGGTTCATCATAGCATCGCTGTTCAAGCTCGTGTTGTGGCTCGAGCCAGAGCTGTTCGAGCTTGTGTTGTGCTTGGTTGGCTTGGAACTGGTAGAGCTTGCGCCTACACCACTCGCTATGCTTTTGATTAGATCAATTTTTGCAGTTTGGAAAATAAAGACAAATGGTGAACACAAAATTATAGGTTTATATGGCGCTCAGAGCAAATAGACAATCTGTGTTCTAAAAAGAATGGAGACTAGTTTAGACAGGAAAAACACCTTTTCCAAGTAAAGGAAGAAATAGAATTTAAGCTGAGCAATTAAGCAAATATTAGATTAAATTAGGACTGGTCTTGTTTCGAAGAGTTTGCTAAGCTCTTAAATCCTCATCTATGTACAAATCGATGGAGAGATAGATAGTTCTAAAATTAAATCTTAATTAAAATTTTTGCTTGTAAACAAATAGTCTAAAGTATTCTAAATATTTGGCATTAGTAAACACGGGTGCCCGGCACCCGTCTTTTCTATTCAAACTTTTAAAATTATAAATTAAAAAAAAAAAAAATTTTATTTATGTGTGCATTGAATTTTATTTATTTATGCTTGGATTTAATTATGTCTGGCAAATATTGCTAGCTTTTGAACTAAATGATTTTGAATTTTAATTTTAATTTTTTTTTTTGTTTCAATTTGACAAAAATTGCTCAACTTGACTCAAGATTTGAGTTGCCAATTTTTGAAATTTAATGGCTGCCTGGTTTTTGTTTTAGTTTACGTTATGCAATTAATTATTTGTTTTTGTTTTCAATGAAAAAACAAAAATTAAAGATAACTATTAGAATGGTTTAATTTTAATTAACTGCCATGAGTACAAATAGTATTAATTAGAAAAGTTTGAGCAGCCATTAATTAGATCGTGCTTAAAATAACCTTTCTTATCAAAAATTGCTTAAATGGAAGCTTTGAAAAGCTAATTTGCTTTGAAAATATTACGATTGAAATTTAACAAAAAGAAAAGAGGTGATTTCACAATTTTTTATTTTTTGAACATTGAGTTTACCTTTTTTTGAAAATGCTTTTTTTGTTGATTAAGTGTTTCACTCTAAAATTTGATGACTAATTAAAAAAAATTTTAATCTAACATTTTTTAAAGATGGAATAATTTTAAAATTATGTTAGTATTCTTAGTAAATGTTTTATGTAATAATTTTTCTCTAATTCTCTGAACCACTGTTTTTAAACCTGAAAATTTCGGATCTAAATATTTACCTCCACGCCATCAAAAAATTTAGTAATATTTTTGGCCAAAAAAAAATTTTATTTCTTCTATAATTTTTTGATTAAACATTTAAAAATTTTTGTCAAAAATAATCATTTAAAATTTTTGGGTAAAATTTTTTATCAAAATATCTAAGCTTTCAATTTATTAAGCCATGTCCCAATACTACAACTGAATCTCAATCATCATAAATTAAAAAAAAATTTATCATAATTTTTTAGACCGAATAAATTCACTAAATATTTTGTAAATAATAAAACAACGCAAAATGATCTATTTCGTACCAAAAAAGAATAATTAGTGACAAAGGAAAATTATTTTTATTCATCATAAAAAATCTTTGCAAACTTTAGAAAAAAATTTATTTTAAATGAAAACATGAAAATCTAAGTTTTATTTAGAAGGACAGTAATTCAACAAAAATAGAATAAAAATAATTTTATGCCGAAATTTCTTGATCTAGGAATTATTTAAAGGAAAAAAATTGTTGCAGTTACTTTTTCCGCCCATTTGAAAAAAATACTATTTCCGTGAATGGAATTTTAAAATTATAATTAAAAATAATTAATAATTCAATACATTCACTCAATCTAAGAATTATATAATCAAAATTGAAAATTGAAATGGACAAAGAAAATATAAAGCTGGAATATATTTTGAATAATGGTCAGCATGGAACATCCGACGATTAAGGCTCGAGTGATCAAATGTGGCATAAAGGAGAAAGCTTGTTGGCAAATGACTATTTATTTACTCGCAATAGAAACAATAAACCAAAAAATGGTAGACATTCCATTAATTGGATGTGTGGATACAATAATGCCACCAAAAAGAATTACGCAGCAACTCCCTCAAGATTTAACATATCATAGCTCAAATTCGAGTGGAAATAACAGCGATAATTTGCCGTCTATTTCAAACATTTTTATAAGTTCAGGTGAACATAATAACACAATTATGGAAGAAAATGGAAATTCTTATTTTATGCTATAATTTATTATTTATTTCAAAAAAAACACCACTTGGGTGAAGAAAGTAAAAAAAAAAAAAATAGTCTTTGTTTTTTATTCTTTATTCTTACTTTAAATTGGATATAAAAAATTTTCTTAAACTATCTTTTTTAATAAAAAATTGTATAAAAAAAATTTAAGACTTTTTCCGCGCATTGAAAATAACACTTTTTCCGTACGCGCGGAAAAAGTATATGTAATCAAAAAATTTATTTATTTATTTTCAAGTCTCAAATCAGAATAAATCTGTCAAATTTTGTTTCCAAAAATGCTACTACTTTTTATCTAAATATCAGAAAACTAGTAAGAAAATGTTTAAAAAAATTTCTTAAATGTTTAATATTAAACAGCCACTATCTTTAAATATTTGTAAAAAATCAACTTAATAAATCTTTGATTTTAATGTCAAAATTTTTTTAATTTATTTTGCGTGCCAAAAAATAGGAATTTCACAATTTTCGATTAACTTGTTTGAATAAAAAAAAAACAGGTAATTTTGTGGAATTTTTTATTCAGCTTTAAAAATAATTTTTGGAAAACTGTTTTATCTTTTTAAAGGAAATTTTCTAAAAAAATTTATGCTAAAAACAAGTCGCCATTTATTCAATAAAAAAAATACTTTCCCAAAATGTTAGAGATTTTAAATAATAATTACGGATAAGCACTAAGATCCGGTATCAGAACACTGAATTCTAAAAATACCTGTGATTCGTCTAGTCGCTTAAAATAAATAGCCGAACTCATACAAATTTTTTTTTAGCTTAACACAAAAAGTTCTTGAATTAGCTTAGAAAAAAAAAAGAGAAAAAAAAAAGTTAACTACTGAGATTTAAATAAAAAAGGTAAAAGTGGATTATACCTGAAATCAAAGAAAAAAAAATATTATGCTAAGGTAATCAAGATCAATCCTTAAAGAAACTCGAACAACATATTCAATTTTATGCGTCTTTAGAAAAAGCTTATTATTAGCCCATTATCGGCGTTGCTCTCTCGAGTCCCATTATGGCCATTCGAGCCATTTCTGGTCAAACTTGACACTGTAAAATGTCTAGCCGAGTAAATAACATTCAAGTTGTTTTATTTATCTTAAAAAAAGAAATTTTTCTTCATCATTACATCTTTATCTCTTACTTGTTTTAAATACCCAGTTTTGTTTGAGTTTCTTAGCATTTTTGGGTCACCTCAAAATGTCACAATCGGCATCTTATCAACTATGATATAAGCTTATTCATGTTGGTTGCATAGGCAAATATTTGAACAAAATTATTCATTTGATTTAAATCAAAAAAATTAAAGCCAGTTGACTTTAGAAACAACAACAAAAAACTGGCTTAAGGTAAATTTGTCTTAGAATTGATTAATCACTTAAAAAATAACGAGACAAAATGATTTTTATGCAAAAATTTAAGAAATTATATTTTATCATATTTTTTTGCACTTTTAATTTTTTACCAAAAATTTGAGAAAAAAAAACCAAAAAAAAATTTTTAAATTTTGTCAAAAATTTTAATTAATTTTCTATACAAATTGCGAATTTTCATAATAAGAAATATGAGAAAAAAAAACAAAAAAAAAAAAAACTTTTAAGTGGATTCTAAATTATTCCAGAATCGATTTTTGCTGAAATTGTTGAAATTAAATTTTAAATTAAATTAAATGATTTTAATTTAGCATAATTCTTGCGTTAGAGAAGAACAAAAAATATATGGTTAAATAATAAATGGTGTCCGTTTTATCTAAAGCCATAAATTGTTATTTAGTTGACCCAATTCGGCTTGAAACCGATACGGAAGAGTGACACAAGTAATAAATATCACTAGAACAAGTTATGAAATTTACGCTCAATTTTATCTCATAAAAAAAAGAGATAGAGTTTAGCATGATCATATGATAGTTAATTAAATTTAAAATAAACTGACATTTGGAAAGTATTTTAAATTTTGAATTAGCAATTTAAAAAGCCCCATGAATTGCCAATGAGCAAATTCATTTGATCGAATTTTTGAGCAAATATTTGAGTAAAAAAAATTTAGTTTTCTAATTTTTTTTTTGTCGAGTGACTATTGTGCGCTCTTAATCTGTTTTGTTAACCGGTTGTTGCCACTCTTGAATAAAAGATATTCGAATCTTAATTTAAATTAGTCTTGAACAAAAATAAAATACTAAAAATAATTTATTATCAAATGCTTTAGCGAATTTTGTTCATTTTACTGAGAAAACCCGATTTTGCTTATGACTTAGAGTAATTTGAAAAAAAATCAGTGATTGCATAAATTGATTAATTTCTTTGAAATATCTCAAAAAATTTTGTTTTAATTTATGATATTGAACAACTACTATCTATTCAGTTTTGTAATAAATAAGCTTAATTTATATTTGATTTTTGGGCAACCATTTTGTATTTAAAAAAAATAATTTCGAAATTTCTAGTCAACTTATTTAAAAAAAAAAACACAGGTTCTTTATTAAATTATTTTGTGAAATTCTTAAAAACCTAAATTATAAAAAATTGGTTCAAAACTGAGTTCAGATTTTCTTGATATGCTTTATGACACTTTTGAGCTCATCTTTTTAATAGAAATCTTTTAATTTTTATTTCTGTAAACAAAATAAAAAACACCATATATTTAATGAAAAAAAATCAGCATTCATTTTTAAAAAAGCACTGATTGTAAAAATGAATTAATTTTAGAAAAAAAAATTTTTTTAAATAAATATTGGAAAATCATCTAGAAAATATTTTTTTTAATTTATAATCTTAAAAAATTTCTTTCTTTTTAGTATTTAAAAAAATAAACTTGATTAGTCATTTTTTTCAAAATGCTTTTTAAATCCATTTTGTATTTTGTAAAAAAATAACAACTTGATATACAAAAAAAAATTTTATTTAGTTTTAACAATATAAATTATAAAATAATGATCTCTTAATAAAATTGAGTTTCTATTTTTGATTTTCTGATTCCTTTGAGCTCATCTTTTTAGAACTTAAGTCAAAATAAAGAACGCCACAAATTTTCTTAAAAAAATTCGCCATTTATTCATTAAAAAAGTTTAGCTTTGCTTAGACTTAGACTAATTTCAAAAAAATCACTGATTGTTATAATTAATTAATTTTTCCAAAGATTTTGTCAAAAAAAATTTTTTATAAATAAATTTTGAAAAATCAACTAGAAAACATTTTTTTTAATTTATAATCTCAAAAAACTTTTTTCTATAAAGTTTAAAAAAAAAAAAAATTAATTCGTCATTTTTTTCAAAATGCTTTCTAAATCCATTTTGTATTTAAAAAAAAACATCAACTTAATTAACAAAAAACAGGTAATTTTGTGGAATTTTTTATTTAGCTTTAATAACATAAAATTGCGTTTCTATTTTTTAATTTTCTAATTCTTTTGAGCTCATCTTTTGAATTCGTTTTTTTTTTTAATTTTAGAACATAAAACTAAAAACACCACAAATTTTCTTTAAACTTAGACTAATTTCAAAAATAATCACTGATTGTTAAAATTAATTAATTTTTCTAAAAATTTTATCAAAAAAAATTTTTCTGAAATAAATATCCAAAAACCATCTCGAAATTTAATTTTAAATCTTGAACAATTACTTTCTTTATAGTATTTAAAAAAATAAACCTAATTCGTCTTTTTTTTTCAAAATGCTTTCTAAATCCATTTTGTATTTAAAAAAAATTCACTTAATTAACAAAAAACAGGAAATTTTGTGGAATTTTTTATTTAGCTCAAATAACATAAAAACTAAGAACACCACAAAATTTCTTTAAAAAAAACTTCGCCATTTATTCATCAAAAAATTCTGACTTAGGCTCACTTCAAAAAAAAAATTAGTGATCGTATAAATTGATTAATTTCTAGGAATTTTCTAATTTTTTAAATAAAAAAAACATTTTGAACAGCAAATCTTGATCAAAATATCATATTATGGTATCAACTATATTTTTGTTTAACTAGGCCCCAGGTCTAATTATGCATCAAATCTCTTGCTAATCGTCAATTTCCCATTTTTGAAAAATTGATAAAACCTAAGTAGCATTTGATTTAGAGATTACGAAAATCTTGATCCGAGGTTCCGTTTTGTTGAATAACAAAGTGTAGCCGACCTAAAGCGTTTAGAATTTTCTCCATTGAGGATTAGTTGAAAAATAAAAGCTAATATTTTGATTTTATTTTTTTTTTAAATTTTAAATCCAAAGCCAAAATTAAAAAAGCCTAAATGCACACTTAAAATTTAATTTTGAGATTTGCACATTTTAAAGACTCCATTAAGCCATTATGAAAACAAAAAATTTCCAAAAAATGCCACACTTTCAATGTATAAATCTAAATAAAAAATTATAAAAAAAAAATCATCTTTTGCTATCGCGAGTCAAACGAGCTCTAGCACATTAGCTTTTAATTCAACCGGCTTTTCTCTCATTACTCAGAATATTGTTAAAAATTGAAAAAAAAATTATTCTCTAAAAAAAAAAGCCACACAAAAATTGCCTAAATTTGAATAAAAAAATCTAAAATTTAAAAAATTTCATATTAATTCAAAATCAAATATTTGCTGAACAAAACCGAGGGAGATTAACTTGGTTCGATTTGTTTAATGCAAGTTGATTAAACAAATCTGTAGCAAAAACTAGCAACCAATTTGGCAAACAGACAGAACAAAAAGAAGAATAGCTCATTTTGTTGGGCACTCAATACTTGACAAAATATTATCTTATTAACTGCGTGTTGCTAGCGTTTTAATCATGGTTGAACGATTTGATTTATTGATTTGAATAAATTAAATACATTCACAGGCTAACTTGATAGAAAAAAAAATTATAAATTCTTAACCACAACTCGATCGATATCGAGCAGAAAAATTGATTTTTTCCTCCATTGAACTATCGAACTTCAGTCAGAATTAATTTATTCCATTTTCTTATCACTGTTGTCTGTAAGCTAAAGTTTGCCTACTTTCTATAGAGCAGCAAAGATAAACTAACTGATCTGAAGAGGTCTCAATTCATTCAAATGGCCACCAAAATGACGGCTCTGTGTCATTTTGGCTTATGCGCTTATCTCATTCTTTCTAAAGGCCCTTGATTTTCACGTATCGTTGACAATAAAACCACAACAAAAAAAAAGAAAAAAAATTCAAAAAAAAACTTAATCTTGCGCATGACTTTTTTGCTTCTCAGAAAGATTAGTAGCGAAATATTTATGATGTGGAAATAAAATCTAAAAATTCTATGAAAACAAAAAAAAAGAAATTTAATATTTTTAATGAGAAAAGAAAAACAAAGCTGACAAGTGGTCTTTGATAGCAGTGAACGAGCATTCTCCTTGAGATCAAATGCAAATAGGAGCTATTTGACTGCACATAATGTAGCCTATGCTACGAGACTTGTAGCTGAGCGGGCGCAAGTGCAAAAATGAAATAAATTTTTTGTAATCAGCCAAATTAAGAGAAAAATTTTTCTATTAGGTCATTAGACTAATTTATTTATTGGATTGAATTAACCTCCTTTAAAGAGAAGTAAAAAAAAATATAAAAGTAAAATAAAAGTAAAATTTTTTTGAGTTTTTGTGTTTTTTTTAAAAAATAAAAAAAGTATTAGCTAAAAATAAAATTATATATAAAACTAATCTCCCAACTCGAGCTCATTTTTGTTTTTTATGACAATTCATATCAAGTTGATGTGTTTCACTGACTTGAGAACAATTAATTTATTACTGTGATGTTTTGTTATGAGAGTGTTATTGGATAGTTTACAAGATAGATTGTGCTATCGAAAAGAATAATGAATCTAATTGATTGATTGATAATCGATAACAACTAAGTAATTGATCCATCCTATATTTTATCCTGTCCGCCATAAAATGTTGCCCTCTTTTATTTTTGAAAGTAATTTGGTTTGGGAAAGTTAATCAACATAATTATTAGTATTACTATTATTAAAATTTTGAAGTCCCATGGACAATAAAAAAATTAAATTTTTTTATTTTGTAATATAGTTTGAATAAAAATAAAAAAATTTTTATTTCTAATTTTAATTTTACAAAATACATAATTACATTTTTTAAAAAAAAAAAACTAAAACAAAAAATTCTTTTTTACATTTTAAGGTTAGACAAATTAATCAAGTTCATCCTCAAATTTTGAAATAATACATAATCAAAATTAATCTCACAGTCTCCATATGCCACTAATAGATTTCATATGTGTTGATATTACTTAACAATTTCGGAAAAAGTTAATTATGGACTTGTTTTTGAGAATCTTCCATCCAAAAGTCATTACAATTCAAAACTATCATTTATTGAGACGATAAGATTTAATTCATTAGCATCTAGTATTTTTGAGTGCATTAAACAAAACGTCCATCAAAATCAAATAACTCTTGACTTACCATTTTAACATAGGTTTTCCTTTTCTTTTAAGTAATATTGGCTACAAAAATGGAGGCTTAATATGTCTCCAGAATAAATCCTTCAAAAATCAATAAGCCAAGTCTAAAACTTTTTGGAAAGCAAAAACCCTACACTGACTCCCCAGTCTTCCTTGGAAAAAAATTTGACCCAAGTGTTTGTTTCAACTCCCAGGTTGAATTCATTCGTTCTTGATGTTATGATCTCGTAAATTTAATTAAATTTTTTTCACACAGATCGTGGAAGTTAAGTAAAAAAACCTTAATTAGAGTCTATCATGCACTTAAAGGTTCCATTATAGACTATAGTTTTTTCATCCTATCCAGTGACTCCCAGACAAACATTCAAAAACTGCAAGTAATTCAAAATACATGTTTTTAGTAAGTCTATCACTTGCCATATGACACACTGGCTATTCAGCTTTGTGGGCTTCTCGAGGACCCAAAAAGTTGATAATAAAAACACACTCATTACTTCACTCAAACAGGATTATTATTATTATTTATTTCATAAAATTACGCCTGTCTTGGCGATGTTTAAAAAAATTAGAATGACATATGTAAGTAATTCTTGTTTCTAGTTACAAAAAAGATTAAAAATAAATGTTCAAAGTAGTTATAAAAATAAATTGTTAATTTAGCTTTTTTTTTTGCAAAATATACAGAATTATTCAAAACTTAATTACCTACAAACAGGACTATACCGATGTTTTTGTCCAAAGCTCAACAAGTTCTGAACTTAAAACCTCCTTTTTAAAGTCTCAAATGAGCTATTCAAATGAACAACTGTTTTTCTGTAGCATTTCCAATTTCTCATTCAACTTCTATTTAATTTGAATAATTTAATATAACTTTTTATGGACACTTTTTAAAAAATTTTAAATACCAATTGCGAAATGAGTCTAATTACTTAAATCCATTTTTAAATATTAAATAAAATATTAAAAAATCAAAATCTCTATTAAAATGTGTCTAGAAAATGTAAGATTTAAAAATTATCGTATATTTTCTAAGTTCAATACTTTCTATTTTCCTCTTCATTTTCTTACAGTTGTAATATTTTTTTATATTATTTTTTTCTTCTTCTAATTTTTATTTTTACTTCTCCTGAAGGAGGTTAATCAAATTCAAATAAATAAAAAAAAATACAAATGAGTAGCTGCACAGAAGAACAAGCACTGAGCCCATCTACAACAAGATACGCAGAAGGCCACTAGACTGGCTTGGACATGTTTTAAGAATGCCAACAGATAGAATTCCTAGAATTTGGCACCTCAAGGAAAGAGAAATGCTGCAAGGCCAAAGATGGCCTGAAAGAGATGAAACCCGCATGGGGACAAGCACAAATTGTCGCTAAAGATAGGCTAAAATGGAGGGGACGTGTGGACTCCCCCAAGCTCCACTAGGAGTAGAAGATAAAAGAAGAAGAGGAAAAATTGTGTGTGAAGCTGTGTTCAAGAAGTGACACGAGCTGAATGGGATGAGCCACTGAGGCCAACATAATGAGCCAATTTTCGAAACTTGTTTAGAAGACAACTGAATAAATATTGAGTGTGGTTCGACCTTATTTTCAATTGTTCGTGTGGTCAGCTTGAAATTTTGTCAAATTTCATTTTCATAATTAAAATTAGAGCTTGGACAAACATGCCCCATTCTGAATAGATTTAATTTTTAGCTCTAGTTAAATTAGATCTTTTTGATTTTTTGATTTCTTTGTAACTAGTGAATAACTTGAAAAGTGGGGTGGCTAACTCTATGCACTTGCACAGGGGCCTAAGTGCTAATGGTTCTTTTCACTCCGATTTTCCTATCAATGGATTTGAAATTGTGACCGGATGATTGTTTAGCTGACGTAAAGCGGCTCATTGAAAATGAGCTTGTTTTTTATATAAAAATAATTTTGCGTCCTGTTCTTGTCATCTTCTCTGGTTGTCCCTAAAACGCAGAATGCGGAATATTTTTGCGGAATTCCGCACTGAATTTTAGTGTTTTATTCCGCAAAATTAAATTTTATTTCTGCGGACAGGTAGAACGAAACACATTTCTATCATTAACAGTTCAAAAGTTAAAATTAAAATTAATTTTTCTAAAAAACTGATAATTTTTCAAATTGGAGAGTTTTAAATATTTTTTTAAACAATTCTTGAATTAGATTTAGTCTCAATTTAGTCTTGTTATAACAATTCAAGTAAAATCTTTTAATTTTTTTTAACTTTTTGCGAGATTTTTTGACTTATAAAAAATTAAACTAAAATTTTATTGATAATGATTCACATATTTTAAAAGCGTTCTTGAATGCAACATTAAATTCATTTATGCATTGTGTTAGAAATGAAATTACTTATCTTTCACCAAAAATCTGTATTCTTAAAACATTTTTGTTAATGATATTTAAGCTTAATAAGATGATGTATTATTTCATAGATAAAATGAATCATAGAAATTGTAAATATCAGGCAAAATTCGTAGAGCCTCACTATCATAGAAAAATAATTCATAGAAATTTATTCACAGAATTTATTTTTCATAGAACTTGAGAAATATTAATTAATAAAAAATTATTTCATAGTATTTAATATCATTTAATATTTCTTAGAAAATTTTTAAACTATTAAATTAATTTGAAAAAGGAGTAATCGTTTCAGCACATCCTAAAATTCTAACAATACCACTCCTAAATATCTGATCTGCACACTAAACACAAAATTTTAAAATTAAAAAAAATGAACTAAATTTTACACTTTTTTAAAGTCTAAATAAAATCATTCATTTTTTTATTCCGCATATTCCGCAACTAAATTCCGCAAAATAAAATTTAAATACTATAATGCGGAATTCCGCGTTTTAGTATGTCATTTTGCGGACTAAAACACTAAAATTCAGTGCGGAATTTCGCAAAAAAATTCCGCGTTTTAGCGACAACCCTTTTCTCTCTGTTCATTTTAGAATCTTTCGTTATTTTGTGCACTTTTCTAAGTGTGCAAAAAATTTATGTTCTTCATTGTCTCCAGAGAATATTTTTCCTAATGTGCCCTCTTCTGTCTGTTTGTATCCTTTAATTTCCCTCTGAATCCTTTTGTCTAAATTTGCAGAATATTTTTTTCCTCTTGTGTCCCTTTGTTTTTTTTTGCTCTTTTTGAGAGGTGTTGTTGCAGTGGGTAAAACAACAGCTAATTGAGACTGAAAGTCCGGGTTCGAATACTAGTCTAGTGAAAGCGTTAGAAAAAAAATAAAATTATAGATTTGAGCTTGTGCTTTCAGTGTTGTGCTTCTATTTGCTTTCGATTTGAGTTAATCGCCAAATCATTATTCTGGATGGTTTTTATCATTCATTTAAAAATTGGAACCTGACATTAGAACAGCGATTATCTTCCTATAAGTACGTGCTAGGATTTGCGAATCACAAAGGGGACTATGATGATGTCAAAAGATGTAAGAACAGAGTAATAAAAAAACTCTGTTAACTGTAAACCAGAGTTGTTTAAAAGTCACAAGTCTCAAGTTAAGTCCAAGTCCGGACTTTTTTTTTTTTTTTCAAAAGTTCGACCAAATACTTTAATTTTTTTTTTATGACTTAAACTTTTTTTTGGGAATTTTAAACAACTCTGCTGTAAACTAACCAATATAACTTGTGTTGTTCTACAAGGGGTTAGACTGTTCGCAGAAAAACTATTCTACAACTGCTACTTAGTGTGCAGAATATTTTTCTCCTTTTGTGCTCTTTAGTGTCCTTTTCTCAGTAAAGAGAATAATTTTTTCACTAATGAAAGACAAAGACGGTAGGATCTTACAACTGAAAGAGAGTGAGGACAAAGATGGATTGAGCACTTTAAAGAAGTTCTAAATAGGCCAGAACCTAAGGAGTCTTTTCAACCTGAACCAGCTAGCACTGACCTCGATATTGACACATAAAAAAAAAGAAGCCGCGATAAAGGCTCTGAAGAACAGAAAAACCCCGGGTATTGACGGAGTCACAGCAGAAATGCTGAAAGCTGACGGTAGGATCACAATATGGATATTGCAAGACCTCTTCAGCAATATATGGCGGCAAGTAATCATACCATAAGACTGGTCAAAAGGCTTGACAGTCTAGCTCCCTAAGAAAGATAACAAAATGATATGTGACAATTGGCCAGGAATAACACTACTACCAACAGCAAGTAAGGCATTCTGCAGCATTATTCTGGAAAGAATCAGGAACTCCTTGGATGCTATACTTAGAGAAGAACACGCAGGATTTAGATGAGGTAGAGGATGTATTGATCTGGTAAGTCTGGAATGGAATAGCACCCTGTATCTTAACTTCATTGACTTCAAGAAAGCTTTTGATAGCATACACAGAGAAACCTTGTGGGCCATATCAGGATCTTGGCAATGTAATAATATTTTGACAATTAATATATATAAATGTCAATTAAAAAAGAAATATTTGTCAAGTAAAATTAGATAATTCGTCAGCTATACAGGAATCAATTTGAAAAAATAAACGTGATTTAAATAAATGTTTCATCAATTATTTTTTATTTTTGTCAATAAAATTTTTGTCAATTTAAAAAAATATTTGTCAAGTAAAGAAAATTTTAATTTTTTTCGTATATTGTCACAGCAATTCTAAAAGGACATAACTTTTTTCCTTTATTACATGAGCCAACTCTAAGAAACTTATAACCATTCTAAACAAATTTGTAAATAGAATAGGTCGCCAACATTTCGACTTAAATTTGAAATTAAGAGAAATTTAAAATAAAGTCTAAAACTTACAATATTTAGGATTTCAGACATGAGCTGAACTAGATGATTGTGTTTATTCCTATTCAAGATTTGGAATATCCATTTTTTCTTCGATCAATAAAGACAGCAATGAAATATTTACTTATAGTACAGATATCATTGACAATTATAAATAGTTAATTTGCAATTATTTTTATATATTGACAAATATTTTTTTATAAAAGACTAAATCCTTATTTACAGCTTTAATATACAATAAATTAATTTAATTGCCAATAATTTAATTTAATTCACAATTTTTTAATTTAAGTTATAAATATTTAATATAATTTACAAGTTAGTGTTGACGAAAATATAATTTACAAAAAAACTTATTGACATTTCTCTCAATAAATTGACGGTTTCTCTACAAGCCAATTTTAGTACAAAAATATAAAGTACAAGCTTTATAATTTTTTTCGAATTGTACAAAAAAGGTTCTGCAAAAAGTACAATGTTGTACAAATTTGTACAAAAGAATACCAAGCTCTGCAAAAACTCTGCAATTTCCTGTAAGATGCACACCGTCAAAAAATATTTGATTAAACTATGCAATAAATTGCAGACTTTTTGCAGAACCATTTATGCAAAATTAGAAAAAAAATTATAAAGTTTTTAATTTTGGTACTAAAATTGCACATTGCCTAAGATCTGCCACAGAAGATAGTTTACTTGATGAAACCCTTCTACTAGAAATTCGAGTGTAGTGTGATTCTGGAAAAAGTACAATCTGGGAGCTTGGCTGACAAGGCTGTGCTCTCTCTGATTCCTAATAATGATAAGCTAATCCACATCCTAAAGAAGCACCATCACTACAGCGATGGGAACACACAAAGACATCAAGAATATATTTGTTAAAGCAAAGAGTGACTCATGGAAATCAACCAGCTACAGCAAGGAAACAAAACTGAAAATATACAACTCTGTAGTAAAAGCAACACTGATGTACAGAGCTATTAAGTCAATTCATTAAGGACAAAAGACTAAGATGGCTTGGGTATGTACTTAGAATGAAAGAAACACGAATACCAAAAAGAGCTCTTAAATGGACACCTCAGGGGCGACGTAAGGTAGGACGACCTTCAGTAACATGGAGGTCAACAACCACGAAAGAGCCCATCATAATGGGAATGACATGGAGAGAAGCAAGAGTACAGGCAAAGAAGAAAAATATTTTGTGTCCTTTTGTTTTTTAATGCTCTTTTCTTAGTGTGCATAATTATTGTTAACTAAGAATAAATCAAATAACATTTGTGTCCATTTTTGTCGCCTTTTTTAACTTAATAAAATAAAACAATTAACTCCTCTTTTTAATCATAGTTATCCCAACTTCCTTAACCAGACTGACATCATTTATTTATTTTTTCCTCGAAAAAACTAAACCAGAGCTTCACTTAGACCCCAATGTCCTTCTTTCTTTTTTAGATAAGACTACCACTAGAATATTCCCTAGTCTGACAAAGTTCATAACATTTTCCGTGTAGTTCAGAAGATATTTCTTTGGCAATAGAATGATACACAAGAGGGCTGGCTTAAGTTAGATAAGTTAGGAATTAATAAAGCACATTAAAGGACAAACTATTCTGCAGATTAACAAAAGTACACTAAAGGATATAAAATAATATTTAGTATTAAAAACGATTGTCGATCCATTGTTGACCGGACCACTACACTACCAACTGACCCATCTAATTTAATTATAAAATCAAGCTAGAAGTCTAGCATCATAATGTTCATTGAGAGCTTGTGCATGTTTGAGATCTCTGCTGCTTAAAGTGATATTTTTTGTTGTTGTTTTTGTTCCAAATTAAAATCGATTTTGTGTCGATGAAAATTGATTAGAATAAATTAGAATAACTTTTTTTGTTAGGAGTAAGACTGGCTCATTTGTTGAACATAGAAATTGATTAATTGAGGGCTTCAAGTTGGGCTGAATTTTTGATCTGGGCAGATTGCTCAAAATGATATCAGAACGAATATTTGATTTAAGAGATAGGCAACAAAATTCGGTCATATTTTTCTATTGGCAACAATTGCTATTAGGCTTTTGAGATCGTGATAATTAGAATTTGGCGCAATCAAGCCTTGTTCCAAATCAAAATTATTGAGAATGTGATTCTTACTTTTCTTTTTTGGTTGTTGATCTAAAATGAGCATTTCGATTGGAAATAGTAACATCTAACTTGATAGGGCTGATTAAATTTGAAATATCAGATTTTTGATATTTTTTGTTTGTTTATATTTTTTTAGTTTGAGGGAAAAGGGGCCATTTTGCGGCTAAGATCCGTCCTTCTTTTTATTTATATAGCGCATCGGCTAAATTCTAATTGCAAGATCATTTTTAGATTAAAATAACTTAAAATCAAATTTTTTATTTTTATTGTTTTAAGCCATTGATAAAATGAATCATCAGTGTCAGAGGCGTTCAAATATTCACTTATATGAACAGCTATTACTAATATTTTCTGAGAGATATTTTCAGAGAATTTTTTGCAGGGACCAGTTAGCTTCATAGAATGTTAATATAGAAAGAAAAGTTCAATTTCATACAGTATGCTGCAAAAGTTTAGAAATTAATTATTTTATTTATCTAAATTTTTTTATATATTGAATTTTATAAATATTAGAGTGCTATAGAAAAAAAATAAAAGAAATAATTTAAATTTTTTTTTATCTTCAATTTGATATATCACACTCGGCAAAAAAATAAAATTACCTTTTAAACATTTATAATCAAAAAACTTCCTCTAAAAATTAAAAAATAAGAGTCGGTACAAAAGTTTAGAAATTCGAGTAATCCAAAAGTTGTCACAATCATTACTACCTTTTTCACACCTTTAATGATATTTTCTTAAATATCTTCTAATTTTGAGAAAATTTTGCTCTTAAACTGCTTAATTTTAAAACTCTCCAACTCCTCCGACACTTATTTATTTTTATTTTTTTTATAATCTGAAGGAGCTTTAGCTCGACACAGATAAAACAAATAAAAAAATCAGTTGGTCTCAAAATAAAATTTGTTACCCACACTTTAAGCACTCTGTTTAAATCATATATATAGAATACGTGACTATGTTATTAATTAACACGCCTCGCAATACTTCTAGAATCAGAATGGAATTTTATTCTAGAAGATTCATCATTTCTAACGAGATACAGATGTCAATGCTATATATAAAAAACGAACACAATCCTTTAAAAGACATTATATTATATCACTTTATATTTATATTATATTATTGCAATAAACTATTAAACAACTATCCTTGTTATTTTTACAGTAACAACTTGGTAGCCGCGATAGAAACAACAATTGATCAAATGAGAAGTATATGAAACTACTTAAATAAGATAAATTTTAGAATGTCCATTTTGGTACCAATTGAAGACAAAAAGCCGTTTGATGCATGGGAAGTGGAGGAACTGAAAGGAGTACTCTTGGCTCAGGCTCGATGCTTAGGTTATTATCAAAAAATCTTTAATTTGGCATAAAATGGGTAAAATAAATACGTCTAGTCCACAAAAATGGTAAATTGCGGGTCTGCTAAAAAGTGGAGAAAAAAAGAAAAACGAAATAGCCAAGTTGTTAGGTGTATCTCCAAAATGTGTCTCTTCAACTAAAAAACGGTATGAAGAGACTGGTTCAGTCTCTGATCAAAGCCGTTCTGATAGACCTCAGAAAATTACATTGTAACAGTCTAAATTACATTTTTAGAGGGATTAGAAAAGATCCTACATCTAGTTATCAAAAACTCGCCACTGATTTTAGTTCTAAGACTCAAGGGGTTAGGATAGGTTAGTATACTATAATGAGATATCTCCAAAAAAAGGTTTAGAGTCTTATACAGCGGTCAAAAAACCGCTTCTTAACATAAAAGATAGACAAAAAAGATATAGTTATATGGTGAAAAAAGAGACTTAATTGGACAGTTAATGATTGGTCCAGAGTTATTTTCAGTGACGAGTCCAATTTTGAGGTCTTTAATCATAAATCAAGAGTAATAGTAAAAAAGTTTAAAAATGAAAAGTTTAACCCGAAGTTCTGTATACCAAATTTATAAAAAGGTGAAGGTTCAGCCGGTATCTGGGGATGAATTTCTTACAAAGGCAATGGTATATACAACATCTATACAGGGCCAATTAATCATTTTTTCTACACTAACACCTTGGAAAACAACCAAACCAAATGACCCTTTGGTTTTTCAACAAGATGGGGCTTCAGCACATACTGCTCACTCAGAGAGCAACTAGTTCAAAGAACAGAACATTGAGGTTCTGCCATGGTGTGCTCGTTCACCAGATCTCAATCCAATTGAGAACCTATGGTCGTACATGGATGCCAAAATGGTAAACACTAAAGTAACCTATATTGAGCATTTAAAAGAGGTTTTACACAAAGAATGGTTACAGATTCCGACTGAGTACGTAAAAAAAACTGATTGAATCAGTGCCAAAAAGAGTTTTGGTTTGTTATAAGGCCAAAGGCGGTCATTTCAAATATTAAATTGTAAAAATTTCTAAACTTTTGAACCGAATTTTTTATCAATTATTTAGCTTTTTTCCTTTTTCAAATGAAGCAGATATTGATTAAAATTTTTGTGCAAGTCATAACTTTGACTTGAATTTTTCAGCGGCCAAATTCGGATCCGAAACTAATATAGTTGAGGAGATGGAATTACGAGAGTAAAAATTAGCAAATTTACGGTGTTTTTAGTAAATTTACTCTATTTTTCGTAAAATATAGTAAAAAATAGTAAACCAAAATGTCCAAAATAAAAAACGATATTTTGAAATTTTTTTTAGATTTTTTTTTTAAGTTTTTTATTTTCTAAGAAAAAAATTTTTGTTAATTTTACTTTTTTTTTTACCTTTATTTGCGTAAATTATGGTTTATTTTAATTAGATTGAAAAATTTGGTAATTTTGAAATTTTTTATTTAAAAAAGTTTGACAATAAAGAAAAAAACATACAAATGGAAACAAAAAAGTTTTAAATTTATTTTTTAATCTTTCATTTTTGCTTTCTTTATTTTTTTCATGAGCTTCACAAAGACGTTTAAATGAATCAATAGGTAAATTTTCTATATATAAACCTTTCTATAATATAAACAAGTGTTTAAGACCAGAAGCAGCTAGCACTGACCTCGATATTAACACTGAAGTTCCAAGCTTAAAGGAAATAGAAGCTGCGATAAAGGTTCTAAAGAACCGGAAAGCTCCGGGCATTGACGGAGTCACAGCAGAAATGTTAAAAGCAGATGGTAGGATCACAATAGGGATATTGCAAGACCTCTTCAGCAAGATATGGAGGCAAGAAATCATACCAGAGGACTGGTCAAAAGG
>QEOQ01000355.1:890708-964458 GCA_010279815.1 Brachionus plicatilis | reverse complement strand
TTATTTTTTTGAAATTATTAATAGTATTCAAATGTAGTTAATTAGCACAATGTTTTCAATCAATTAGAATCAAATTTGATAATTTTTATATATTTTTTTCATAAGAGGACATATTTGAAAATAAATAAAAATGTACTCAAATTTCAAGCTAGATGTAATTTTTTTTTTTTAAATTAAGACAAAAATTTACATCAAAGTTCTCTAACTCAATTGCTTACAGTGAACTTTTAATCATATTTTATAGGAGATATTTTCTGAGAGTTTTTTGCATCGTTTAGCGCAAATTGCTCTACTAAAACTATGATGTACAAAGCAATTTTTCAGTGATTGTTCTATAGGACTGTTAATTTATTTTTTTAGAACAAATGATGAGATGCCCACTTTATAAAGAGGTTTTCCATTCTATTCGTAAAAGTCAGTCCAAAGTTAACAAGAAAAATGCATCGTTCTTTGTGCTGCAACTAAGCGTTTGCTTATTTACAGCTTGGAATATGAACCAAATATTGTGGAAGCGTCTTTTTCATTTAGTTTTAAAAGTATTAAAGGGCCCTGTTGACTCCGTCAAATTTGTTGTATCTAGTATAACAAATTAAATGGAAACGAATCAAGAATATTTTTATTTATTTATCTATATGTTGTATAGATAATATAATTGTCAATGTGGCTTAAACATTTAATTAATAATAAAAATAATAATAATAAAGGGCTGTAAATTATTCCTACTTTGAAATTGATTACCTGCTGTAAATTTTTTTGATTTAAAACTGTATTTTCAAAAAATTTAACACAAGAGACGAGTTTGTGCTAAAAAAATGTTTGAGCATTTTTAAAATTTGTAAAAAAATTGAAAAAAAACAGGAAAAAAATTATTTTCTTAAAATTTTTATTTTTTTTCAATTAAAAATTCCTTTATTTCATTCAAGTTTGAAAATTTTATAAGTAAATCAAATATAAATTGGAATAAAGCAATTTTTTTTTAGAAAAATTAAAAAACTCAATTTTTCGATGTTTTAATGTAATTTTATTTAGTAAAAAAAACCCTCTATTTTCAGTTAATCTTACACATAATTATACTCAAGACCCGGGAATATTAAATGTAATTATGAAAAAGATTTTAAGGTATCATTAAATTTGTTTTAAAAATTTTAAATCGTGTTTTATAATAAAAAGTTTAGTCTAAGTCAATGAAAAATTAAATAAAATTTTGAATTTTTTTAATTTAATTTAAAACAAACAAATTAAAATATTCTCAATTTTAAAAAATGATAGTTAAAATTCGATATGGCTTGGTGGAAAAAATTTAAACGTTTTGAAAATTTTTTTTTAAGTAGTATCTTATTGTGTCAATACTATTAATATAGTATGTTACAATAAAAAAATCAAATGATTGTTAGATTAAAGACTTATTTTCATACATTATTTTAATTTATTTTAAAAAAATTTTAATTAAAAATGAGATATTTTCAAATTTGGTGCAACTGAGTCTACGAAAGTTAAAAAAATAACAAGGATTAAAAGTTTTCAAAAATTAATCAGTATTATTATAAATTTTATTATCTTAGCTTTTTTTTAATAGTTTATTTCGTTCCCTTTTAATTAAAACAATCTGAACTTAATATCTAAAAGAAAAAAATTTGCTATTTAAAAAATATACTAAGTTTAATTAGCTATCGAAAGTGATGGGGTTTTTAAGCAGTAGGTGACGAATAAAATTATCAAATCAAATTTTTTAAAAAGTCAATTAATCGATTTGAATAATAAGGAGAAAATTTTTTGGTTTATTCTTAATCAAAAAAAAAAATAAGGAATAATTTTTATCAAACTTTTTTGGTATTTATGTAAAAAAAAAGAAAATTTATTTTAATATTCTAATTTCTTAAACATAATTGTAAATTTCGAATTGTAATCGGAAATAAATTGTTAACAAAATATAAAAAAAAGTAAAATTGTTAAATATAAAAAAAAATTGATAGTTAAATTATTTTGGTTATTTATTTAAATAAATTATTTTTAGAATTAGAAGGGATAAAAAAATCAATATTTAGAATTTAACAGATGATTTTTTTTTTATTGAGATAACATAAAATTTTAGATTTTGGAGTTTTCTGAAATCAAAACTTGGAAATCTCTTAAAATTTTCAAGATAATTAGATTGTTATTTTTTCTAATTTTTTTTGAGTTTAGTTGAAAGAAAATAGATCTTTATTTTATTGATTTAAAAGCTTAATTGATACAAAATATTGAAAAATAATTTTTTACTATAAACTTTAAAAAAAAACAGTTTGGTACAAAAATAAATGAATTAAAATTTGAATTTTACTTTACAAATCAAATGAAAATATTTTTTGAAGTGCCAAAAAATTTAAAAATTAAATTAAAGTTAAATATGATGGTTAATTAAAGGGATTTAAAAAATGTATAATAAAACTTGCATTGTGAAAAAGCTAAGAAACGCTAGATTTTTTTAGTATATTTTTTGGTTTGAACTCTGATAGAATGGTTTAGGATTACAATTTTGAGACAATATTTTTTGGCTAAATTCTTTATGACTGGATTTTCATTTAAATCAAAATTTTTTTAAATTTTGATCTAAGAGAATCTATAAGAAGAATTTAGGTGAAAAAAATTGTGTCAAAATTTAAATCCTAAACCATTCTATGACAGTTCAAATCAAAATAGAGCTTAAAAACTCAAGCGTATCTTAATTTTTCAAAATGCTGTTTATTATCTTTTGTAAAAATTTTTTTAATTAAATAAAATTTAGATAGAAAAAAATGATTCTATTAGATTTCATTCAATTACCAACTTGGCTCTATTGAAGCAAAAAATATTTTTATTATACAAAGAAAGTATTTAATATCATAAAAGATAGTAAGACAGGAAAATTTTTACCCTTTCCGAAAGCAGAATCCGTTCATGCCGTAATCGGTCCTCCCGGTGCAATTTATCGAGCAGAATTTTTGATCACCTAATGAATTGATCTAAAGTCTGTTAGCTTAAGTTTGGCCACGTGAATAATTAGTCGCCCAACACTCCTAAAAAACTTCCATGATAATAAAAATTAAACTAATAAAAAAATATATTTCTTAATTTTCTAATATAAACAAATAATTCAAGGCTGTTATTAGGCAATCTTTTATTATTAATTATTACTAAAACCGGGGAATAAATGAAAAATTTTTCTTTTGATATGTTCTCTCTTATATTTTTACTAAAATAAAATAGAAGTTTTTTAAATAATTTTTCAATCTAATCTTTTAAAAAAATTTCTTCTTATCATCAAAAAAACACTCGTGAATGCAATTTCTTTACAATTTATAAGAAATTTTTATTTTTAAAAAACTTTTGTAATTAAAATATCTTTAGAGGCAATAAAAATCTTTATTTATTTGAAAAGGTTTATAATAAAATTGTGTGTTGTAAAAAAATAATCTTTCACCGGAAATTACAAACCTTATGTCCTACTCCAAATAAATAATTAATTATTAGGTGATTTATTCAAACTTATTTTTAAGATTAAGTTAAGTGTTTCTTTAAGGTCAAAATTAATGTTAGCGTCCTATTTTCAATAAAAATTTTAAAAACATCCACAAAAGCCAGGAGTTATAAAACATAATATATAAATAAGAAACATATTAAAGTAAATTTAAGTAAAATTTTTTTTATTAGATTTAAATTTTTGGAATATTTTTTCTAGTCGAATTCTTCAAAAATAAAATAGTCGCAATAAAATTCGACATTAAATTTTTCTATTTTTTCTACTATTATAACTATTTCTATATCGAATAAAAATTTATTTATTAGAAAATAAGAAAATAAATGATTAATTTGAACTAAGTTTTAAACAAAAAAATCGTCTTTACTCTCACAAAAATAATCATAAATTAAAAAAATTGTAGAATTAATTTCGAAATAGAAAATAAGTAAAATTTAGGCTTTTTTCTAATTCTGAACCTAACTCTTACCATTCTTGGTGAGATAAAAAAAATTTTTGTTGCAAATTTGAGTTTAAACTCTACCAAACAGAAATTAAAGGTAAACTTTTTACTTTTCTTAAAGCATTGTGATTTCTGGTATATATTATATTTAACCTTTAATCTCACAAAAAATGGTCATAGACTTAAGTACAAAATTAGAAAAAAGCCTTTTATTTTACTTATTTTGTATTTAAAAATTAAAGTCTGTAATTTTTTTTGTGAGAGTAAAAGTAAAATTTAGGCTTTATTTTTGAAAAAAAGCCCAAATTTAGGTTATTTTCTGGCTAATTAAGTTTTAATTGTTATAACATAGAAACTATATAAATTAATTAACTCTAAAAGAAAAAAGTTCGGATTCTAGCTTTACTCTTAGAGTCTTCAACGCTAGTTTATGGTATTTCGTTTAAAATTAATTTAAAAAATACTTTATATGAAAAAATATTTTAAATATTTACAAAGAATATTTTTACAATTCAAAATCATAAAATTTTAGGAAAGTATCGACCCACTATTTTGGTCAAGTTTTTCAAAAAATGCGGACTAAAAACTTTGGTCTTATGAAAAAAATTTAAAGCAAAAAAAAGAAAAAAAGCAAAAACAGCATCTTCAAAATTAAAATATAAAAATCTTTAATGAATGAACAATAGCTACATTAAAGAAAAGAAATCTATCAGTAATTTAATTTAAAAAAAGAAAAATTACAAAATATATATGTGTTTATTTCTATAAAAAATCTATAAAAAAATAATTAATGTATTTATAAAATAAACAAATAAGTTTAAAAAAACAATATAACAACAAAATTTACTCGCACACAAGCAGCTCGGGCTCTCTATCCTTGTTCTGGACCACAGTGGCCAGGTTTTTGTTCGGTGCTGGCATGAACTTATTCGACGGACTGGTCAGCGTGAGCAAAGCTATTAAATGCGGTGAGACAGGTAAAGGCGAGGGTCTAATGTCTATTTGGACCGGTTGGCAACTACCATCGGTTTTGTCACATAAAGTCTGCTTGAGCTTGGTCGAATAGTCGGTTTCTTCACCGTCCTTGGAACGCCTGACACTAATCGGATAGTTGCTTGTACAGTAATTACAATTGTAGAATCGCTGGCTGGTGCAAATACATTTGTTCGGTTGAGATCTCGGTCGATTGTAGAACTTTATCCTTTGGCCATGTAGGGGACATTTGCATTGGGTGTCTATGTACAAATTGTCTTTTTTTGTTGACAAGTCCGACTCGGACAAACTGAACGCTTGGTCCACTCTCTTTTCAATGAACACTTCTTCTTTGCATTCAAATGGATCCGATTGATCGTGCAAATTGGTGTCCATTCTGGAACATCTAAATCTGAAACAAAAAGAACAAAATCAGCATTTGGCAAAAAATTCAAAAAAAAGTGACCAAAAAAGATTGGTAAACTTTAAGAGCAGATTTAAAATTTTTTTTTTTAAAGAAAAATAAAAATCTATTTCTTTTTTTTTCTATGCTTTTAATTAACATAAAGTCTAGACTCGGTTGCAACTTGAAATTATAATTCAAATTTGCATGATAACTCATGAGCCTTATGAGAGTTTGTGTGCATTAGGCAACATTCAATTTTCTGACCAGTATTAAATTTTGTCTCACTCTTTAAAGTTTAATGCAAAAGTTCTTTAAATTTTTTATATTTTAAAAATTACCTTTTTTTGTATTTGATGAAAACTTTAGCAGATTTTTTTTTAATTATATTTTATGATGCATGCAAATATTTATTTTTTATTTTATAACAAAAAGTCTTTTTAAGAAAAAAAATAAGAGTTAATTTTTGATAAATAATTTATTTAAATAGTCGACTAGATTGATTATCAACAGTTTTCTACTTTTTAAATCAATAGAAAAATTCGGCTCTAAATTGATGCATCAATAAACCTTGAATCTTGAAATATTTTTTTTAAATAAAAAAAACAATTAATTTCAATTGTGACGCTAAAAATGAAAACTATTTTCAAATGTGTAGAGGATCAAAATTTTACCTGTAAAAGCGAATAAATATAAAACCTAGACTATGTTGAATCTTGAAAATTGTGGCTGTATGATTACGAATTGCAATTTTAATAAAAAAATGTCTCAAAGTGTCAAAATTATTACTCTACTCTATTTTTAAAAAAATGCAAATGTGACAAATTTATAATTAAGAAATAGAATAAAATTTTTCTAAGAGTTTTAAAATTATTAATTATAAAAATTCAATTAAATTTTAAGGGTAAAATTCTGTAATTTAAGTTTTGTTAACATAAAGACCTCTTAATATTGCTTAATCGTGCAAATAATAAGTCTAAATATTTAATTTATTATCAAGAATATAGTCAAGTTAGACTAGTCTAGACTAAATTATTTAGCTCTTTAGTTAGACGTGTGCATTTTCTACAATTTGTACTAAAATTAGAAATGAGTGTGAGCTGAGACTAATCGTGGTCTAAAAAATAGACCGGCAGTTGGGCTCACTCGCTCAAAAAATACGAATACTTAAAAGTGAGTATTTTATAGACTAAATTTAGATTTAGGGAAAAAAAGCCTCAATTTATTACTCGAAGGGAAATTCCAAAAATATTGATTAAAACTTAATTATAATGATTAGACATCATTTTTTCTCTCCAAAAATAAACTGTCACATGATTTTTTCATCTGATTGCTAGGTTTTTTTTTAAGATTTTATTTTTTTTGTTGCCCGAGAGTTAATAATTTTCTTAATTTCTTTAATTCAAAAGTAATGTGAAGTGGAAAAAATTATGCAAATTTCATATTATTTGTTTAAAGATCTTTTGAATAGCGACTTAATAAAATAATATTGAGGTAAAAAAATCAATTAGATTAATATAGACAAATAATTTGTTTCACATTTGTTTGTTAAACAACTCAACGCCTTAAATAAACATTAATTTAGAGAAATAAATTGTCAGATAGCTACCATACTTAAATTATTTGATAATTGAAAAATTCCAAAAATTTCAATGAACAAAATTTATTTTAAATATTTAAAATATTTTGAAACTAAAATTTTAATTACCTAGTAGTTTTTAATTATAATAATCTTTTTATTTTATTTTACCATTTTTATTTAAATTTTTTTAAATTTAATATATCGCCATCTTAATTTTTAAGAAAATAAAAAAAAAAATTAATTTTCATTCATTTCTTCTTTGAGAATTAAAGTGTCACAATATTTTCTCATCTTCTTGCCAAGTTTAATTAAAAATTCATTTCAATTATTTTGGTATTCCGACTTTTAACTTCTTACTAAAATATTACATATTTTGATTTTTTACTAAAAGCCTTGTGAAGTATGAAAATTATGTAAATTTTATATTATTTGTTTAAAGAGTTTGAGTGCCAATTTCTAAATTTGCTCTCTAAAGTCAGACAAATTATGAGGTAAAAAAAATCAATTAACTTGGTATAGACAACTAGTTTGCTATTTACATTGAAAGTTAGTAAGCTATTTATTTCTAATAATTCAAAATAGAAAAAAATTACATTTTCATAATTTAAATTTTAGAATAAAAAATTATATTTTTTTATTTTTTGATTGAAATTGATTTTTGCCGGTTATTTTCTGCTTCAATGACATATTACCATCTTTAATTTTTTTTCTGCCTGAAAACAACATAAAGTTAGATTTAAATGTCTTTGTCTTTAAAAAATATTCATTACAACCATTTTTTGTGCTTACAAAATTACAATTTAAAAATTTTAAATAATTCTTATTCCTTGAATAAAAAAAGAGACATCATCAATTTCATAATACTGCAATTCAAAACAGCTGCTTTATGTAATTTTAAGTAAAAAAATAAATAAATTTAAAAAAAAATTTAAAAAATTTAAAAAATAAAAATAAATTTAAAAAATCTAAATTTTAGATTTTGAGCTTAAAAAAATAGCTTTTATCTTATTTGAAGTTTGCTATTATGAAGAAATAATTTTATTTCCAAATTTAAATTATTTTGCTCCAGGAAAAAAAGTTCCTAATGACTTAACTTGTCTTCTTATTCATAAAAATGGCTTTTCTAATTTAGCTAAATATCAAACTCACAATAATCTTTAATATTATCATACAATAATTTATTCTCATCGCTTATCAACTTAAAAATAAAATAACAAAATTTTATTGCATCATGTAGTTTAAAAATGCCTAAGATGCACTCAGTGGTTTGACACGAAACTCTCGTGATACCTAATATCCAAGAATGATGATTAATTTTTTCAAGCTTAGATTTTTTAAAATTAATCATTTCTAATATCTTTTATTAACAATCATGTAATTTTTGATAAAACCTCGATGGTAAACAGAATTGTACAGAATTTTATTGATTAAAAAATAAATTAAACTAATTAAATTGATTTAATTTGATTAATAACTGAAACAACTATATTGAAAACCCTTTTAATAATCCTCCAATATTACTCAATTTTCAAGTATTTATTGCAAACGTCAAATATAATAACATAATTAAATATTTACGTCAATAGGCACACTAATGTAAATTAATCTACTGATTGACTTTTCTAATGTTTATCTTAAATGAACTGAATTTTCATCTTTTTTTTTTAAGTTCAAAAAGAATAGTAAAAGATTTTTTTTCAAATCTTTAATGAAAAATCTTTGTAAGGGAACGCTTAAAATTCAAGACTCAAAAAAAAATCAAAACTTTTCTTTAAAAAAATTTCTAATTCAATGAGGAAAAAAGTTTAAAAATGATGAAATTTAAATGTTTTTTAGGCCATTTTTTTATCATTTTTACCATAAATAAAAAAAAGACTTGATTAATTCCATAGAGACCTCTTTAAGTTTTTTTAAAATCTTTATTTTAAAATCCATAAATTAACTTTTTCCTAATTTTAGATTTTTATCCTAATAATTTGATTCCTAATTAGTTGCAACCTAGAAAACAATTTAATTTATTAAATTAAATCCTGGATAGAAAATTGGTTCAACTCATGCAAATTTAAATTTACTCAATGCTCTTACGATTCTAGCAAAAAATAAAAAACTAAAAAATTGAACATAATTTTCCAAGAATGAAATCATATTCTTAGTCTTGTTAGGAATTTTTATTTTGAGCTCAAACTTTAAATAAATGTTAAATAATAATGATTTGTTTTCAAAAATTTTCATTTCTATTCTGTAATGAAAATTTAGATACACTAAAAAAATCAATTTTATTCTTCATCTCAAAATATAATTTTGAGTTAAAATCGATTAAGACTATTCTTTTTGAAGCCAAAATAAATAAAAAGCTATTCTCTACACAAAATAAAATATTTATCTAGTCTTTATTTATTTAATAAAAAATAAAATTAAAAAAATGCTCATTATCAAATATTGATTATTTGAAATTAATAAATTGTAAGCTAGAATTTTTAGAACAATAAACTACTTTACTTTTTTCAATCATTTTTTAAACTAAAAGCTAAAATTCCTTGCTAAAATTTACTTCTAATTTTATCTATAGAGAAGCTTTTGTGTATTCTTTTGTCCATTGATGTATCTGGACGGGTTAAAATGAAAGTCCTGACAAATTTGCTGAATGTCACAAAGCTTTCCCTCAAAATAATTTAGTAAAAAATAAAAAAATTTAATTATTTTATGATAATTTTTGAAAAATAAATTGGATAGTCAATTTAAATTGCTACAACCATTCACTTTAAATTTAAGAAATATAAATCATTAAAAATTTAGGAGCATATAAAAATATAATCTAAGTCTATGTCTTTCTAATTTTTTATTTGTTTTGACATAGCCGAATCTGGCGTAATTTTTGAAATAAATAAATATCAAAAATCATTTATATTCGCATTGGATTTATAAGATATTTAATAAGGATTTAAAAAAATCCAACTAATTAATTTAGTTCTAGCTACACATTTTTCAAACATACAATTAGAATAAAAATTATTATTTTTTAATGTTTCTCTTTAGTCAAAGGTCTGACACCCTAGGAAAAAAAAAACATTTAAGCTTGTTGTCACATAAATCGAGAATCGGAAAATTTACTACACTGCATTGAATAGGCAGCTGAGAGAAAGATTTTAAATTTTTTTTAATTCTACTAAATTTTTCTCTTTTTTTTTCACTACTTTTGCAAAAATTCAAAAAAAAAATGATTTAAATCTTATTTATTCATTTTGCTCAAAGAATCGATATTTTTCAAACAAATATCTTAAAAAAAAATAAAACAATTTTAAGGTTAATAATAAATATTTGAAAAAAAATAAAAAAAAAAAAATATATAATTTGAGTCTAGACATTTAAATTACATCATAAATAGAGAAAAAAAATATAGAAACAGGAAATTGATTGATCGAGCCGAGGCATCGCGTTCAAAGCTAACAAATTTTTCTTTCAAAACTATCAGTCACTCGCACACAAGCAGCTCGGGCTCTCTGTCCTTGTTCTGGACCACAGTGGCCAGGTTTTTGTTCGGCGCCGGCATGAACTTATTCGACGGACTGGTCAGCGTGAGCAAAGCTATTAAATGCGGTGAGACAGGTAAAGGCGAGGGTCTAATGTCTATTTGGACCGGTTGGCAACTACCATCGGTTTTGTCACATAAAGTCTGCTTGAGCTTGGTCGAATAGTCGGTTTCTTCACCGTCCTTGGAACGCCTGACACTAATCGGATAGTTGCTTGTACAGTAATTACAATTGTAGAATCGCTGGCTGGTGCAAATACATTTGTTCGGTTGAGATCTCGGTCGATTGTAGAACTTTATCCTTTGGCCATGTAGGGGACATTTGCATTGGGTGTCTATGTACAAATTGTCTTTTTTTGTTGACAAGTCCGACTCGGACAAACTGAACGCTTGGTCCACTCTCTTTTCAATGAACACTTCTTCTTTGCATTCAAATGGATCCGATTGATCGTGCAAATTGGTGTCCATTCTGGAACATCTAAATCTGAAAAAAAAAAGAACAAAATCAGCATTTGGCAAACAATTCAAAAAAGTGACCAAAAAAGATTGGTAAACTTTAAGAGCAGATTTAAAATTTTTTTTTTAAAGAAAAATAAAAATCTATTTCTTTTTTTTTTCTATGCTTTTAATTAACATAAAGTCTAGACTCGGTTGCAACTTGAAATTATAATTCAAATTTGCATGATAACTCATGAGCCTTATGAGCGTATATTATTGCGTATTTGAATTTTGTGGACGCCACAGGCCCTCGAACACCACCAGAGCCTTGTGAAGCAACAGTTGCAGCATCGTCTTTTGATTTTTTTTTCGTATAAAGGTTTAATACTGCAAAGCTAGTCAATTTTTAAGATTTTTTTTACTTGACACTTTTCAACTGCTAGTCATAATTTAATAAAAACTTAGAAAACCATGTTTAATTGTCTATGAAAGTTAATCCACCAACAAGTCTATAAAACACCTCCACATTCTATTTTTATGCTAGCTTGGTTTGAAGCTAGCTTTTGAATCGGAGTCGATTTTTCTTTGCATTTAGCTGAGAGAACTTTCAAATGATGTTTGATGTAACTTTTTCTAAAAAAAGGAGATTTGATTTTGTATTGTCTTAGGAGCTGTTTCACAATTCAATTTTTTTGTCTAGACATTACATTATTTATTATTTTATTAAATATCAAAAAAAATACTTTTTTTTAATCTTTTTAAAATTGTGAAAGTGATATGCTTGGATACAGATTTAGAAAAAAAAATTATAAAAATTTCGTACCAGATTACAAGCGTGTCTGATTAGAACAATAATTGGAATTTTTTATTACAAGAAATTTACTTCTCTTCGAAACTTAATTTCCGCAATTAATTTTTAAAATTTTGCAATGTTTTTCTTTTTCAAAAATTATCCAAACCAAAATACTAGCATAAAGAAAAAACCTCTTAATATTGCTTAATCGTGCAAATAATAAGTCTAAATATTTAATTTATTATCAAGACTATAGTCAAGTTAGACTAGTCTAGACTAAATTATTTAGCTCTTTAGTTAGATGTGTGCATTTTCTACAATTTGTACTAAAAATAGAAATGAGTGTGAGCTGAGACTAATCGTGAATATCGTGGTCTAAAAAATAGACCGGCAGTTGGACTCACTCGCTCAAAAAATACGAATACTTAAAAGTGAGTATTTTTTAGACTAAATTTAGATTTAGGGAAAAAAAGCCTCAATTTATTACTCGAAGGAAATTCCAAAAATATTGATTAAAACTTAATTATAATGATTAGACATCATTTTTTCTCTCCAAAAATAAACTGTCACATGATTTTTTCATCTGATTGCTAGGTTTTATTTTAAGATTTTATTTTTTCTGTTGCCCGAGAGTTAATAATTTTCTAAGTTTAAAAGTAATGTGAAGTGGAAAAATTATGTAAATTTCATATTATTTGTCTAAAAATCTTTTGAATAGCGACTTAATAAAATAATATTGAGGTAAAAAAATCAATTAGATAAATACAGACAAATAATTTGTTTCACATTTGTTTGTTAAACAACTCAACGCCTTAAATCAACATTAATTTAGAGAAATAAATTGTCAGATAGCTACCATACTTAAATTATTTGATAATTGAAAAATTCCAAAAATTTCAATGAACAATTTTTTTTTTAAATATTTAAAATATTTTGAAACTAAAATTTTAATTACCTAGTAGTTATTAATTAAAATTATTTTTTTTATTTTACCATTTTTATTCAAATTTTTTTAAATTTAATATATCGCCATCTTAATTTTTAAGAAAATAAAAAATAATTTAATTTTCATTCATTTCTTCTTTGAGAATTAAAGTGTCACAATATTTTCTCATCTTCTTGCCAAGTTTAATTAAAAATTCATTTGAATTTTTTTGGTATTCCGACTTTTAACTTCTTACTAAAATATTACATATTTTGACTTTTTACTAAAAGCCTTGTGAAGTATGAATATTATGTAAATTTTATATTATTTGTTTAAAGAGTTTGAGTGTCGATTTCTAAATTTGCTCTCAAAAGTCAGACAAATTATGAGGTAAAAAAAATCAATTAGCTTGGTATAGACAACTAGTTTGTTATTTACATTTGTTTAATATTTGTTAAACAACTCAACCTCTTAAACCATCAAAAATTCTACATAGAAAAAAAGTGAGTTAGATGATATTCTTGTATTATCTTTGATAAATTTCTTGTCAAAGAATTTACACCATTCTTCTAAAATATTTATTTAAAAAAGAAATTTTTTGTTGGATTCATAAATTTAAATTTAAATTTTGTTTTGAATTAATTTTTAATTCGGTTCCTCCCAATTAATTAAATTAATTGATTTTCTAATCTAATTTGAATCACAAAATTTTCAATTTTATCTTTTTTTATTCTTATTTTTGAAAAAAAATACATTAATGTATCAAAAAACCTTTGGATTTTTATATCCTTTTGAAATTGATATAAAAATAATTTTTGAGTTAATTAAATTATTTTTGCTCAAAATAGATATGATTTAAAAAAATCGAATTTCCATCAGCTTATAACAAATTTTCTCAAAAATTCTAATTTAAATTTATGTTTTTTTGGAAATAAATCTACCAAAATTAAATTCTTCTTTACTAAAGATAATTTTTTTGTGTAATGTGAAATTTTGTGATGTTTAATACTTTGGAAATAAAAATTTGAAATTTTAATTTCACTTCAAATTTCTTGTTCAGTTAATATTCAAAATCAAATTTAAAATTTAAATTTTGTCTGCCTAACTTTTGATCAAATTTTTGTGATTAATTTTGCTAAATTATACATTTCGAGAATTATTAACTCGCAATTAAGCCTAATATTTTCTTGGTTGATTTCCTAGTTCTTTCGGCTGATAGAATATTTTAGAAACGTCAAACAGACAATACTTTTCTTAGTATAGCGTTTTATGCTCATTTTAAAATTTGATTTTCCTGGATCATATTTTGAGAAAAAAATAATTGAAATAGCTTTTATTTTTCAAATTTGTTTAACTACTTTCCAAGTCAAGCGAAAAGAGATGTTTTTCGAATTAATTTTTCGATTCTTTGAGTTTTTAAAATTCAAATCAGATAGTTAGGAAAATTCTCAAAATAAAATTTTTCATAGTCTAGCTTAAAAATGATCTTTATTTTATTCATTTTTTTAGAAAATGCTTGGATCTTTTTTTCATCTAAAAATATTAGAGCTAAATTATGAAAAATAATTGGCTTACTTTTTCAAAAAATTACAAATAAATTTTAGTCAGAACATTTTAGAATTTTTACTACTATCCTGGAAAAATTATTTTTGTCATAAATAGATAAAATAGCTTTTAAAATATTTTTAGAAGAAGAATTCCATGCTTAAAATTCTCATTCCTTAAGTGCTCAATTCGTATTTAGTCAATAAAAATTTTTTTCAAATTAAAATTATCTTAAAAAACATCGCATGTTTTAAGTAAATAATTTTAAGTTTACTAAGTCAATCTCAATTTCCTATTTATCACTTTTGAAGCTGTCAAAAAATCCTTAATTTCTAAATGTTTTGCCATCCAGCCAGAAATACTTAAAAAATTTTTTAATGAAAATTATTGCGGACCACTTTGCGTCATCATCATCATGCGGATTTTAAATTAATTTCTAAAACAAAATCAATATTTAATCTAAAAACAAAAATAAAGTAAAATAAAATTCGAGTCTAGACACTAAATTACATAAATACTGATAAAACAAATAAAAAAACAGCAATAAGATTCAACAAGTTGAGGCACTCTTTCGGTTCTTTTTAATTAATAATTTATATGATCAAAGCTTGACATCAGAAGGGAACCAAAAGCTTTAGGCTGGCACGAAGGCGTTTGGGTCACAAAAATCCTCTGACGAAATCACACACTCAAGTTCCTTAAAACTAAAAACTTTGCCATTCACACATTTATTCAATGCTAAAATGGCATATTTATGGTCCCAATTTTCGCAAATCTTGTACTTGGTGCAGTCGTTACCAGCGGCGTAGTAGCCAAATCCATATTTACAATCATAAAGTGTGAATATAATGGAATTTTTGAGGACTTTTGTTCTGTAAATGTTCACGAACAAATTTGGATCTCGCATGAAACCAGAATTTTTTCTCATATTTTCTAAAATTTTCATGTCATCTTGCACCAACATCTGAGATCTTGTCTCTTAAAAAAATGAAATAAATTTTTTTTCTGGAAAAAATTATTTTCTTGATGAAATAATTTTTAGACATATTATATATATTACGCAATTATAATTTTTTTATTTATTGATTTTTTTCTAAATTAAGCTAGAGCTTGCCTGCGTGCATGTGAGTAATTAATTATTTAAGCTTTAGACTGATTAAACCATGGCTTATATTTGAAATAATTCCATGTATACCTGTCTGTTTGGAGTCATCTTCCTTCATCAATACCAAAGAACTAACAATAATAGATTTTTCATCCTGGCTTAACTCATTGTCTGAATTTTTTAAATCTTTTTCAATTAATGTTGGTGTTTCCATTACCAGGGGCAGATTTGTTTTTTTAGACTTTGGCGTCCCAATAAATTCACCTAGAAAAATAATTAAAAAAATTGTCTCTTCGATAAAAAAAAATTGTACTTTTTGGCCGATCTGCTTTTCGGCAAATGAAATGTTGCTTGGCATTGCAGTCACATGGTCGCCAAGTTTTTTCTCTCAGATGGAAGCATCCACAGTTCATGTATTCACTTGAGCCAGGACTTTCGGTCCAATTTTTGGACACAACCTGAGAAAATTTTTACCAAGCATTGTTTGGTTAAGCTGGAAAATTACCGATTGATTGGTATGATACCACATCCAGCCCTCTGACTTCTTGAGCGCCCCGAGCCAGGCAAATGGCTTCAGATTGAATCGGTATCTGAGAAGAGTGTCAATGAACTCTTGAATTTAAATTGAATCTTCAAAAATCAAGAAAAAATAGGAGATACCATTTATTTTCTCATTTTCGTGTTCATTATTTATGTAGAGTAGTTCCCCTCCGTAAAAGTTGCACGACATTTTAGCATGGTTCCAGGTTTTGATATGTGAGTTGAGAAGAAGACAAATGTTGTCATCAATTTTTTCCCACGGTGACAAGCAGTCTTGAAATTGTTCTGATGTTATTAATTTTTTTGGCATATGGTAGTTTAATTTACCGTTCTGAGCGTTGGTAGATTTTAAGATACCCAAAATAATAAATAAAAAAGTGAATTTCATTTTTTTTGCAGATAAAAATTATTTTAAAAAATTAAAATTTAAATCTTCTTGATTTTATCAATGAACATACAGATCTAAGTAAATGAAAAATTTAAAAAGAAGTGAAGGTTGAAGATAAATAAAAGCTTAGAATAATTTTTTTTATTCAATTTGGATGAAAAAAATTATCCTCCGGCAAGTATCGAACCCGGACTGCATGCACAAAACACGACTGCAAGCCACTAGACCATATGAGGCCTATTACAATAAAAAAAGAGATTTAAATTTTTTATGATAAATTTTATTTAAAATTTTTTTGAAAAAAAAAATGGATTTTTTGCATGAAATCTTCAAAAATTTGACTCCCATGCCAAACTTAACAGCAAGTACTTCAATCGTAGAAAAGCTGAATATAAATTTAGATCAGGCGACCTGCGACAAACAAAAACTTGAAAGCTTAATTGACCAACAACGCAAACATCTGATCAAACTTGAAGAATTGTAATTTAAAATTTTTATTTATAAAAAAAAGTAATTAAAATCATCAAGATTAGATTTGGTTTCAAAATCGGAAGAAACTTTGTTGAAAATAAAAAAAAATTTCAAGTGTCAAAAATGCTCAGGTGACTTAGGGGAAAAAAAATTTGACCAAGAATTCAAGAGTAAACTTGGAAATCAAAAGATGCCAACAAATAAAACCGAATCACAAACATTTGGTAGATTACAAAAAATTCTAAATGACTGCACACAAAAAAAGCCTGAGAATAGTGCCAAAAAATACCAATATTCCATAGAAAATAAAGGAATTCAGATACACAGGTCCAAGCCTCATCCACAGCTGGAATCTTTTGACTTGACAAAATTTTCACTGGTCAAACTTCACATGAACGAGGCTCCAGTTGGCGATTTTAATTCGATCAAAGAATGGACCCTGATCAAAACGATCAAGAGAAATACGTCTTTGGAGTCCAAGATGGCTAAACGCAATGAAAGCAAGCTGAATCAGTTGAAGCAAACTGTGAAGCCGGATGAATTTTCAAGGCTTACCAAACGAAATTTGGTCAGCGACATGCACTCAATGATGAACTATGATTTTTGTAATAACAGATATGGTTTTAAAGAGAAGAAACCAAGGAAGCCAAAGAAAAAGATCGAAACAAATAAAACTTGTGTTGACAAAAATGATGATTTAATGATGGAACTGTACGGATTTGAGACCGAAAATAAAGAAAATGAAACAAGAACTGACGCAGATGATTTATACGATGATTTAAATGAAAATCATGTAATCGATTTAAGTGAATTTGACTTGAAAAATGATGATGATGGTGAAAAAATAGCTGAAAAAAAAACAACTCAAATTGATAGCAAAGAGATACAGAAAATTTTGTCGCCCAAAAAAGAATTCAAAAATTTAGACATGGCAAAAACTGTCAAACAGGATGCTTACTCACGGAGGAAAAGTGATGATAGACACTTGACAAAATCAAGCATTAGACGACCAAGATCTGGTTCCAGGTCAAGAAAAAGATCGCGGTCACCATCGTTTTCAAGATCAAACTCAAAAAGAAGAGAATTGAACAAAAACCATGATGATCGAAAGTATTATAGTAAATATGATGATCAAAGATACAAATACAATTACAAATAAAAAAATAAAAAATTTGATTTGAATATTTTTTGAGTATAAACAATCTTTTTTTTTTTTTTAATTTTAGGTAATTTTTGTAAAAAAAACTAAAGAAGAATAAATTTTTTCAGAGGAAATCAATGTTGAATTCAAAATTTATTAGTTTGTAGCTAAATATTATATTAATTTGCTGAATCATTATTATTCAATAGACTTGGTTTTAAATTCCGATATCTCTTATTAAAACTTTTTTTTCATTTAAAAACTTTATTAAATTGAAAGACAAAATTATTAAATAAATACCGATTTGTTTTGATGCTTCAAATCAAATAAAATTTAAATGACATTTTAAAGCATTAAATAAACCTATAAGTATTTATAATTAATTACGATAATAATAATTAAGAATTTTAATATTTCAGTCTATTATTTGAAAAAATTACAGGGTGAAAAAATTGGCCAACTTTCTAACACTTTAAAGGTTTTTGAAAACAAAAAAATTAACTTTGAAGAATTCAGTCAAAGAATAGAGCACATTTTTAATTTTTGAACTGCACTTAAACATATAGCACCTTTAATTATTTACATTTTAGATTTTTTAATCTAAAAGAACATTATTAATAAAAAATAAACAGAAAAGTTCGAGACAGATAAACAAATAAATAATAGATACTTTCCAACATTCAAATCTTTGGTATCTGAAATGTCTCATTTCAAATTTTTAAAATAAATTATTTTATTCTCTCTCTTTTTTAATTTTAGAGTTCAATATTTAGAATGCTATGAATAGGATAGCCCGGAAATTGAGAAATTTTATTATTTGACTAAGTTCAATTAAAGAAAACTTAAAATTTTTTTTAAATAAATAATTTTTAAAATTTATAAAGTTTTAAATTTTTCAAGAGAAAAAAAAGGTTAATTAAATATCAATAAATAATTGTTTATTTAAATTTAATTTCATAATTAATTAAAAGCTCAAATAACTTTGAAAAAAATTTAATTCTCGATTTTAATAGTGAATAAGTTCTTAAAAAATTTGTACAAAATATATTTATTAATTCAATATTTTGCAGAGAGATTAAATCAAATACCATTCAAAAGATATCAACAAGATAATATTTGATCTAATTTGTTTGATCCTAAACTACAAGATGCCAAATTTTATTCATCACAAACAGAATTTGTTGAAAATTTTATTTTATTTCAAAAATTACTGTATTCCCTTGTTCGATAATGCAGCGCCACAACCTAGAACACATCATTGGCGCAGGCGCTATACTAAATCTCGCCCATGTTAAATTCAACTTAACTTGTGTTGCATGCGCCAAAACCGTATTTCGGGTTGTGGCGATGCACTATATCCAGGGTCTTGAGAATGGTGCTGCATTATTTGAATGATTTAAAAAGAAAATATAAAAATAATTCAAGACAATATTTTTTAATTTTAAATTCTTTTTTATTTTTAAACTTTAATGCCGCACCAAATACTTAATTAAAAAAAATTCTTTTTTTTTTTTGAATATTATCCCTTTGCTAAACTTAAATAATGCAGCACCATTCTCAAGACCCTGGATATAGTGCATCGCCACAACCTGAAATACGGTTTTGGCGCATGCAACACAAGTTAAGTTGAATTTAACATGGGCGAGATTTAGTATAGCGCCTGCGCCAATGATGTGTTCTAGGTTGTGGCGCTGCATTATCGAACAAGGGAATACGGTACCTTTTTTTTACAGATTATAACATTTTTTTAAGTAAAAAAAATGTAAAAAATGTAATTAAACCTTGAAAAAATTTAATAAAATTCAAATTTTGGTCGAAAAATTGGACTTTTTTGGCCGTCAGCATTTTTGTCAAGTCTTACTTGAAAAAACGTATTATTACGTATTATTATATCATTTTGCGTAAGCTAACATTTTAACAATTTTACGTTATCTTGCATTTCTTGGTGTAAAATTACGTAAAATGATGTAATATTATCCGTTCTGCGGTTTAAACTAAAACACTGTATATTTAAGATAAATTTAAGTTAAAAAAAGTCTTTAATCAAGGAATTCTACAATTTTTTTTTACTTTCAAAATCCTTTTGAAGTGCAATACTTAGTTTTTTTTTTTATACTGGAATTATTCTTAAATAAAAAGTTAATTACAGAAAAAAGCAGGAAAACACTATCACAAAAAAGAAGTAACCTTTTACTTAGAATGAAAAGAATTTAACGATAATTATTAAAAAAATTCTAATTTTGTAAATAGCCGATTTAGACCTGCCTTTACTGACGAAATAGTCGACATTTTTTTTTCATAGTGTAATATACAAGATTTCAAAAGGTCTCTCTTTAATTCATTTTTTTTTAGTTTCAGCAAGTCAATAAAATCATTATTTCAAATTATATATTTATTTATTTATTTGTATCAAAATTAACCTCCAAAAATCAAAGTATACAAAGAAAATCAAAATTAAAATTTGAAAAATTTAAGAATAAAAATAAAAAAAAAGATCAAAAGACCAAAAAAAAAATATATAATATAATTTTTTCAAAAAACTGTGTTAAATTAAATTAATATATGTCACTGTCAATTTGTAAAATGACTTGCCAAATGACAAAATTTCCTTTTTTTTCTTTGACCAGGCATTTTAAAAATTCAACAAAAAATAATAAAACCATTCCTCTGTTTGAAATTAGATAGCCATCCGTTACCTGTCTTGAAGTCACGATGACCAAACATTGTTGCAAATTTCAACGCCTGTAATTGAATTTCAATACCACTAATTGTGATATTATTGTATTTTTGAGCTTGATCAAACCAATACAACATCGCTTGATCAACATTGTCGTAACTTGACAATTTTATACGCTTTTTTTCTGGACCGGCTAAGTTCTTTTCGTAATGTTCTAAAATTTTTGCTTTCGACGACAAAATAGTTGAAATTGTAGAAGCATTAACGTAGTATTCTTTGGCCAGCTTTGAAGTGGTTATTTTTTGCTCAGTATGTTTTTTTATAATTTCTATCTTGACTTCAAGAGACATACATTTTCTCTTCTTGCAAACCTGCTTTTCATTCATTTTTATCAATTAGAATTTTTAGATAAACAATAATTTTTTATTTATTTTTTTTTAATTGTTTATTTATTATTTAAATAGACTTTGAGTAATGAAACTCCTTTAGCTATTGTTCATATATTAAAAGAAAGTGAAACAAATACAAGGTATTACAAAATTGGTTACACAATATTTAAAAAACATATAGTAAAATGGGAATATTAAGAAAGGGAAGCTTCTGGACAATTGAAAGATTTGGCTGTTGTAAGTCACTCCCGTGGAAATTCATGGATAAAAATTGCTAAGGGAGACTTTTTTTCAGGTTATCTTGAGCTCTCAACAAAAACATCCTCATAGTCCTTTATGAGTGATAAAATTAGCTCATTTTTGAAGAGAAAACAGTTTTTAACATATCTTACAAAGAGATTTTTAAACCTGATTTTGATTGTATCAATTTTTTAATTTTCAAGAAAAAAAAAGAAGATTTCTGAGGGTGTTTCATATGGGAGGTGATAAATCGCCTTATGCGATATATTTTGGAGTACTTGTAATTTATGAAAATTAGTATGTGAAGCTAAACTAAATATGAAGAAGCTGTAATCAATCAAAGACCCTATTAGAGCATTATAAATACTCGATAGAGTTTTTTTATTTAAATTCCAAGATTTATGTGAAAGAATTTTAATTATAACGTAATTGCTCGATTTTAGTGACATGTCACTAAAGCCGAATACCCAACTATAGTGACATGTCACTATTTATCGAACACTGGTTTTCATTTTGACCTTTTTCGACTATAGTGACATGTCGCATTAGTCGAAAAAGACCTAAAAATGACGATTTTTACAAAATTTAGTGTCCAAGTTTGTGACATGTCACTATAGTCAAAAAAAGGCTTAAAATATCATTTAAAAATTGTAAATTATGAGTAAAAAGTTTAGTTTTGACAGATATGTTTTTTTTTAAATAAATATAACAACATAAATTAATATATTTGGATAATAATCCATTCTTGTAATATACAAAAACAGCCCAAAAAATATTGTTAAAAGGGTGGATTATATATACCAAAATTTTTTTTTCTATATATATATTATAAAATTTTTATTCATATGGATTTTTATCTGCTGATTCAGAAAAATATTAATATTGAACTTTATTTAGTTAGAATTAAAAAATAAAATAAGTTAAAATTAAACTTTATTTACAGCGGTTCTAATAAAAACGTGCCTTGCCGTCCAACCTAACTGGTCATGCCGTCTGACAGAACTGTCCGATCTAGGCGTTCAATATTATATTTTAGAAAAAAATTTATTTATTTTTTATAAAAAATTAAAAAAAAGACCTAATTTTTTTCATTTGAGGATTTTTTAATGGGAGCTAATTATCCAAAATGAGTTTAACATTTTGAAATCGGTTAGATCGGACCGGTCGGCCGGTTAGGTCGGATGGGTCGACTAGGTCAGCCGTGTAAGCCGGTTGGGACGGACGATTCGGAGCTGCAAACAGGCTTGGACGGATGGTCGTTGTTTGGACGCGGCTTTTTTAGCGTTACATTTTAATTAGAACCCTGTAGTTAAAATTAAATTAAATTCTTTATCTCGACGTACTTGTTTTATTATCCCAAACATTATTCCTAAACTTAATATATTTCAAAGTATTAATTTTAACAACAATAAGTAAATAAAATGTTATAATCGAAAAATGAGCAGGATAACCGAATATGTCGTGAATATTCAATGGAATTCAAAAGAGCCGCAATTAGACATTACGACGCATATAAAAATTTAACTTCTAGTTTTATCCTTAAATTTTATGTTAGTTGATTGATGTTATAAAAAAGGATTGATTGTTTTAATTGGTAACTAAACACGCCATTGACATTTACATGAGAAGCTTAAATCAATTAATCAATTAATTATTATTATTATTATTATTATTTATTAGTTTAAAGCCCCATAGGCAAGATTACAAAAAAATTACAATTAAGCTTTTTACTTATATTTTTTCAAGGATTATCTTGGGAATTTTTTTTTTAATTGGGTGTATAGAATTTCCTGTTCATGAAAAACTCTGATCATCCTGAACATAATTTAAATAAATTAAAAAATTTTTTGCCCAAATTAACATGTAGAAATTTCTAGGTCGAATTTTTTTTCCAGATCACCAGCTCCTTCAAAGTCGCATATTTTTTAAAATAGTACTGGACTCAATCATTTTTTAAATGCATATCTCTTTTTAAATCTAATTCCGAAAACGATGCCTGCTTTTCATATGAAAAATGCAATAACTGGATTTGTGGAAATTGTTTGCCAAAGAGTTTTAAACAAAATTATTCATTTTAGTTTCCAAACTGTAAATAACATTAAAATATTTTAGAATTTTTAGACAATAGCTTTTTTTAAAATTTTTTAGGTCAATTTCTGATTTTATATTTTTGCGTAAAATTTGTTAAATAGGTAAAATAAAAAATTTCTTAATTGTTAAACACTTTCTCGTTATCCAGACAAAAACTAATAAAAAATAGCTAAATTACTTAAAAAATCATTTTAAGCCTTTTTTTTGACTATAGTGACATGTCACAAACTTGGACACTAAATTTTGTAAAAATCGTCATTTTTAGGTCTTTTTCGACTAATGCGACATGTCACTATAGTCGAAAAAGGTCAAAATGAAAACCAGTATTCGATAAATAGTGACATGTCACTATAAATAGAGTGACATGTCACTAAAATCGTGCAATTACGTTATTTATCCTGTCTTGACATCTAGATCGAATAAATTCAATATGAGGTTTAAAGTATAAGTTTTTGTCAAATTTTATCCCTAGGAAGATTGGACAGTTACTATATGGAATTTGCTTATCGAAAAGACTTAATTTTAGCTTTTGATTTTTAGAGGGATTCCCTGAAAAAATTGTATAATTGCATTTTTCAGGAGACATCTTAAGCCTCCATTTTTTTTAACCAAATTTCAATATTTTTAAGGTAACTATTTACCTGCTTAGAAATGTTTCCATATTTTTGAAAATGAAAAAGGTGACTAGGTCATCAGCAAACAAGAGAGAGTATGAGGTATTTTTTGAGCTTTGTTAAGGTATATCATTGATAAAAATTGAAAATAGAAGAGGACTAATTACCGAACCTTGAGGGACACCGGTTTTTATATTAACATGCTCAGATTCATAATTATTGAGATTAACAAAGAACTTACGATTATTTAGAAATTATCAATTATTTATTTACTATTTTTTATTATCAAGGTGTTAATTAACGGATGTCATTTTTTAAAATTCGTTATATAGAGGTTTTTTTCTTAAGAAAAGTATTGTTATATGGGGGTTCGTTATGCCGAGGTTCGACTGTAATAACTAATTTTTAATGTTGTTACCATTGTTACCATGTTATACTAAACTAACTCTAATGATTTCAAATCTGTCTTCAGATTTAGATTCCCAAAAAATGTATTGATAGATAAACTAATTAGCTCCAACAATAATTAATTCAAAAATTAGATAAAAGATAATAAAAAATAAATTCAAAAATTTTTTTCTAACAAAATAATATAACATAAAACTTTGTTGTCCTAAAAATTTACAAAATAACAAAAGAATCTTTTTTTTTATTTAAATACATTACATATCTGAAATAAACTGAAAGTTTAAAAATTAAATAAACAGTTAAAGATTATTTTTCAAAGTTAATTGAAAAATTTTAAATCTTTATACTTTTTAACAAATAAAATTTTTTTGAGCACAAAACATTAAAAAAATTATGAAAATTCTTTTTTAAATCCTACCATAGAACTAAACAAAAGTTTTTCTATTTTTGTCTTTCTAAAAATTCAAATATTTTATTTTATCACTTTTAAATAGTAATCGATTCATAGATTGATAAATTATCTCTAGATGATTAAATATTCTATAAAAATAATTGTCCCGTCTTTAGACCCCTTAATTAGACACTTTGGCAAATAAAAAAAGCCAAGTCAACGAATCAAAATTTTAAATGATTAACATTTGGATAGAGATAAAAAAATTTTATAAGACTATTTTAACGATACTTTTTTTAAATACGATCGAACATTATATAATGTGAATTTTTTTTTCAGTAATCATTTTTGATCATGTTTTTTGTACATAAACTAAAGCGTACATATTACTTAATTTAAAAAATAAATATTTCAAATTTCAAAAAAAAACTAAATTTAAAGTCAAACAAATTGAAAAAGATGTCTCTTAAAAGTATTTTTAAATGAACAAAAAATCAATTTCAGTTTTCAATCTTGATTAATTAATAGATCTAGTAACGTTTGTGGCAGGAGGCTGTGGCATAGTCGGATCCGGTATAGTGGGATCATTGGCCCAAAATGGAGCCAAAGTCTGGGTCGCAGCAAGAAACGAATCTCGTTTTGAAGAACTTAAAAAATCAGTTCCGGAGCAATTCCATTCTAATTTAGCTTTTCAAATAGCTGATCTGGCCAACGAAACAGATTGTCTTCGATTAAAAGACAAAATTTTGGGTACAGATGGACAGCTGAACCATTTGGTAGCTAGCATGGGAGGATGGCGAACTGATGGTCCTCTTAGCACATTGTCTGTAGATAACTACTTGAATGGAATGAAGGAGTTAACTCTTCCGCATATTGTTGTGTACAAAACATTTTCAAAACTTTTATCCGAAACACCCCACTCTTCTTACATATTCATTACCGGGGGAAGTGGTGAAGCAAAATTTTTTGATCCCAAAGCTAGTCTTTTGCCGATAAAAGCCTCGGCTATGTATGGAATGTATGTATCGGCATGTAGTGAATACAAAGGCAACAAAAATATGGCTTTAAATGAGCTAAGATTGTTCTTTTGGATTAGGCGTAAATCGGACAGCAGTTTTGATCCAAAAAAAGCACAATTTGAAGTCGGACACGACTATGTTGGAAAATTTATTCCTAAAATAATTCTCAGACATAAATCGGAAGTGTTGAAAATTCAGACAAGAAGTGTTGGTGATGAACTTTATAAAAAATTGTAGAAATTAGATTTTTTGACAAGATTTTCTTTTTGAAAAATAAAATTTTTTTTTTATTTAAAGATATGTATTTAATAAACATTAAATGATAAATTTGTTTATTTATTTTTATTTAATTAAAGCCAAATTTGCTTTTTTTTTTGGTAATGGAAATTTCGGAGAAAGTTAATTTAGAGAATTTTTTTTTTTCTAATTACTGAATTTTTTTTGAAGAACTTTTTGGTCTATAAAGTCAAAGGCTTTGGCGAAGTCGAAAAATATCGAAAAGATACTAAGGTTACGGTCTTTAGCTTGACTTCAATCTTCAACAACTTGAAATATGGCATCTATGGTGTCCCTACCTGGAAGAAACCATATTGGCAGTTTTTTTTCCAAAATGGTTTCATGTAGTTTATGATGTATCTGGCCAAGATTCGTTCAAGAACTTAAAAAGACAAGATATAAGTGAAGTTGGGTGGTAGTGTGCAGGTTTTATGGAGGAAGCGATTTTGGGTATTGGCACAGTATTTATGGTTACCAAGGCGGTATTCGACATTATTTAAAGTAAAAAGAAGAGGTGCTTCTGTGTGAGGTGTAGTTTAAGTCAAGTCCGGACTTGGACATTAAATTTTATTTTTTTGTAAGATATTTTTCTTTAATTTTTTGCTATCATTTTATGAAAGAAAATGAATGTTTTCGATTAAAATTATGTTCGTCGATAAAAAAGAGATTTTTTTATTATTATTTATAGTGCTTTTAAAAAGTGCAGAATTGGTTAAATTACTTAATTTTAACAACAAACACTGTTTTATACTAGAATATCCATTACTTTTAATTTAAATTAAATAAAATGATTCTACAGTGGATATTTTAAAAGCGACCTAACCCCTATGGTCGCGGCCTAAAATAGAACCATCAGCGGCGCCGAACCGACCGTACCAAGCGTACTGACCCAAGCATATGTGTCACGAATATGATAATGAAAAAAAAAATTTAAAGTAAATTCAAAATTCTAAATAAAATTTTAAGCTAATTGTTTGTTAATTAAATTTTTTTATTTCTCAAATGCTCTTCTCGTATAATTAAAAAAAAATAATACTTAAAAAATAAAATAATATTATATTAAATCCTTAATAATATTTTAATCTTATAATTATAAGTAAAATCGATTTATTTAATTATTTTGTTTTATTTGTTGTTTTTTTGACATTAGAAAAATCATTTAATAGAAAAAATCACATTTTAGATAAAAAAAGGTGCTACAAAATTTATTGCACTATGTTGCAGTATATTTTTTAATATTTTTTCAAACCGTTTAAATTTTAATTTATCATAAAAAGAATTATTTTTGTTCAATCAGTATTTCAATTTCACAATACCCAATGCTCTGCATCGATATTAAAAAAAAAATTAAATAAGAATAAAAATAGAATATCAGCTTTTGATAACTCATTCTGATTCCCCTAATAAAAAATTAAATACCTTTGTGTTAAAAAAGATTTTTCTTAATTCCAATACCCGCTTTTTCATAACAATTAAATTGAGTAAAAAAGAATTTTATTTTAAAATCAATGATTTACCTTTCAGTTTATTAAATAATCATTACAAAAAAAATGATGAGAATTACTGCAGTTTGTGCATGCGACTAAGTTCTGATTTTGCCTAAACAAAAGTTAAATAAAATTGTCGAATTTGTGCAAAAAAAATGCAAATTAATAAATTTTTATAATTAATTTCTAAATTGAGAAGACTAATTCTCCAAGAAAATTTAGAATAATTTTTGAAAGTGGTTTGAAAAAAGGAAAATGAGCGTTTCTATGGGTCAATTGGTTAACGATGCCAAAGAGCTGGTAATGAGACTAAAAGAGCGGGAGAAAAATGTCGACCAAGTAGTCGTTCAATCTAACGCTCTAGCCAAAAAGGTCGACGCAATTCAACAAGTATTATTCACCTCAAAAACCAAAAGTGTCATTTCATCTCATTCTTTTTTTAAAGCTCGAGAATGAGTTCATCAATCTGAATGAAAAAGGCAACCACAGGTCCAAAGTAGATGTCCTTTCAAGCATTCAAAAAGAGAACAAAGTTATAAAGTAGTTATTTTTAAAATAATTATTTATTTTATTTTATAATTTTTTTTTTTAATTTTTATTTAAAAGGCTACTACAACAAGAGAATGAAGAGTTAAAGGAATCGCTAAAGGAGCACCAGAGCGTGCTAGAATTCATCATGGCCAAATATAGGGAACAAATGCTCAAATTGGTTCAACTTAAAAGGGAACAAGAATTGTGCGAAAGTGTTTTCAAGTCAGCTCTATCACAGGTAGTTGAATTTATTAATTTTTTTTGCCAAAAATTTGGCTAATTTTATATTCCCAAGACATTACAGGACAAAATTTCTCAAATATCCGAAATGACAGAGGTGATGCAAAAATCAATTGAAATGGATGATAAAAACGCCAATGCTTACGAAGAAAGACTGACTATGCTCGAGATAGAGAACCAAGGCCTGAAGGAACTGCTTAAGATAAAAAACATATATGGTGTCAATGCTGGCGCTGAGTAAATTATGTAAATCCAATTCTTGTTTGAGCAAATGGTTAAACAAGCTTGATTCAGCTTCTCTGACGAAGCTATTGTGTTTAATTTAATTTTAGTTAAGAAAGCTTGTAAAAATATTGATTTTTCTTCACTCTTTTTTTTCTCTTTTTTTTTCGAATTTATATTTTATTAATTTTTTTTGATAAAACTAAAATAAAAATTTGATATTTATTTGGTAAAAATCGATTTTGTAACAAGTTGTCTAAGTTGTGTCAGCGGTCTCGATAATATTTTTGAATAAAAAAATAATCACTAAAAACACCTAATTAATAAAGATTAAATTTTTGATGATGTATCAACTAGTCGAAAAATTATTAATATAAAATTAATTTAATCATCAACTCGGAGATATTAATTTTTATAGAAGATTTTTTTCATTGAAATTTTGTAATATTTAAAAAAAAAAAATTTTTTTTTAATAGATTTTAAAAAATAAAAAATTAATAAAATTAATTTTGAATATTAGATTGATTTGTGATTATTTTGTTTATCTGAACCGAGAAAAAGAAATTTAAAATTTATTTAACAAAAAATAAAAATCTTGTTAAAAAAATTAAAAAATGACTTTTTTTTTAATTTTAAAATGAAGGATTTTTATTAAAATTTTTGTAAGAAAAAAAAATTAATTGAGCTAAATGCTATAATTTTTCAATTAATTAATTGTTCTAGGAAAAATTTGCATGAATTGAACGTTGACCAATATTTTGTTCTGGGTAAACATTTTTCAGTTTACTTTTATTTTTTATTCTATAAAAAAGACTATTTATACTCTTTTAGATATAAAAGTAAATTTTCTAATTGCAATTTTTACAAACTCTTTAAATTAAAAGAACATTTCAATTAAAAATTAATTAAAAATAATTCATTAATAAAATTGAGACATAAAATACTTAAAATTTAAGCAAAAGCCAAATATCTTATATATTATATGCAAAGATTTAGTTTATAAAAATTATTTAAATAATTATCGTTAAATAATGTTCATAGTCTTTAATTAATTAATTTTTTATGTAAACACTCAAATAAAAATTATTTATTTATTTCACGCAAATTATACTAAAATGGTTCAGCTTCTTCAAAAAATTAATTATATGCTTAATTTAATTTAATTTTGTTAAGAAAGCTAGCAAAAATTATTTATTTTTTTTAAACTCCAATATAAATTAAATATTTATTCGGTAAAAATCGATTCTGTAACAAGTTGTCTTAATTGTCTAAATGGTCTCGAAAAATTATTTACGAAAATTAGGTTTAATTTTTTTTCGACTGTCACTGACTAAATATTTATTATTGTTTTTTGTTGAAAATTAAAAATTATTTAGCCAGCCATGTCACCAGTAGCCAAAATTCATTAAAATCAAATTGTCTTCAATTAGTCAAGCAATTAAATTTTGAACAGGATTTCGAAAATAAAAATAAAATTTTATGAAGATTAAGAAAATGTTCTTATGATTTTTTGCTCTTTTTTAATGTAAAGCTTTTTTTAGTCAATTTTATGTTGAAATTTAAAAATTTAAAAATAAATTATTATTATCGCCTTTATTTGCCATAGCAGAAAAAAATTTCAAAAACGAATTGAATCTCAGAAAAAAATTTCTATTTATTATATTTACTTCTTAAAAGTTGAAAAAAAATTATGGGTCTATTGCTAAGTATTCTGAATGCGTTCGCAAGCTTTTTCGTGTCTACAAAGTACGCTAGTACAACTCTTGACAAAAAGTACCACAAATCATGTCGCAGCACCAACCCAAACAAACTTATAAGTTACCAGAGCAAAATTGATAATTTAAAGTCATCAGAAATAGTTTATGTAACCAAATTGAAAAAGGACGAAAATAAAATTAAAAATTATCTTTTGTAAAATAGAGGACACATGTTCCGGATGACAAAGTAGACTGGTGGGTCAATTGGCCACAATACCAACCGGTGGATTACACTTCACCAAGATTGATTAGAGACAAGCCAGTCTGGGCTGATGTTCAAAATCCACTTGATATCAAAAATTGGAACATGATTGACGGCAAAACAGATAGACGCAGTCATGTGGGCTGCTATGAACTAAGTGACGGAATTCCGGTGAATCCTTGCGGGAGAACTGGCATCAGGGGCCGGGGTCAGCTTGGCAAATGGGGACCTAACCATGCTGCTGATCCAATAGTCACTAGGTAAGCTCTGAGGTCGACAAATGCACAAAAATTTTACTATTTTGTCAAGATGGAAACGAGATGAGCAAGGAAATAAAGTTTTTGATGCAGAAACAAACAAGCCAATTTTGCAGTTTGTTTCCATTCGGCGTTTGGACACAAATGAATGGGCGATTCCGGGGGTATATTTGGCTCAACTTTTAGAGGAAATAATTTTAAAAATAATTTTGCCAGGGTATGTGCGATCCGGGTGAAAAAATATCCCAAACTTTAAAAAGAGAATTTATGGAGGAAGCCACCGATTGCCTTGGAAAAAATTCTTCATCACGTGACCAAATCGAAAATCATCTCAACCATCTTTTTGAAAAAGGAGTTGAAGTAAAAGAAGGAGTTTTTTTTTTTTCATTTTAACAAAATAAAATTGATAAGTAGATATTCCGCGGCTATGTTGACGACCCTAGAAACACCGACAACGCATGGATGGAGACTATTGCCTACAATTTTCACGATGAAGACGACACTGTGTTCAAAGAGTTTTCGCTGAGTGCTGGAGATGATGCCGGAAGTGTTACTTGGATGGACATAGATCAAAAGCTTAAGTTGTATGCCAGTCACAAGAATTTTGTGCAAAAAGCTGCTGAATTGCACAATGCTCATTGGTAATCCGCTACATTTAATTGCCTTCTTTATCAGGATCCTATTTTAGACTCGGTTGATTTCGACGTCTTGATTTAGAAACTTTTATTTTTAGGTGCTTGATTTATATCAAACTTTTTAATTTATAAATCGCCAATGCTATCATAGAGTAATATTTAAATAAATTTATTTTATAATTTTTGTCTTTTCAATGCTATTTCAAGAGTTAAAAAAATTTTTTTGAAATTTAAAGAATTTTTAAATTAAATTTTGTTTATTTATTTAATTATTACTATTAATTAAACAAAGATTTAAAAAAGATAAAGACTAAATATTGTTTGATATCAAACGGATCTTTAACATCAGCCAAGGCTGGTTTATCTCTAAAAAATTAATCATAGTTTTGTCCATATTAATTTGAATGAAAATTAAAGAATAAAATTTATTTCTAGACGGATGTACCAGTCATTATAAAATGGCATTACTTCTATTTCAGATTTTTTAGTATATTTTTATGTGACTAAAATAAAACAAAATAACTTTGTAAAATTATTAAAAGATAAATAAGGATAAATGGGTTTATCAAAATAGAGAAACGAATTTTTCAAAGTTTATTACTTTCCTTTTTTTGATTTTTTAATTTTCATTATTTAAATTTTTTTAAAATGTTTTGGAAAATTGAAAATAAAAAAAGTAATAATTTTTGAAATATTTATTTATTTGTTTAAACAAGCCCACTAGAAAGAAAAATTAGTTAAAAAATAATTAACTATTTAAAAAAAGCAAACAAAAACACAAATAAAATAGGCTCCAAGGGAATTACCAAATGACTCTGATAAATTAAAAGGTAAGTTAAAAAACAATTTTTGTTCACTCTTTAAAATCCATGATTTATCAACCAAACTAATATCATTATTCTCAGATCATTTAAAAAGTCCTTTTATTGTTATCCTTCTCTAGAGATAAATTCAATATTTTTTTAAAAACGATTTTAATAAATGACTGGTTTGGTTCTTCTTGTGTTAAAAAATAAATTGGTTAATGCAAGTTTTATGAAAATCTGTATAGATTTTAAATGTCATCAAATAAATTTTCAAAAAAATATCTAAATTTATCGCATTATCATGAATTGGTCTTGAATAAGCATAAAAGTTTTATGTTCAATTTTTAGTCTTCTAAGCTAGAAATTCTTCGTTCAAATGCTTATTTAATTGCTACTAAAAAAAAATTTAATTAGAAAAAATATTCTTTTAAATAATTAATTTTATTTTTTATAGTTTTTATGAATAAATGAGCACTTGTTTGATTCACGCAAAACTGCTGCGTCTATATAATGCTTTAGTTTCCTCCATATAGAATCCTATTATTAATTTGTTTACTTTTGAGGGTTTTTTACATAGATCTTAGCTTCAGAAAAGTGTATTAGAGAGTAAAGCTAGGAGTAATAGAGCAAAATTAAAGTCCAAGTACAGAATTTTTTTTTTTAAGTCCGAAATATTTAGAAAAGATAGTTAGCTTTTAAATGTCATAAAAAGAAAATAAAACATTCTTTATTACATTAGATTAAATTATTTTAATTTGTGATATAAATATTCTAGAGATTACATAATATTGTTGACGTTTACCATAGTTGACTCATCAACTAGGTCTTCGGCAAAGATGGCTGCATCCTGTTCGCAGCGCCACTTTGTTGACGTGCGGTCAACGACTTGTTGGTGCTCATAATAAAAGAGTTAAAAGTGCTTTTTGAACAATTTATTAATATGTCTTATCCAATTTAAGTTTAAGAATACACATCCACATTTATCCAAAAGTCTTGTCCCATTTATACGAAGAGTATTTCTTATAAGTTAAAAATTAGGCTCAGCAACATTTTGTATTTTATTCTATTTTATTTTATTAATGAAGTAACAACTACTAGCAACAATTAAGTTACTAACACTTAAACTAAGGACTTTTAATTATTATTTTCTCCAGAGAGACTATGTAGCATTCCAGCTTCTCACTACTGTGATAAGCCGCTAACAATATAAAAGATGACGTGAATTATTTGAAACTAGGAACTAATTTTTTTAAAGAATTTTTTTAATGATCAAAACCAAGCATTTAACCATCTAGAATTAAACTTCAAAAAATAAGAGAAAATAATCATAAAATAACCATAGCAGCACAATAATTAATCATTTCATTTAGAATGAAAGCTTTAATCTATTTAATGTTTAATTCAAATTTGCGTCGATTTGTGTTTTAATTAAATTCTTTAAATCAGTTTAAATTTTTTTTGAATAATATATTTGGTCATATTTTTAGACGCAAAACATATTTTTTATTATTTTATATTTTTGTTAAGACTTCAAAATTTTCTACTTAGAGTTTTTTCTTTATTTGATGACTAGTCATTTGACTCGTTTTAAAAAATTTTAAATTCTCATATCTGAACAGATTTTTTAATTAAATTTCATTTTTTAAATTGAAAAAATTTCATATTTTTTTTAAACAAAAAAGCAATTACTACTTAAAATTATTTCTTTTTTTTAGAAAATATTTTGGATTAAAAATCATTTAAAAAAATGCTTGGTGTTTCTAGTGTTAAGAGTAATTTATTTTTTTACTTTAACTCTCAATAATTTATTCCCTCCGTTCTTCTTGTTTTCGAGTTGCAAAATGTTTTGGTCTTCATTTCACCTCACAAAATTTAGTTGTCAAATTTCTGTAAAAATATTCGATTGGTATTGTTCATGAATTGAAATTACTATGGCTAGTAATCATAAAATTCGTCTAAATTACTGACTTAAAATGCTTGCTTTTCTTCTAAACAATGTAAACGAAATTAGTCATTTTCAATTTAAATAAATTAATTTAAAAAAAAAAATTAATTTAATTATCCGAAAGAAAAAAATAAGACACATGAAGAACAAATCATATAAAAAGATAAAAAATCATAAATAAACAAAATAAACAAAATTAAAAATTCAATTTTTTTCAATATTTCAGTTTAATAAAAAAGTTTTAGTTTAAAAAAACATTAAATCAATTTTAATGTTAAAGATAACAAGAATAAATTCAAATTCAATGCACAAATAGACGTATTAACTTTTCACGAAAATTTACTGTTATTTTGACACATTTTTTATCATTATTAGTTGAAAAATTAAAATTAATTTTAAAAATTTAAATTTATCAAGTTGAGGGGTTTCCACTATTTTTTTAACCACTTTTGAATTAGATTCAGTATTAATTTCATCTCATTCAACTATTCAAGTTAATTTTCATATAATTTATGCTTTATCTCTTTTTGATTTTTTATAGTTTACGCTTTTTATCTCATTATATAAGTTAAATTTGATTATTAATTTTTTTGATGTTTTTTCTACCTCACCCCAAAAATAATTCCATTAAAATTTGACATGTGTATTAAACAAAAAGTCATTTGGTAAACCATTTTATTAAGCATTTAATTATGGACGTCAGTAGACCTTACCAAAAAAATTGGGAAAATGTCCAAAAATTAAGTAAAAATATCACAATATTTATAAAAAAATAACTAATTTGTAAAAACATAGCTAGATTAATTAGATTTTATAAATTTGACTCTTAATGTGGTTTCAAAATATTAAGGCTCTTTGATTATTTAAACTTTTAAATTAAAATAAAAAATTTAACAAAGGAATAAAATATTTTATTAAAGATTGAACAAAAAAAATTGATTAAATTTAATTAGAAATAAAATGTTAACTATTTAACAAACTACCAATCGGCATTGTGAAGAAGAGCAACTTGGTGAATAAACTTTGAATGACTTGCGTAAAGCCTAAGACCTGAGTGTATGTCCATCCAACAAACCTTTCCAGCGTCGTCTCCAGCCGAAAGCTTTAGATTTCCAAACAAATTGTTATCATCGTGAAAATTCACCGCTATCGTTTCCATCCAAGCATTGTCAGTATTTCTAGGATCATCTACATAACCACGATATATCTCTGTGCCATTTTTGAATAAATCACTTAATTCATTATAGTATTTTTCCCGTTCTTTCTCATTCATATTTTGCGAATCCAATGCTTCTTCCATAAATTCTCGCTTCAGGGTCTGCGAAATTTTTTCGCCCGGATCACACATTCCCTTAAAATTTTTAAAAGTTTTTTTTGCTTTCACACCACACATTTACTCACTCCCGGAACTGCCCATTCTTTGGTATCCTTTCGTTCCACAGCCACAAACTGCAAAATGGGTTTTTTACTCTTGGCATTGGTTTCTACCATACCTTTTGGGTTCAATTTCCACCTTGTTTATCAGTTAGATTAATAAGAAATTTTTGTTGATTACCTACCTGGTAACAATAGGGTCAGCAGCGTGATTTGGTCCCCACTTCCCTACAAAACAAAAAAATTCAGAAAACTTTTATTAAAAAAAAAATAAATTAAAAAAGCCACCTAAAAGACCTCGTCCTTCTATTCCAGTTCTCCCTACCGGATTTCTGGGCAGGCCCTGCACAATCGCATAGAGTCCCAAGTGACTGCGACGATCTATTTGCTTGTCAACACCATTCCATCGTGTATCCGAGCTTAATTTTTCCACTTAAATTTAGAATTTAGACATTTAAAATTTTACTTTGGTTGAAGTGGATCAGCCCAGAATGGACTTTTTAAAACAATTGGTGAGGTATATTTTATTGGTTTGTAATCGCGGTAGTCTACGCTCCAAGGAACCATGCTATCTGGCACAACTGGTCTTGTGATGGTCTTCTCGTTCTCGCCCACTTGATACCATGCTAGATTAGATGGATCGGTTGACCGACAAATTGTGTGGGTCCGTGGTTTTACCGCGGATAATGCCATTTTTGTCAACTGCGTTTTTCTATTCACTTTGATTTCTTTAGAATATTAACAATATTAACAAGTTTGCATAAATAACTTCATTCGTATTATAAATTCTTTTTTTTTTTCTCTATAAATAGACAATGATTTTTTTTTAATTATTATATAAATTATTGTTAATAACTTTTGATAAATTTAAATTTCCAAGAAAGAAAATATTTTTCTTGTTGAATTCAATTCATTATTTTAATTAATTTGTGACTGAAAAATAAATAAAATATTTATTTTCTTAAACTATTTTGCTAGCTGAATTTCCTTGCTTATAGAATTGATAATTTGTGTGAGAAATCTTTTGATAAAAAAATTAAATTCACTTTAAGCGATAATTTAATTATAAAATAAAAAATAAAAAAAACAAATTGCTTCTTAAAATACAACTTTAAATCTTAAAGAAAAAATAAAATTAATTTTTCATTTTTTTATTAAAAAATTCAAATATTATTTTATCTAAGTTTTTTCATTTATCAAAAAAATAATACCATTATATTGATTTATTTTTTTGAATAAAAAAATATTGTCTTTAAACAGAGATTTAAATAAGAAGATACTTTATCCAAAAATTATTTTACTAATTTTTTAATAATATTAATTTTTACGAAGTTTTTTTTACAAAAAGCATCATACAAAATTGATTGTATGTTTTTTTTCTCATTAATCAAATATTTAAAAAATTTTTTATATTACTAATATCTCTTTATTTTTTTGTTGGTCTTTTTATATCTACGTGTCTCTTATTTTTGTTTTTCTGATAATTAAATTAATTTTTTACATCGCCGAATCTGGCGTAATTTTATGAATAAATAATAATAATAATAAAAAAAAAAAATTAATTTTTTCTATTAAAATTTTAGTGGCGAAAATTGCAGAGTCTTTTGCTGACTTAATTTCTGCATTAAGCAAATTTGCTTAAAATTAGGCATTTACAGAACTAAATTATCTCTTTTAGTAAAATAGTTATTTCTGAATCGAAATGAAATGAACTTAATTTCAATCATCATAATAAATCAATTTGTGTTAAGAAAAAATAAAATATTTATCTTCTAAAACTTTTTTGCATAAAAAATTGATGCTTTTTGTGAAAAAAACTTCGGAAAAATTAATATTAATACAATATTGGTAATATGATTTTTGGACAAAGTATCAACTTATTTAAATCTCTATAAAAAGACAAAATTTTTTTATCTTAAAAAAAAAACAATATTCATTTTATTTTTTTTCTGATAAAAGAAAAAACTAATTTAGATTAAATAGCATTTGAATTTTTAAATAAAAAAATTAAAAATCACTATAAGCGATCATTTAATTATTAAATAAACTAATTAAAAAAACTTTTGGATTATCAAATAATAAATTTAATTGAAAAAAAAAATCAATTTTTTTCAACTTGAAATTTAACAATTTGTAATTAAAAAAAAATTGTTATTCATAAACTTTTTTACTAGCATTAATTCAATAAATCTCAAACAATCGTTCAACTCATGGGCGTTAAGTGAATCGTTTGTCGAACAATCATCTGAAATTAATTTTGTTTATATAATACAGCAATTTCCGAAAATTTTTCGTGCGTTCTAGACACTAACGTTGAAATATTTTATTATAAACCTAATCGTGTCTAAAAGTCAATTATTAAGGTATTTTTTATTTGAAAAAAAAAATGACAAAATCTTGAAGTTACCAGGCAACTAATAAATTAGACAATGAATATAAACTAACTCTTGGCTTCAAATGATAGAAGTGAATTTAAATAAAAAGAGTCTCTTCTTAGCTAGAAATTTGATTTAATTGCTTGGCTTAAAAAAAAAATTTTTCTTCTAAAAATGATGTAATCAATTATTAAGTTGTGATTTTAAGAAAATTTCGTACTTAATTTTTAGCTAATGACGTCAATCGACTTCAACTCGCTAGCAATGCTGAAATATTAAAATTTTCACAATATTGTTTTTTCAGAAGGATTCGGAAAAAGAAGTTAAAATTCTTTTCTTTTTTGTGTACGACTTGATTTTGCTTTGAATGGTAAATAAAAAATAAATAAAAGTTTTTCCAATTTATTTAACAAAGTTAAATCAGATTTAAATTGAAAAAAAATTCGTGACTCTATGTTTGAATTATGCCATCATTTGATGATTGACTAAAACATTTAATGACACTAATTACTAGACCTAGAAGTCTGTAAATTTTTTTAATTAACTAAACTAAACTAGACTTAGAATTAAATGTTGAGCTAGATATAAAATAAAATTCATAGCTACCAGTTACTTTAAATTTGTGTGCCAATAAATTCAGCACATTGGTATAATCAGAGTACAAATTTTGACATTGTGAAAGCAAAAGCCATCCAAATTTTTCATCTAGATAAAAAAATAAAATCTTGTAATGAATAAATCAGCCCTGGTTTACTTGATTCCTCGAATGTTAATTCATCGAAAGAATGGTCAAAGTTGACATGAAAAATGCTCGATTCGATCCAAGCATTGTCTAATAGACAAATTTAATAAGAAAATATTTTTTCGTCCAAAAAAATACCTGTATTTCGAGGATCATCAATATAACTCTGATAAATCTTTTGATAAAATTTAGAATTTAATTTTTTTCTAAAGTGGATAAAAAATTACGCATTCAGATTTTGTTTTTAAAAGTTGGCAAAGTTTTTTCTTAACTCTGGAGGGGGCTGTTAGGCAAATTTCTTCTGCGAAAGCGTTGACAATGTGCTCAGTTAAATCGCGGTTATGTTGGTCAAATAACTAAATATTTAGAATTTTTAATTTAAATTTTTTTTATTTTAACAGTACTCCAGGTAGAAGAAATTTAGTCCCGTCGACATTTTTCATCACAATTATCTCAAGCTCTTTGGGCTTTGAATTAAGTTTGTATCTAGAAATTATCAATTCTATTTTATGGTTAACGCCCCAGTAGCCTTAGCAAACATTTTAGCAATTGATTCTTATTTAATATTTTCTTACTTAAAATTCCTTTGCCACGTAAACCAGTGATTCCCACCGGATTAACCGGATAAAGTTTATTTTTCTCTCCATAACTGAAAAAAAATTTCGGGTGAAAACTTGATCTTTGTGGTTCTTCAAAATCAATATCAGAACTAGTTGAAAAAGAAATAATTTTTTTAAAAAATAATGTTGATATTTACACATCTCCTGGGTCTCTACATGGTTTATTGGCAGTGTCCTGAATTGGCAGAAGATGATCAATATTTAAAAAACATTCTGATTTAAAATAACTGCAAATTTTATCAGTCGGCTTGACAAGTTTTGTAAATAGAGGTCTCTAAAGTTTTAATTTAAAAAATATTTGATTAAAAAAATTTCACAGCATTTTACTATTTGTTTATTTTGAACACTCGATGGATAGAACACAGGATAATTATCTGGAGTCGAAAAACATTTAAAATGAGACTCTGGAATACTTATGTAACTTGATTTTTCTATAAAAAAATCAACATTTATTTTTTCTTATAAAAATTTTTTTATCCTACTTTGATAGTCTTTAGCTAAAGTTGATTTTAAACTTTCCATGAATAATTCACTCAACAAATCTCCTATATGCCATAAATTTGATTTGAATTTCGAATTTTTTAATTGATTTTTTTGTCTCAATTAGATTTAATCTTGAACTGAAAATTTTTATTTTTTAATTGAAAACTGATTTCAACCAGCACCAAGAATTCTAAACAATGGTTGCTAATATTCTTGATAAAAAACAAAATTTTATGTGCTAAAACGTTTTTTCTAATCAAAAATTAATTTTTAAATCTGAAACTAGGAGTCAATCATTTAAAAATTTTATAGAAGATACCATAGTTAAGAAATTTGACTCTAGTTTTTATAATTTTTTTCAAAGAGAAAGAAATTTTCTTTTCTAAAATGGACCCTTCATATTATTTTCCCTCGGATTATCAGAAATTAAGGACAAGTATGCTAATTTTAAATAGTTATTCTTAAAAAAATATTTTTTATCTAGCGGATTATGTATATTTCATAAAACCTGAACCTCCTGAATCATCCAACTTGAATTTTGATCAAGAAACAGACTTTTTATCAGTAAGGCTTAGTGAAACATTTTTTTTAAATTAAAAAAAAATTTTTCTCTTTAAGAAAGCAAGATTAAAAAAATACCTCCCTAAAAGATGGTTTACAGAAGATAAAATGGCTCTTTTTTACCAAAAAGACTATTTTGAAAAAACTCCATATGTTGATAAACCGATTGGTCCCTATCCAGATATTCCAGAATGGTAAAATAAATTAAATAATTTAAAAATTATTTTTAATGTATTTCTCAGCTATAAAGTGTCTTTTGAGGACGAGTCACGAAGAAGCTTCTATACAAATATAGTTTCAGTGAACACAAATGATGGCTTGAGATTGATTATTAATCCGAGTGGTCCAACAGGCCTGAGAGGACGTGGAGTTCTTGGTAATTTAATTAAATTGAATGTATTTAGAAGTTAATATTTGTTCCCGAAGAAAAATGGGGAGTCAATCATTTGGTTCACTTGGTCATAACCAGGTAGGAGACAAAAAAATTAATTAATTTCCATTGTTTTATTAAATAATTAAAAAAATAAATTAAAAAACAAGATGGAAAAAAACTGCTCAATTTTGTGCTTGTGTTCACAGTAAAGACATGAGACCAATTTTAGAAACTATAGTTTTTAAATCTACTGATAAAAAGGAAATAATGGACGGCACTGAAGCATACTTCTTACCAAATGTAATTTAAATATCTAAAAAAAATTTAAATTTAAATTTCATATTTAAGAGTTCTTATAAATTCGGTACTGATAATATGTACCAAATTTGTGCTAAAAAATTTTGTGAAATTTTCCCTGAAATTACAGATGATATCATAGAAAAAATTTTAACAAACACCAAAAGAGTTTACTATGGATACCTGGACGACAAAAGAAATACTGGTAAAATACCAACTATTAATTTAGTGATTTAATTGTTTCCAATTTTCAGATAATGCATGGATCGAAACCCAGTGTTTTAATTTTCATGATGAAAGCGAATTATTAAATAATTTGCAGATTGACAGTGAGAATAATTAATTTAAATTAGAAAAGAAATTTAAAAAAAAATTTATTTAGATCAAAAAAAGAATTATGAGTGGAAAATAGTCGATTCAAATGAAAATTATTTTACAGGCTTGAGTAAACTTTTAAATCGTGCCGCCAAATACAACGGTGCACATTTTTAGAAAAAAAGTTTTTGAAATAAATTAATAAAATTTATCGACTCTTAATATTGGTTTCCATAGTTAGTTTTTAGTTTATAATTTTAACTTGAATAGTCTTGGTATTAGTTAAATAAGCATAAAATGGGAATTAATGAGCTTTTGACCAGATCGGAATTAATAACAGAAAAAATTTTGTCCTATCTTGACGCTAGGTCTTTGGCATATTTTGGTGCGTGTTGTTCCCAGTGGCGTACTTTGTCAAATCAGAACAAATTCTGGCATAGGCTTTGCCAATTAAATGGCTATCTTAAATACGATTATCTCTTGGACACTGATTCGCATCCAGCCATTCCATTAAAAACAACAACTACTTCTCCAGTTTTTTCTCCTAGAGGTTTAAATTTATCAAAAAAATTTTATTAAGGCTTAAATGTTTAAATTAAGAATTTGGCTCTATTTTGGACTCCCAGTGTAAATGGCGGAAAATTTTTGACAGGTCGGAACATTTAATAAAAAATTGGAAACTAGGAATTTATTTTGTTGCACCAGTTATCAAGGCTCACAAAGGCAGAATTTCGGCCTTTGATTCAAATCGTAATCTTAGTTAACTTCTTTACGTTTTTAAAGCGAAATAAAGTTTTAAATACGCAAAGAAAATTATTAAATTGTTTAAATAATCTTCAGGTTTTAGGCAGCGTTATAGTAAGTGGAAGTAGTGATGACAAGCTGATTAAGATATGGTCTATTCAAGATATGGAGCTTCTTAATTGTTTTAAGTCCAAAACTGATTCTATTAATTGCTTGAAAATTTTTGTAATTTTTATTTAAAATTATTTTTTTTTAGATTTCATTAGAGAAATTTTTTTAAGGAAGAATACATTGTTATAGGAGGGGATGATGGAAATATAAAACTCTTTGACTTGGTAAATGGAGATCTTCAGCAAACATTCAGTTATAGTTCTAGCCCTGAACATGGGGTCGAAAAATTTATAATACATGATCAAAAAATTATTGCTGTTTATTCTGACAGGTAAATTAATAAAATTATTTCATTATATATTTTTCCTTGTAATACCTTTTAACAGTCTTTACTGATACTGGACAAAAACTAATTAATGATCGAAATTTAATCATCAAGATCAAAAATTATTATTAAAAAAAGCTTTCAAGTTAATTTTTGATTATAAAATTTATTTAGAATGTTTCATATTTTAATTTTTGATAGTGATTATTCAATTTTTAACATTAACTTAATCATATAAGACTAGAAGACCTAAATTTTTTTACCGTCAAGAACCGAGAAGTTTAAAAAACTTATTTTTTAAATTACAATGAAAAAAAGAGGTTTATAGGGTAAGATTTCCTTTTGGACATTAAAGTCATGAGGAATTTATTTTATTAAATTAAAATACAGAATTAGTTCAAATTATTCCAAAATTGAAAGAAAAATTAACTGCAAATGAAAAAAAATGTTTGACTAGTCAAAAAAGCTTCTAGGGTCCTTATGTTAATTTTTTTAATGTTTTTTTAATAAAATTAATACTTAACAATATTTAAATAACATTCTTTAAAATTATTTTTTTAAAATTATTATTTTTTGGTTTACTTATATTTCATTTTTAATGGTCAAAAGAAGTCTTAAAAACTTCTTGAGTCTTCTAGTGATAAAGAATAAATGAGGCGAACTTCATTTCAAATTTTTATCAAAGTTTTTTATTATGTAAACTTACACATTTATTTAAAAAGTAAAAAGCTTTTAATTTTTTCTTTGGCCATTTTTTGATGAATTTTTTCAACATCTTTGCCAATAAGTAATTTATGGCTGACTTCAAGATAGAAACTTTCTTTTTTACAATCAATTAAAAATGACCTATGTTGGCTTTTATCCATAATAATTTTTTTTATGAAAAAATGTATTAATATTTAAAAATTCTGGCTAAAAAATAATTTTAATCGATAAATTTAAATAAGTAATGAGAGTTGTTCCATGTTTAAATATTGATAGGTTCTGAAAAAAAATTTTTTTTTTTTTAAAATGGAATGGGGTATTAGATTAAGGAATATTGTGTCACATCACACTCAAGAATGACCAACACACATTCAAATCCTGATCAGTACACAACCTATAAACACACATTTGATTGTGTGTTTCTTAAAAAATTTAGATAATAATTTCAACATTTTTTTTCTAGAGATAAAATACTGAACAACACACTCTAGGAGTACAAAACAACAACAAACAATTTTTCAAAAAATTTTTATCTCATTTTATCTCAAGAAAAAAAATTTTGTAATTATTATCTAAAATTTTTTTTAAGCTAATAACACACAATCAAACGTGTGTTTCTAAGGTTGTGTGCTGATCAGGATTTGAATGTGTGTTTGTCAGACTCGAGTGTGTGTTGGCCTTATTTGAGTGTATTCGAAGCCTGTCTTATGTTCTACAACCAGTCTGACAATCATTGGTACATAATGACTGCGCTAACAAACATCCCACTCAACTCAATCTATTATATTGTATTTTTTCAACATTAAAAATCATTTTCTTTACTCGAACAGTTACTAAGTGAATAAACATAAGTAAAAAAAAACTTTACACTAACATAGTATTTTTGTAATTCAACCATTATGTAGAAATGAAAATATAATTTGTAGCATTTTTCTAATCCAATTTGGGCTTTCAACAGATGCCATATTAACTTTATTCAATAAAGATTAGTACAAAGTCTTGTAAAAAAAATTTCTTCATTTTTCAATTTTTTAATTTGTTTCTAAACAAATTGACGATACTTCTTCCTTTTGGCGCTATTCGAGTTTACTTTTTTTGAGCTTCCATTGAAACAAAAAAATATTTTTAACTAAATTTCCATTTTTCTAAAAAATTCAAAAAGAATTTTTCTTTCTGTTTTAGAGTTTTAATCTTATGTCAAAATCAGGCAATTTTTCTTGAAAAAAGCCAAATTGAAACGAATTCCACACCTCTTATCTAAAAAAAATTGTATGATCTATAAAAAAAATTTTAATTAAAAGTTTTAATTTTAATCAATATATTTAAATAAAAAAAAATTTCAAAAGTTCTTTTTGTATATCTGATATTTTGCCTACATTTTATACTTGAACTCAAGAAACCACACCGAGCATTTTCTATTGAGAGATTTTTTAATAGTAATTTAAGATTCTTGTATTTTTGGAGTATAAATTTATATGATTTTATCATTTTTAAACTTTATTAAAAAAAGCCTCTTCCAATTTTTATTTAATAAAAAATTTTCTTCAGTGTCAAAAAAAAATTAACTCATTACATATCATATTTATTTTAAAATTCAAAATGTAAAATTTTTTTTTAAAATTCAGATCAATTCAAGTTTGGTGTCTCAAAAATCGAAAATTACTATCAATTTTAAGAGGTCATTCAGATGAAATAGAAGTGAGTTTGATTCTTTGCTTGACCAAAAAAAAATTCTAATATTTTCCAGTGTTTAGCTTGCTATAAAGATATCTTGGTATCAGGAGGCTGGGATAATTTAATTACTATTTGGGATTTGAAGCATGGATCCAAGCTAACTGATTTAATAGGCCATCAAGAAGGTAATTTATTAAATCAAAATTTTAATAATAATCAAAAAATATTATAATAAAAGTGATCAATTGTGTAAAAATTAAAGACTTTTCGTGCCTTATTTCCGCAAGTGGAGACTCTACAATTAAAGTATGGAACTATTCTATTTCGACTGGACCAAAAAGTCAGGACCGATTAATGTTTAATCAAGCCAATTTTATAGACTTAAAGGGACATTCTTCAGACGTTTATTCGCTTGATTTCTATGGAGATTTTATAGCATCAACTGGGGCCGACTCACTGGTAATAATCTGGAACTTTAGTGGCGATCTTTTGTACAAACTGAATGGTCACCTTGGTATTGTGAGATTTTGTCACATGGACGATTACAAACTGATCACAGGCGGAGATGCTAAAAGAATTGTTATTTGGGATTACAAAGTAGATTGAAATAAAATTATTTTAGATAAAAATTTATTAAAAAAAATGTTTATTTTTATACAAATATTAATAGAGTGGAAAATTGCTGAACACTTTGCATCGAAATCCGAACAAAATTAATTTTATGAGCTTGGATGATACCAAAATTATAACAGCATCTCCTGACATTGAATCCAACATAACATTAATTTGTTACTGGTGAAAATTAATTTGTAAATGTTTTTTGCTTTTAAATAAAAAATAAAGCTAGATCTAGTTTTAAAGTCTTATTGTCTGAGATTGGATGGAATCAGTGTCAGAATTTTTTGAATCATCGCTCAAAGAATCCTCCACGTTTTCTACTTCTTCTGTGTTAGTATTTGGAATATCCTGATTGTACAACTGGTACAAACGCTTTGTGTTGCTATCACTTGATTCTTTTATATGTTTATATTTGTCATATCTATTTCTCAAAGCTACAACTAAAATCCAAATTATAAGAACCAGATTAACTAGAGTAAATAAAGAGCTTGAAATAATTAAGGCATAGATGTCGTAGGTTCGATACGGCATGGCACACAGTGGCAATGTACTTGATGCCATGACACTGTCATAAATGCATTGGCCCACTGTGAATATAATAGAAAACAAAATGTATTTATCCAAAGAAGTGAGATAGGATATTTGGGGAATATCTTCTGAAACAACCCATTTAAAAGTGATCAATGTAAATGCCACAGTTGTATCTATTAAAAGCCTCAAATCAATTAGATGACAACCGCCTGCAAATTTTGTAAACAGAGTTGAGGTAATCATGAAAACAAGAAAAAAAGCATTGCATAAATAATAAGATGGCATTCGACAAACATTTATCTCTACTGTAAATGCTGAATATTGGTCTGAGGAAAATTCGCTTTTTTTTATCGAACCATTTGTTTGTATGTGTTGGTACACTTGCCATTCTTGGGTGTCCATAAATGCATTCGGGGTCAAAAAATTAAATTTGTTCTTTGATTCAACAAATTGGACCATGGAAGACGGGTTTGATGAAGAAATGTCCAAAGTCAATGTTTGAACATCTAATGGAAATTTTTTAAAGTCAAACTTTTGCCAAAATTTTCCCTGCACTTTGCGTCTTTCGACTATTTCCATCAATCTACTTGTTTTTTTGCTCTCCAGAACTTTGGTGCTGTATGATATTTCTTGAAAGGGCTCACCTAATGAATTGTTCAACACAATATTCGGATTAAAATGACACGCTGGATCATATTTAAAATTTTTTTGACAATCTGTTGTTCGAACTTTATCAGTCCATTTTGTTTCGATGAAAAATTCTGCATAAAAAGTCTCGTTCTTAGTATTTATTTGACCAATTTTGAGAATAATTATATGAGTTTCTACTTTGTAAAGATTTCCAAGCATCTTTTAACTTTTTTTCTTCTTTCAGCTGAATAAACTTGAGAGACTAGTTGAAATTAAGTGAAATTTGAATATTTTGGAACAAGCAATTAAAATTAAATAAGTTGTCCCATAATAGAAAATATCTTAATTTTTTGAAATTCTATCCTTTGATATTTAATAAAATATTTTTAAAAAAATTTGATCCTTTATAACTCTAAATTTGATAGCTTTTTTTCAGGTTTCGCAATAAACAAAAATTTCAAAACTAATATATGTAAAATTTAGAAGAATATTTTTAAATTCATGCCATCATAAATTTTGAATACCAAGGCATTCTAATTGAAAAACAGTAAAAAACATTTTTTTTTTCCTTGAAAGATATGATAATCTAAGGTTATGTCTAAAACATACACTCATCAAGATTGCAAAAAAACAACACCGGGTATAAATCACCAAAATTTTTATAAAAGTGAAATTTTTTTCCGATACATTAATTCCTAATTATCTGAATTTAACTATACACCCATTTTCACCTAAAAAAAATTTGTAATCACCTTTAAATTTCGAATGAAAAAAAAACAACCCAATACACCCTCATAACTTTCCAGATACACCCCAAAACTCATTATATTTTTGAATAGAGCATTAAAATATCTACTAGAAAATATAGTTTTTATAAATTAAATAATTTGATTTTGCCATCAAAAATCCAAAAAACAACTTTTTTGGCTCTTTGACACCCTGATTTTTTTGCCTTTTTCCATTTTTTTCCACAATATAAAATTGCAATCATGGGTTATCTATCATGAGGAATCTGAAAATAAAATCAGATTTCTTCTATCTGAATTAGTTTTTAAAATAATTTTTTGCTATTTTTTTTTGATTTAGTTAAATGTTTATAACAACTCTACAACGATCTTCCAAAGTAAATCAAATGTAAGGAAAAGGTTAAAAATAAATTTTTCGTAACTTTTTTAATTTTTAGACAAAAATTTTTATTATTTTGAATTTTATTCTATATTTGTAACGAAATAAAATTCAAGTTTATAATTAATAAATTAATTTTTCAAAAAATTTTGTATTTTATAATCAATTTCAATGGCTAATTATGATATCTTCGCCCATTTTAAAACTATTGTTGCAAATCAAAATATTACTATAGTAATTTCGGCAAATTGAAGTTCATGATCAATTGTAAATTTCAAATTAAAATTTTCAGTTTTTGATTCAAATAAAATGGTATTTTTTATCTATTATTTAATAATAAATGACTATACTTTATTAAACATTATTTGTTTAATCTATAATTAGATAGAAATTTATACGAATTTTTATCTGAATTCAAAATAATTCTTAATCAATATTTTGAAATTTTGCAATTCAAAATTTAACTTTGTTTCGCCGTAATTTATTTTAATTAATATTAAGATATCACTTAAGGTCATAATTTGGATACCTTAATGTCGATTTTAAATTTGTCTTTAAAATTTTCAAATAAAGATTTTAAAGAATCAATTAAAGGTCAATTAGATAAAAAAGATTTGTTTTTTTTTAAATTAAAATGATAAACATCTTATATTTAATTAAAAAAAATTTTAAAAAAATCTAATTTCATCATTTTTATTAAAATTTGAATCAATTAAATTTTGATCATTTGATTATGATCATGAACTTCAAGTTGCCAGTAATCTCTTTTCAAAATTTTCTATTTAATTTGATTCTCGTTTTAAAGACTAGAATAGCCACTTTTGAGGAATGTTTAAGACAGTTTGATCATTTATTTGAGTATGAAGAAATAAAAGAGAAAATAAATGATCAATTGAAAGACATTTACAAATTTTCAATTAACGTTTTTGCTCGAATATAACGACATGTCGTTAAATATCATATCATTAAATAATCTTTTTAATGTTATAAGACCCTGTCGTTAATTCTGGATACCCATATATAACGACATATCGTTAAAATCGAGCAATTACGTTATTCAGAGAAGATGTGTTGTTCTTTCAAAATCTGATTTTTATTGACCAGATTTGTTTTGTTATTTTGTCAAAATTTACAAGTGTTGAATTAAATGAGATTAAACCAGTTAAAATTTTCGGTGATGGTAACTGCTTGTTTAGGAGTATTATCAAAGCTTTATATGGCAATGAAAACACTCATGTAGAAATTCGTTATCGTACTGGTGTAGAATTGGTATTAAGAATGGAGGAGTTTTTGACCTATCACAATAATATTAATCAAACAGTTTATTTTGATCTGATTTCACGTCAAGAATCTAATCCAATAGACTCAAGACAGGTTTAATGCAAGACATTAAAGAATGTTTAACTCTTAATGTCTGGTGTGGTAGCTGGCACTTGATTGGGGCTGCACATGCCTTAAAAGTCGAGATAAATAAAATATATCCGAATATTCAAAAGGACTAAAAAATTTCGTCAATAGAAAATTGACGCCTTTTTCCGATGAAATTCAAGGTGAAATTTTGTCTTTCAATTTTTAGTTGATTTAGTTTGATAATTATATTAGGTACCTTCCATATAACATAAACTCATACAGTTGAAAAAAATGTTGATAGCAATTTTTGACTCCATATCATTTTAATTGTCTTCTACCTTCAACTAAATCTGTTTTTGATATAGGTAAGATTTTTATCAAATGAATCAATTAAATAAAAATGCAAGAGTCATTCAATGAAGAGATATTTCTTGAACATACTGGATCAAATTTTTTAAATAAAGAAATAGGAGAATTTAAAGGAATTTTACAGTACTGCTATGAAAAACTGTTTTTACGTGAAATTACGTAAAATTACCAAAGTAAAAAAAAAGTAATTTTACCGGATTTTACGTAATTTTACGTAAAATTACCGGAAATTACGTAATTTTGCATAAAAAGTAAAATTCCAAAAAATACTACTTTTTTTGAGAATTTTGGCATTTTTTGACTTTTTTGAAATTTTTTGGTCCCGAATGCGAAAAAAAAAAAATTACTTTTTTTCACGTACAGTACATTTCTAAACAAAGTTAACAGGCTGCTTAAGCAGTTTAAAAGCTGCTCTTAAACCCTGCTTAAACCGCTCATAAACACTGCTTAAACTGTTTTAAACATTGCCCCATCATTTTTTATTAAAAAGTTTAAACTAACTTAAACATTACTTAAACCGCTCATAAACGCTGCTTAAACCGCTCATAAACACTGCTTAAGCAATGTTTCAAAACATTGTTAACTTTGTTTAGAAATGTACTGTAATTTTACGTGAAATTTTATTTAATAGTGGTAAATTTTTGTAATTTTTAGTAAAAAAAAGTAAAAAAAAGTAAAATTTTAAATCTTTGAAAAAATTTTTGCGGAATTTTATTTTTTTTTATTTTTATCATTTTTAAAGCTGTCACCAGCTTTTTTCCATGATTCTTTGAAATTTGAATTTTTGGCACCAGCTTCAACAATCTTCATTAATAAAAAAAATTTAAAATTAAAGCTTTTTTTTTCATTAAAATATTTACTTTTTATTTCCTCCATTTCATTATGAAATTTTTTTTCATAAAACCCTAGAGTCTGACCTTTGTCATTTACAAATCTCTTCATTATTTCACTTTTGAGACGATTTGTAAATGGCTTATTATTGACTTAATTTTTTTTTTAGATTTTTTAAAAATAATATATTTTAAACTTAAATATAAGAATACTTATTGTTTCAATAGCTTCGCTATCACTGGAACTACTATAAGTTCTTTCGGCCTTTCTTTTGGTTCCTGGTGAAAAGAGAGAACTGTCAGTTTCACCCCCAATAATTAATTTTTTAATGGCTTCATTTTCGCTATTAAGTTTCGAAACATTTGTGTTAAGCTTATTAATGTTTTCATCAGAGTTGGTCAAAAGTCAAAGTCATGAAGTCAAAGTCAAGTCTGGACTTTGACTTTGAAATTATTTTAAACTCAAGTCAAAGTCAGACTTTGACTTTGACTTTTAACGATTCTGACTTTAAAGTTTGACTTTTGACCAACTCTGGTTTTCATTCATTGTAAATAAAGTTTGTTCTAAATTGGACGGTTTGATGACTTTATCCCATTCAAGAGCTTATATTAGTAAATATTAAATTATATTTTTACTTTACTCGAGAAACAAAAAACGTCGAACAAAACGTCAAAAAATACGTGATTGTTTTCATGAGCATTTACACCATAAAAAACATTTTTGTTTTTGCATTTTTGTTTATTGTTTATAATTAGCTTTTTTAAAATTTGTACAAAATTTACTTTTTTTTACTTTTTTTTACTAAAAATTACAAAAATTTACCACTATTAAATAAAATTTCACGTAAAATTACGTGAAAAAAAGTAATTTTTTTATTTTCGCATTCGGGACCAAAAAATTTCAAAAAAGTCAAAAAATGCCAAAATTCTCAAAAAAAGTAGTATTTTTTGGAATTTTACTTTTTACGCAAAATTACGTAATTTCCGGTAATTTTACGTAAAATTACGTAAAATCCGGTAAAATTACTTTTTTTTACTTTGGTAATTTTACGTAATTTTACGTGAAATTACCGGAAATTACGTAAAATTACGTAATTTTACGTAATTTCACGTAAAAACAGTTTTTCGTAGCAGTACTGTAGGTATTTTGAACTTTTTAAAATTTCATTTTGACTTAAAATTTTTTCATTCTAGATCTACATAATTTGTCTGTTTATCATGTCATTGAGTATATCTTGAATAACTTGAATTGTGAGGTTCTGCCTAAAGAAATTCACCGTGATTCAGTTTTTTTAGTTGATTTAAATCAATTTCAGCTTGGTGATGCATTAGCAGACGACAATGGTGCTTATATACCCTATGAAAATAAAATAATGCTTTTCGATATAAATCAAGAAAATGCATCTTAAAAAATCACGAATTAAAATAGATAGACAAAAGACAAATGTGTGTGGTGTTTTATATGTCAATAAAAAATATTTTGTACTTGTGAGACAAAATGGCAGGTTAAGATATTGAAATCAATTTTTTTAACCCTGTTTATTATAAAATTTTTTATACTTTTATAGATGATTTTGTAAAATATATGAATTTTGGTATTGAACTGTTAGAATGCATACTTTTTAGTGAACAACAATTCAATGATTTGATAATTTGTATTCTCATCCAGTATTTATTGGTCCAATCATGGTACATTTGCATCAAGACAAGCAAGCTTATTTAACATTCGTTATGGAGCTAAAAAAGTATGACTTAATTAAAGCTAGATAAAATTAATTGTTTTATCACCGATGATAATCAAGCTATACGTGCTGCAATTAAAACTGTTTTTAGCAATAAAATTGATTAATATTTTTGAAGTAAACTGAAAAAAGATATGACGAAAAAACAATTACATCAAGTTATAGAAAATATTAAAAGAGACTCAAAATTTTGATTTAAGTTTGTACTAAAATTTTATTTGAAAACCTAAATTTTATTTCGCTACAAATATAGAATAAAATTCAAATTAATAAAAATTTTTGTCTAAAAATTAAAAAATTTAATTTATTTATTTATTTATTAAATTCGTGCTAATTAAAATTTTCTAATAAAAAAATAATAAAACTGAAAATAAAAATATTTATAAAAAATAAAATTTTATAAATCATTATCCAATAAATATTTTTAGTCATATTTTGTAAAATTCTCCAGTACTAAAATCTAATTTCTCCATTGTTTTCTCTTAAAACTTCAATACCATCACACTCGACGTCATCAACTTCTTTTGAGTAAGGACTTGGAATATCCTGATTGTACAGCTGGTACAAACGCTTTGTGTTGCTATCACTTGATTCTTTTATATGTTTATATTTGTCATATCTATTTCTCAAAGCTACAACTAAAATCCAAATTATAAGAACCAGATTAACTAGAGTAAATAAAGAGCTTGAAATAATTAAGGCATAGATGTCGTAGGTTCGATACGGCATGGCACACAGTGGCAATGTACTAGATGCCATGACACTGTCATAAATGCATTGGCCCACTGTGAATATAATTGAAAACAAAATGTATTTATCCAAAGAAGTGAGATAGGATATTTGAGGAATATTTTGAGATATGTGTAACTTAAAAGTAAAAAGGGTTAAGAGCAATGCCGTTCCAATTTTTAATCTAGCAAAGATAAAGTCACATTTCAAAGTGAATTTGGTAAAATTGGTAAGACAAATTAAAAATACAAGAAAAAAAGCATTGCATAAATAATAAGATGGCATTCGACAGACATTTATCTCTACTGTAAATGCTGAATATTGGTCTGAGGAAAATTCGCTTTTTTTTATCGAACCATTTGTTTGTATGTGTTGGTACACTTGCCATTCTTGGGTGTCCATAAATGCATTCGGGGTCAAAAAATTAAATTTGTTCTTTGATTCAACAAATTGGACCATGGAAGATGGGTTTGATGAAGAAATGTCCAAAGTCAATGTTTGAACATCTAATGGAAATTTTTTAAAGTCAAACTTTTGCCAAAATTTTCCCTGCACTTTGCGTCTTTCGACTATTTCCATCAATCTACTTGTTTTTTTGCTCTCCAGAACTTTGGTGCTGTATGATATTTCTTGAAAGGGCTCACCTAATGAATTGTTCAACACAATATTCGGATTAAAATGACACACTGGATCATATTTAAAATTTTTTTGACAATCTGTTGTTCGAACTTTATCAGTCCATTTTGTTTCGATGAAAAATTCTGCATAAAAAGTCTCGTTCTTAGTATTTATTTGACCAATTTTGAGCATAATTATATGAGTTTCTACTTTGTAAAGATTTTTGAACATTACAGAAAAGTATGTTTTTTTTGTTTATTTAAATTTCCAAAAGTGTAAGTTAAAACTTTAATAATTTTAAATTTGATTCGTTGTCCTCGAATAGTTTAATTGATTGCCATTCTTTTTTTAAGAGATTATAATTAATTGGCTCTAATTATTGTTTTTCAATTCTATGACCTTTCCAAATCTTAATTTGATTTAATAAATTCAAAATATTTTACCAAGATTTTATTTAAGAAAATTTAAATATCATTTTAAGCAAATAATAATAATACAATAATACAATAATGATAATTAGCTACTGCAAGAAACTCACGGAGAAGTCTTACACGGAAGATTATTATGATAGCTATTTACACCGTTTATACAACTAAACATTTTTAATTATCCAAATTTTGAAGAAATATAATTTTTGTTATATTTGTTGATAACTCTTGATCACTACTCTTGAAGTCACAAGTCTCTATTTTTTTAAATTTCATTCAAAAGTCCAAGTCCAGGGTTTAAAATTTTGAATACTGAAGAAGAAATTTATGCTAAAATTGCAACAAAATTCTGATATATGGCAAATCTATTGCATTAGACAACCCAAGAGTATATAAATTTTTTGATATGAAGCCTGATTTTTAAAAAGTCTTGACTTGGACTTTTTTTTGGGACTTTTAAACAACTCTGACTAAAAGTATGTCATTTAAAAGATTAAATGGCGAGCATTAATATAACATAGGACTAAAAAGTGTTAAACGATAATTTTTTATATTAAAAATATCTTATGACAAATAATTGCTAATAAGGATAATTAGCCGGAAATTAAATTATATCAAAAAAGTAATTAAAAAAATATTAACAAAATAAATTGAATTTTAATTCGACTTGGATACTAAAAGTGTGCCAGATTTTCACTGGTTACCACAACTCTTCTAACATTTTCTGGACTTTTTTTAGTGCAACAATCCCGTTCACCTTACCCGGAATCAGAAAATAGTTGTTCTGATTAAACCAACGTTACAAGAATACAAAAATAATAAATTTTTCAAATATTTTATTCAAATTTTAATTTTTTTAAATTATTAGTTGAATTTATCTAAAATTCAAGTTGCTTTTTAAATTTTAGATAATTTCGAATTTTAATTTAAAAATAGTTAGTTTTCGAGTTAAATTTCAAAAAAAAATAAATTTAATATATTCCAAAATATTATTTTTTCAATAGTTTTTCTAATTTTGTATTTATTCAAGTTTAATTTTGTGTCCAAAAAACTAATTTGATCTCATCACTACAGCAAGCATGCTTGCCGAGGTATCTTACAAGCGAGACTGATGGAATTTTAACTAAAAACATCATTTTTTTATATTAATATTCATTCTTATTTTAATATTTTATACCAAAAGACTATGATTTACCAGTCAAGCTGAATAATTTTTTTTTAATAAATAAAAATAAAAATTAAATTTTTTTTTTCGACTTGTGATTTAGACTTAAAATTTTGAAGATTTTTCAAAAATTTATATTGACAATTTTTTTGTTTACAAAATTAAGAAAAAAGTATTTGATTATAAAGGAAGTGAAAAGAACGGTAATTTTGCAATTTTTATTCAATTAGCAAGAAAAAAGTTTAAATTTTCTTCTAGTGTATGAAATCTTAAATTCAATTGCTAAAACCATCACTAGCTAAGACTTACATAGTATTTAAACATTTTAAAATTTAAAATTATTTGTTTAAAAATGAATCGAAAAGGTGAAAATCTAAGCGCTCTAAATTTGAATGCAGGTGATCCGAATCCAGGCATGAAAAACCTGTCTAGATTCGAGATTCCACAAAATGAAAATTTTCTAGAAGAAGCAAATGTTGAATTGAACAAATTCAAGGAATTTCTAAATCGTTTGCTCCAGATGAATCAGTCCGCATCGACCAACAAAATTTCATTTGCCGAAAATCTGGCATTCCGACTCCTGGGCACCATAGACTGGCACAAATCTAACTTTGATGAGCTGAAACAATTTATTCAGCCATTTTTGAACAGTCACCATCTAAATTTGGATCACTTGATTTTTAAAGAAAATGGAAAATTTCTTCATCTTAAACAATGCGAAGCCCACGAAGCTATACACACTTGGACTGAGTACAGAACCAGAATGAACACCATATTAATCGAGAACCCGGAAATTTTTAGCCTCACTTTTTCACATGAGAAAAAAGAAAAAAAACACTTTTGGCACAAGAACAAAAAAATCGAAGGACCTTTTGAAAATTTGCTCGGTTTTAATAATATTCAAAATAGATTGAAAGAGATCATGATTCTATATTTGATAGCCAAATGGTCAAAAGACGATTCCAGTCTAAAATTTTCGACTTTTTTTCACTATGGAATTCCACGAGCACGAGTCAGGCAATCGACCCTTGGCGATAGCAGCATTATTCTGTCAGAAAATGTTAAAGACGTAAGTGTTTCATCTGGAACTTCTTCAATGAATGACAGATCAAATCTGATCGGTTCATCATCGGCTCTTTCTTCGCCCAGTGATTCCTCGTCCAAAGTGGAACAAGACTTTGTCCAAACAAAGCAGTCAAATGTGCGCTATTATACACGACCATGTGTCAGAAGAAGAATGCGCCGTACCAACAATAGTTCCAGTAATTTAAGCTCGTTTAATAGCTCAAGAGAACGAGAGCCAGAACAGACAATTCGGGAGCCTGTTGAAGAAAAAGAAAAGGTGCCAACTATTGAACCATCAAAAAGAGCGGATTTAAAATATGTTAGTGGAGGAATAGTTACTAATACAAATGTTTATTTCCCGGTTCCAAGAAAATAAATTTATTTTTATTTAAATTCAAATTATTCTGTGATTTTTACATATTTTTTTTTTCAATTTTTTTAATTATTTATTTTATCCTTGATCAATTGTATTTAAGAAAATATGTATTTATAAGCAAACTAATAAATTTCATTTTTAATATAAATATTTGCTATTTGTTTGAATTAATGATTTAGGCTGCTGGGCTAAACAAGAGAAAAATAATTTAAATATGGAGTTAAAAATGAATATTAAATTTTTTTTTTTAAATTCAAGTGTCATTTCAATTTTTTTGTTGAAAAAAATAGTTTTGATTAGGTGAACTGGTAAAAATTTTCAATCAACTCGACGTTTCATTTATTATTGTTATTATTTTTTGATTTCAAATAAAAAGCCTTAATGGTTAAGTAAAGATTGAAAAAGTAAAATAAATTGTAAAATTTTAGTATTTTTATTTATAAACTTGTTTTCAATTTAAAGATTTAATTTTGTTCATGTGTTTAGTTTAAAGAAACATATTAGCCATTGCAGATTCGGTTGTCCCTAAAACCCGGATCCGGATTTTGAATAAATTACTAAAACACGGACTCTAAACCCGGATTTAAATTTTTTTTTTTTTCAATTTTTATTTACATTATCGACGCAAAACAAAATTTAGGAAATTTGCTTATCAAATTAAATTAAGTTTTAATGGAAATTTTAATTATTTTTCTCTTAGATAAAATAGTACTTTTGATGGCTAAACGTCTACTATTGTATAGCAATCAGAATTCCAATCATCTTATTGTTAAAAATAAAATTTTTATATAGAATTTATTTTTGTTTTTAAAATACCCAATTTTTTGTTATTACTCGAAAAAAAATATAAAGTTCTCCACCATTTGGTTTTATTAACACATCAGTCATTAACAAATTCAGCATCAAAATTTATCAATATATCATAAGCTTTACACTTTAGTAATGTTTTTTTTTTAAATTTATTTTTTGACTCAATGCTCAAGTCTTGCATTTTTCAGTTAAAATAAAAAATAAAAAATTATTTAAGTCATTTTAAGAAAAAACTAATATATTTACAAAAAAATTAATACATGACTTATGAAGTTTTTTAATTCCAGCATTCTGGTGTACAAAAAGACATAAGCCCAGTAACTAAGACTCGGTTACAAGCCTGGTTTTTTTCTATTACATTTTCATTTTAACCCCAGGGCTTATAAAGAGAAATATCAAATATAATTTCCACCAAAATCTCAGTGTGCTGTTTTTATTTATCATAAAGTCTCATGGGATCAAAAATTTGAAAATAATATACGCTCATAAACTTACTATGTACTTTTTTTATGTTTTAATCAATATCGTTTAAATATTTTATTTTTCATTTATTTATAATTTAAAAATTAAAATACTGTAACTTTATAAAATAAATAATTTTGATATTGTCCTAGGTTTCTAATAAATTTTACTAATTTAAAGAATCAAAAAATTAATTTTTTTTCCAAACACCTATTGTTATTTATAACATAAATGGAACTGTTCTAAAATAAATCGGTAGAAAAAAAGGAACCAAACATAAGCGAAAAGAATAAGAGATTAAAAATCCCAACTCGAAAAGAAGCGTGTTTATTTAAGCTTTTAACAATTTAATATTATTTAAAATTTTTAAATCATTTTTTTAGGCCGCATTTATATTCAAATGTAGATAAAAATTTTAATTTTTTTTCTTATTTTGTAAAATATCTAAATAAAATAGCTCAACCATACAAAAGCTTTTTGGTTACTCTCTGTCTTTTTTGGATTTTTTTGGTTTAACCAGACTTTGAAAATTATTTTTTTATTATCATCTCTCCAAAAACTTTAATTATTTTTAAGGAATGCATATTGTAAACACCGAAAATTTGTCTTATTGTGTAAAATTTTAAATAGATAGAGATGAATTAAAAATAATTTAATTTGAAAAAGTGTGATGAATTTTATTCTCTGAAATACACTATGTACAAAAGCTTTTTTAGTTTTTAAAAAGAATTTTAAAATTTTTCTTTAGAAAAAGTTAATCTTCAAAGTAATTTTTAATACTAGAGTTTCTTAACCGATCACTTGATCGTTGAGGCACAGTATCAGACACTTTCCTAGAGTGTCTTACTCTCAATGATGAATTTGAATTTGATGCTATTGAATTAGAAGAAAGACTAGTTCCGTCTATTGAGTCATTATCTTCTGGCATCATTCTCGGTTTGTAACTATCAGTCAGTTTGTAATTAACACTTAAAAATAAATAAATTTCATATCAAAAATTTAAATATCTAAATACCTTTTTTTTTTCCTTAGCAATTTTCCGCCTTTGAACACTTTTTCAGGACTTGGGATTTCTATTTCATTTTTTTCGTCATCTTGATCCAAATCCATTAAGCTAAATTTCATAGCCTAAATGGAAAATTTAAATGTATTAATTTTCTGGCTCCAAGTTGGAAAATTGAGAAAATGAGATAACTTTTTATTCAGAAGTAAGAGATTAACTCTATTAAAATCGACGTAAAAATGTTACACAACTAACAGAAATATTTTTTACTTCTGGAAAAAAAATAAAGTTCACGAAATTCAAAACTTTAGTGCTATATGAATTCCACATTTTTGACTCAAAATTCGTAATCTACGCCCTCGAAAACCCCATAAAAAAATTTTGCAAATTTTGGGGGGGCTAAAAAAAAAATTTTTTACACCCAGGGTTCGAAAAAAGTAAAAAAGTAAAATCATAGATTTGTACATAATTTTGTCTAGATTTTTTTTAAAGAAAAAAAGTGGGGTCATTATAGATCCCTCGGAGGAGATACGATTTAAACCAGAAAAAACACATTTTTTTCCTTTTTTATCCAACAAAAACCGCCACAACCTTTTTTTTTATTCTAAATTACATTAGCATGTAGAGAATTTTATGCTCTTTCAGAATATATAAAATTTTTTAGTATAATTAAGTTTTATCTTTGAGATTTTGAGTCTTAAAGAACAACAACTCTTTAAAGGGTTTGCTTTTTTTGGAACCATGGGTGTAAAAAAATTTTATTTAGCCCCCCCAAAAAAATTTTTTTCATGGGGTTTCCGAGGGCGTAGATAACGAATTTTGAGTCAAAAATGTGGAATTCATATAGCACTAAAGTTTTGTGAACTTTATTTAAATTTTTATGTCACAAAACTCTCAAAGTTTTTTACTTTCTCTAGGCAAATTTTGCAGGTTAAACTTAATTTATCATCCACTAATGTGTCACATTTCTTGTGCGTAGGCATAAAGCATTTTGAACAGGTAAAAAAGCCAAAATTTGAATAATCATCTTGGCTGAAAATTTTTTCGTTCACAAATTCTTTGAAATCATTTTCATCATATTTTTCAGCACATACAATACATGGCTTTCGCAATCAATAAATAAAATGTGAAAAAAAATTTTTATTCAAATTTTACTTTCATTGATCTAAAGTTAGTCCACTTAACAGAGCTCATTAGAAAATACGTCATTAAATACAAAGCAGACACACTCTCACAGCTTTTTATAAAATCTTCAAGTTCATATACCAATCTTTTTCCGTTTGGCAACATTTCTTTAAAATTAAAAAAAAATTTAAAAATTTAAAAAACAAAAAAAAAATTTAAAATTTAAAAAACAAAAAAAAAATTTAAAATTTAAAAAACAAAAAAAAATTTAAAAAATAAAATTCTTTTTTAAATTTAAAATAAAAACGCTTACTTCCGTTTTTTAGTAGAAGATATTTGATATGATTTGGATTGTTCATCAATTCTCTAAATAATATCATAGCCTCTTTCTGAAAATTTAAAGCTGTTAAATTTTTTGTGGCTGAAAAAATCAATTAAATTTAAATACAATTATCTTTAATTTCTTAGAAAATTCATTTTCATTCGAATAACTTTTGAGTATTGTAATGGCTTGGTTGAATACAGTTTCATTTGCTATACCATAATAGTAGACTTTAGCAACTTGTTCGATCAAATACTAAAAAATGATTATTTTTCGGATAAAAATTAAGTTAAAAAATCAACCTTCCAGAGACCATCAATTGAATAAGTCAAATCATTGAATTGAATCCAGTCAAATTTTGCACTTACTGATGCCAATTTTCTCATGAAATCTATCCGATGATCTTTAGTTTTTAGATAAGCATTTAATTGTTCATCTTCCGAATCCTCTGCTTCAGTTGACTCAGCTTTTACCGAAGTTGAGTTTGATGATTTTCTAAGCGAATACTTTTTCTCAGGTATTTTTTCATTCGAATCACTTTCTTCGGACTGATCATCAGAATCACTTTGAGCTTCTTTATTCAAATTTTCTTCTATACCTTTCAATTTTGAGCATAACTTAGAACCATTGAACTCAGAAAATTTTGTTTTATTCAGGAAATCAATCACAGCTTGGATATTTTTGGATTTATCCAAGATGTACCATCTAGCATAAAAAAAAATTTTAAATCCAATTTATTTATCTATTTTTTAGAATGTCATACTCGCTTTTTTTATTATTAATCAACTCAACCACAACACCGTCTAAAAATGAAAACTTCCAAATGTAAAAGGTGTCACAGAACATTCCAATAGGTTTCAATCGATTTAATTTTTCACTCAATTCAGTTTGATTCTTTATTTTGTAATTTAATTTAGAAATTAAAAAAGAAAAATGCACTTACCTTAACTCTTGTATTTAGCCTTTCGCAGTAAGAAGTTTTTTTATTCTGATGTAACTTAGAACTAATTTTTTTTGTGATTTTTCTATCTAATATAAATTTTGAAAAGTACCAATGCTTATATCCTTTTGCCATTGCGGTTTGATTCGAGCTTGCCGATTTTAATTTTAAAAGTAAATCAGATGCTTCATTTTTTGATTCTTTTAGCTTGGTTTTGTTTTTCTCAATATCTTCTTCTAGAGTGGTTTTGAAGCTCTTGAAAGTTTTGGTCAGAAGAAGATCTTCGCAAAGCAATCTCAAAAGTTCTAGCTTGGACGTTGAATCCAAGTCTCCAAATGGCTCTTCGCTGTAATTAGTGGCCAAGTCCTTGATCAACGGAATGCCTTTAACCTAATAAAAAATTTTAAACAAATTTTTTTTTCAATTTTTTATTTTACTAAATTGTCCTGAGAGTATAAAAGGTCCAGTTCAGAATCGGTCTCCTCATATTCTATGTGAGATGTGACAATGTTAAGAACGTATCTGGTCAATTCTTGAAGAAAGCATGGGTCAAATGTTAAGTTATCGAAGAAATAATTGAACGGTAGTTTAAACTAAAAATTTTTTTTTTTTCTTTTAAAATTTTCAATTTAAATAAATTAATTTTAGTCTTACGCCAAAAATTTTTTCGTGGACGATGAAAATTTTCAATAAATTTTGAATGATTTTGACAAAATAAGCCTTTCCCTCCACTGAATCGGAATTAAATACCAATATGAATTGATCCAAATCAATTTTCAGCAAGTCCAATTGTTTTTGTGACTTTTTTTTTTTTTTAGATTTTAGGAATTTTTTGTTGAAAATATCAACAATTAAGTTGTATAATTCAATTACAACAGCAACTTCCCCAAACATGTGGTTCTGCAAATTTGATGATGAGTCTCCCAGTACAAAATTTCCATTTTCTTTTACCACCGATGCAAATTTTTGTAATCTTTGGTTCAATGTGTCATTAGAATTGTCCGACTTAATCTTTTTGCCAACAGTTTTATCAATAATGTTTTTATTTGAATTAAGAGTCGATTTTTCTTCAATTTGAGCTTCCGTATCCGATGCCTGTATAAGAAAATTTTTCATTTTTGAACAATTCATTTCATTTTTCTTTTTCTTGACCCTAAATAAAATTGGTGTAAAATGTCCATTAAAATAAGAAAGTTTAAATTTAATTTCAACTTTTTTGGCGTGTTTTTAATCTGAATGTTTTCGACATTTTCATTTATGACGACGACATCATCATCTTCATCGGATTTAATTTTCGTTTCTTGTTTTGTTTCTGGTTTTGGTGAAAACTCTTTATCAGAACTAATTGAAAATTTGCCTTTTGACTTCATATCGAACAAAGTCATCTGCTTTGATATCTTTAGTTAAATTTTTTTAAAAAATTATTTTTAATTAAGAAAATATTCGCACCTGTTTAGATTCTATGAAAGACACTTCATTATTTTCAATGCTTTTTAAGCGTTTACTCATTTTTGCTTATTGCTAGCTGACTATTTTTTTTCGAACTAAATTTGTAAATTTCTTTGTTTCAAGCTTTTTAAAATTATTTTCTAAATTTTATTTTTTTTTTGAAGCAAAAAAAATTGACTTATAAATTATTTAATATTAAAAATAAGATTTAATTACAATTAAATAGAAAATATCAAGTGCAGCAGCATCTGTGTCAGAAAGCATGGTACCGGAAAAGGAGATGAGCCTCTATTATCCTCTATTTTGGGATAGAAAGGGACGAATTATTATTATTTTTTTATTAAATAAAAATAACCTTATAATTATTTTTATCAATTCTTGGACGATCAATATTTACAATCTCTGATTATCAATTAAATCTTTTTGAGAAATTTTTTTAATTAAAAACATATTTAAGCTTTTTAATTTCACTCCAGCTCGAAAAATTTTAACTTCAGTACAACAAAAGAATTAGATAGGGTCAACAAAACTATTCTGCAAAATTTATTCTGTGAGTGTAAAAAATTACAACATGCATCTATCTAAATTTACATATTGTGTATAATTTCTGTAATTAAAACAAAACTGAAATTTATTAGACTTTAAAAGGTTTTTAGATCTTGCAGAGAGACTTAACAATGTGAGCACACATTGCATTGATGCAAAATTTTTTGTTATACAGTACATTTCTAAACAAAGTTAACAGTGTTTCGAAACATTGCTTAAGCAGTGTTTATGAGCGGTTTAAGCAGCGTTTATGAGCGGTTTAAGTAATGTTTAAGTTAGTTTAAACTTTTTAATAGAAAATGATGGGGCAATGTTTAAAACAGTTTAAGCAGTGTTTATGAGCGGTTTAAGCAGGGTTTAAGAGCAGCTTTTAAACTGCTTAAGCAGCCTGTTAACTTTGTTTAGAAATGTACTGTACTTTGTTTTTTACTGAAATATTTTTTTTTAATTATTAAGATTTCTTACCATTTTGTTCTGTTTTTATTACCGAATTTCACAAAACTTGAAAAAAGTTCGAGATTTTTTGGCATTAAATTATATTTAATAATTTGCAAATAACAATTAAAACTGTTTTTAAAATTTTTGTCAAATATTTCAGCACAAATTTTCTAATCATAATTATTTTATTAAATGTTAAAAAAAAATCAACAACCACTAAAAGTAGATTTTGATTTAGCATTCTGCATTATATAAATTGAGAAAAAATATTTATATAATTCATTATAAAATAAAATGTATCAGTTCAATGAATTATAAATTATTAACTAAAATTACTGATTTTTCACCAATTTTTACAAGACTAAATGTTATTTTGTCAATTAATATATCTCTAAAATATATATTGAAACTTTCATTGAAAACGGATCCAGAACTATTTTGAGGCAAATATTTAATAAATTAATTTAATTCACAATTATTTATTTTAAGTTACAAATATTTATTGATAAGTTAGTATTGATTAAAATATAGTTGACAAAAAAACTAATTGACATTTCTCTAAATTAACTGACGGTTTCTCTCCCTGCCTTTTTAAAATTTCTATTTAAATTTAAATTTTTTTTAATTTTTAGCTTTCCAAGGCTTTTCAATTATAAACCAGATTAGAGAACTCAAATTTATCATCAGCATTCAAACCATAATATTCAAAAATATCTAAATATTGTTCTAGTTAAAAAAAATTTCTCAATTGTACTACCAAAACAGCCTTCTCCGGCTCAAAAAATTGCTAAAAATCAACTTAAACGACAATCAGCTGATTTTTAGTTTTTTTTTAGTCAAATTATGTTTAATTTATAATTTTAATACGATTTAGATGATTAATAAGAATTATGTCAGCTATCATCAAAATTAGTAAATAATTTTTTTTTCAGTAATTTTAGTTTTAAAATAATAAATCGCCAAAAGTCTAGATATCAAATATCAAGTTTTTGAGCAAAATTTTTGCCAAAATATTAAACTTATTTTCTCTGTTAACCATATTGCAATATAAATTACATGTCAAACCAAAGGTTAATTCAATTGCTTTAGAATTTAAACCGTTCTAAAAAATTTTATTTTTAAGAAAAAATTTTATAAAAAATATATCTAGTACAAATATAACTAAAAAATTTTATTTTTTAAGAAATTCAACTCAATTTAATCATTGATTACAAAAACAAGAATTAAAATTATTTTATTAAAATTGATATTATTTTCTGATTTGAATTCGACTGAAATTTAAATTTTTTAAAGGAAAAAATTTGGTCCAACCGAGACTTGAACTGCACCCAAAGAATTCAAGTTTTTCAATTTAAACCATTACACCAGACCGTTTCTTATGATTTCAAACAAAATATTAATTAATATTTTTTTGAAAAATAAACAAGGGTTGGTATTGCAAATTTACAAAAGGAATAATCTTTAATGTACAAAAAAAGTGATTAAATTCATTAATTTATACTTAATTCAATTTCTTAAAAATCAAAAAATAAAATCAAACAAAATAATTAACGCATATCGAACTTTATTTGGTTAAAAATTCAAAAAAATCTGTTCTCTAAAAATTTTTTTCCAATACTTGTACAAAATATTAAAAAGTGCATTAAAGATATTTTAGTTCTTAAAAAAGATAACCTGAAAAGCTATCAAATGATTTGACAAAATGAGATATTTTTAGTTTATCCTGATGTTTTTTTTATAATAAAATCATTTCTTTGTTGTGTTTTTTTTACTTAAAGTATTATTGAAAAATACATAAAAAATATATAAAAAAATAAATAAAAATTAAAATTTTTGGTTATTTTTTATTGGAAAAATTTAATCAAATTTTTACTTTTATCCTCTGTTAGTCACAAATTGTCTATAAATTGTGCTTACATAAATGGCAATTATAAAAATTACAAACAAGTCGTCCAAGAATCCAAAAATGCCAAACAATGCTTCTGGTATAATATCCAAAGGAGAGAGAAAATAACAAAAAGCTACCAGCAAGAAAAATATGATTCTTATCCGATACCAAAGACTTATTCCGTCATAAGAGAACAACTCATTCATCAGGTGTCTAAATAGTATAGGTACATCATATATATATTCCAAAAGCTATTAAAAAATTAAATTCTTTGAAAATGGTAGATGGATCAATTACCGATCTAGGTTGGCCACCATTTCTTCTATTATAACTTCCGATCGTAGCGAATACTTCGCCATACTGTTCTTGTTGCCTTTGCTGCTCTTCACTTGAGTACAAACGCAATAGATAATTCACCTGTTGACGACACATTGGACAATTTATTCTTAGTGAGTTTGAAATCCTATGATATTGTATAATACAATTAGCTTTTTTTTTTTTTAAATGAAATTAAAAATTAATTTTCTTCTAAATTTAAATAAATACCACAAAAAATGTGTCCACAGCTGGTCTCGATTGGTAAATTTGAGACATTTAAACATATTGGACAATTTAGATGAGGAAGCGCTGAAGAATTGGACATGCGTCTATTACGATTATTGAGAAGACTTTCTCTAGTTTGATTTACGTCATTAATTGAGTCTTGATGAATTTGTGTATTTTGCTGAAGAACTTGGAATAATGCGATTCTAAAATCAGAAGTTAACTTCAGAACGTTTAGTTTGAATCAATTTGTTTTACCTTAGATATTTTGATGAAAGATAGAAAATCAAAAAAATTAAAAATAAGCTAACAAAAAAGACCGAATCATCAATGCCTTCAATTATCATTTGAAAAATAAAAATAATATGCTAAAATTAGGTATCTGAAATATTTTTTTTTTTCAAAAAATGATGCAAAATTTAAATTTAATAAAATTATTTCAGATTGTTTTTGGTTTAAAAAATCAAAATTTCATTAACATTTTTTTATTATCTTAACATTAGTCTAAATAAATTAAAATAAGTTAAAATAAAACAAAGGATTTTCAAAGCAAAAAAAATGAAATTAGTTGATTAGATCCATCTCTTGTATCTTTATCTATCAGGTTAAATTTGTTTAATTATCTAGCTCTTTATTTAATTATTTTAGAGTTTTTTAGATATATTAAACTGGTAAAATTATTTATGTGTATGTTCAACTAAATACACAAATTTATTAATAAGTATTTTTTTATGTTTATTAATGCTTTAATTCTCAGGTGTTATTTATTAATATTCATTTTTTTTCATTTTTTATTCAATAAAATAATTATTTTATATTTAAATGCGGGACATATCATTGCATTAGAAAAATAAAATTGAATAGAAAATTTTGTTCTTTTTTAAAAAAAAAACTTTTTTAAATCCCTGTCTGACAAGATAAAAAGTTAATTTTAAATAGCAGACAATATTTTTATCTCTCTTTCGATCTCTGATTTACTTTCCACGTCAAATATTTTTTAAAAATTTCAAAAATAAAAACTTTTTTTATGGAAGTAGAGTTATTTTAATAAAAAAATTATATTTATATTAAAAACAGTAATTCTCGATACTATTTTTAAATTGGTAGAAAAACGATTTATTTTAATTATTTGTCTATTTATATCGAGCTGAGGCTATCTCAGTTAAATAAGGCAAACATAAAAATTAAAAATAAACAAAAATTTAATTGTTAATCAATCTTAAAGATAGCATGTTGATTAACCTTAAAATTGAAGAACGAATTTTGACTTTCTTAAAATCAAATTAAAAAAAAATTGTCTTGATTCAAGAACTAAATTCCTAAAAAATGGGTTTACCTATTAGGTGATGTGAAATTCTGCTCGAATTATAAAAAAAATTTTTTTTTCAAAAAAATAAAATTCAAGGTAAAAAAATGCCTGATATGAAATTTTTTTAATTTATTTTATCTTTAATTTTAATTTAAAAAAAAAATTAATTTTAACTGAATTTCACTGAGTCACATGTTAAACCTTGGAGAGACGTATCAGATTCTGGAAATTTATTTTATGGCATCAGACTAATTTGAAGAAATTTTTACAACAGAAAAAATTAGTACTAAATCACAAGACTTTAATGACAAGAAAATTGTTTACAAACCAATGATGCTATTAATTCCTAGTATAAAGATCTCTTCTACGAATCTCAAAGACATACATTGAATCAATCTTAACACATGGTCAATTCTATGTGGCTTTTTCGATGGTTACCAAAAAAAACCTAAATTCATAAAAATAACTTTACTATTTAGTGTACACAGAAATTTTTAATTTTTACTTTTTTTATAATTTTTTTTTAAATGAAATTCTGAAAAATATTTCACCCCAAAGAACATCGAACACTCATTTAATTTCTGGTTATTGTTCCATTCCAAAAATAATTCAAATGCTCATGCATTTTTACAGAAAAATAGCCAAGAATTAAAATTTTTACTCGTAATTTTATTTTAAATCATTATTTTTAGCCAAAAATTAACATAAAAGTTCTTATGCAAAATCTTTTTTTATTGTATGGAAATTTATTAAGGTCTATGACGCTGTTTCTAGGCATATAGTTCAATTTCAAGCGCCAAATATATGCAATACTTTTGGAAAAAACGCAATTTAAAAGCTTCCAATTGATATTTAAAAAAAAGTTAAAAAATATTTTCTATTAACCCCTCCCTTTTCCAAAAAATCTATTCACATCAAATATTTTTTATCATTTAATTAGAAAATTTATATTAATTTATTCATTTTTTTTTGCTAGTTTTTTGTTAGTTATTAAACTAAAATGTCCAGCTTCCTTTTGAAAACAGCCAAAAATATTACAAAAAACCTGACATCAATCAGAAAATATTCTTCACTAAATGCGTCCACTATTGAATATCTAAGCTCAATAGTGGGCTCGAGCAACTGTTCTGTTTCGGAAGCGATCCGAACCCATCATTCAAAGGATGAGTCCTTACACGAGTATAAATCTTGAACTTAATTTAAAATTTAATTTAAAAAAAATCTAAATTAAACTAGAGAGGCTCACCCTGATATTGTTGTTTTTCCTGAAAAAACTGAGCAGATATCAAAAATTCTGCAATTTTGCAACAAAAATAAAATACCAGCAATACCATATGGAGCAGGAAGTGGCTTTGAGGGAGGCATCAATGCCATTAAAGTACATATTTCAGTATAAAAAGGAATTTTTTTTAATTAATTAATAAAAAATCAAGGGTGGTGTAAGCATTGATACTTCAAAATATATGAACAACATTTTGGAAGTAAATGTGGAAGACTTTGACTGCTGGGTTGACTCTGGAGTGACACGCAAACAACTGAACAACTACTTAAAAGACACTGGACTATGGTTTCCAATAGACCCGGGTGTAAATTAACTTTTAGTCTTTCTTTTTCTTTTAATAATTTGGCAATTTTAACCAAGGCTGATGCTTGCATTGGTGGAATGTGTTCAACAAGTGCAAGTGGAACTAATGCTGTTAGATTTGGCACTATGAGAGAAAATGTTCTTAATTTAGAATGTGTTCTGGCTGATGGTACTGTAATCAATACTGCTGGTTTGAAGGCGAGAAGCAGAAAAAATGTCGCTGGCTATAACTTGACAAATTTGATGATCGGTTCAGAAGGAACCTTGAGTGTTATCACCAAAGTTGCTCTGAAATTATTTCCTCAGCCAGAAACAGTAAAAACAAAATTTATTTTTTATTTTCTTTATTTTTTTTTAAAGATTTTAAGTGCTGTGGCTCCATTTCCGGATGTTGCTTCGGCTGTTCAATCAACTGTTGAAATAATGCAAAGTGGACTAGCGATTGCTAGAATAGGTGAGCAATTTTTTTTTAAAAATTTCAAATTTTTCAATAAATTTTTAATTTATTTTTTCTAGAATTTCTTGATGAAAAAAGCATCCAGGCAAACAATATTTATAATAAAATGAGTTTGGATGAAACTCCGACCCTATTTTTAGAGTTTCACGGGTCTAAAGGCACTGTTGATCAGCAGGCCGAAACTGCAAGTACTCGTCTTTTAATTTTCCGAATTATTTTTTTTGATTATTGCTTTTTTTAGTGGAAATTTGTAAAGAAAACCAATGCAAAGAATTTAACTGGGCGACTGACCCAGAAGAGAGACTTAAATTGTGGCACGCCAGACACAACAGTTGGTTTGCTTTCAAGTCAATACACCCCAATCGAAAGGTATTGACTCAAGTATAGGAATTTTTTTTAATAAATTTCCAAAGGCCATATCCACTGATGTATGTGTGCCAATTTCTAAACTGCCCGAGATTCTAGTTCAAACCAAAAAAGATATCGAAGAGCTAAATTTAAAGACAGTAATTGTAGGCCATGTTGGCGATGGTAATTTTCACACTTTTATATCACTGGACCCCACTGATAAAGAAGAGATGAATAGATACCATACGTATTCGGAAAAACTTGTTAGACATGCCATCAAAGTGGAGGGAACTTGCACTGGAGAGCACGGTATAGGTCTAGGCAAAATGAAGTATATGGAGGAACAGTTCGGAAAATCACCGATAGAAACAATGCGAATTATAAAAAGAGCTCTTGACCCAAACAACATTCTTAATCCGGGAAAAATATTCTAAAAATTTTCTCAAAAAATAACTTTTAATTAATAAACTCGTTGATTATTTAACTTTTTGGAGCAAATTGATAGATAGATTTTGCAATACCTTGCCATGTGTTTCAATTGTGTTCCAAATTTAAAAATTGTATGCAAAATGTTTCCATTGTTTTGAAAGATGATCCGACAAATTAGAAAATTAAACTTCTTTCTCTATTTCTATATAAAAAAGATAAATTACTTCTTAAAGATATAAAAGTTGTTGTTTAAAAGTCACCACTCTTAAGTCAAGTCCAAGTCCGTTTAATTCATTTAATACAAAAATGAAAAAAATATATAAATTTTATTTTAGTTTATATAAAAAAATGTTTCATAAATTTAGATTTTCAAATTTTTTACAAAAAAATAAATATTATTTTTTAGTGGTTTTACCAATCTTAATTTTTTTAATACAAATAACTTGCCATTATTGCCAATGAAAAGTGTAAAAATCACCTAAGATCACCTTCATCTCGTATCCTTGTCAGTCAAAATTTAATTTTAACTACTTGTGTTGGTATTTTTTCTAATGTAGCTTCATATTTGGATATAAAATCTTATAATTTTAAGTTTAATTTATAAATAAGCATTATTTAATTAATTTACAATAATTATTTGCAACGATAAATTTACAAAAAATAAAGTAATTGATCGAAAATTTTTGTTAATTCACAAAAAAATTATTAAACATTAAAATAATTATATATATAATAAAATAATAATAAGTAAATAAAAAAATAAAATCAAATATTCTATAATTTATTTTTAGATTCTTTAAATCATCTTTTAGCTAAGGCCGAAGAAGGGTTTTTTGGAGCAAAAATATTTTTTTTTAGTGCCTACAAAGGCCGAGTTGTCAAAAGATTCTTTGAAGGGATATGGTATTGATATTTCAGCTGGTGCTTTCAAAAAATATCAGATCAGTTATGTAGTGGAAGTAAATCAATATCTAGCTGTGACAAATGCAAAAAATTTATATTTACAAATCACTTTATAATTCATTTATAATTCATTTATTAAAAAAAGAAATTTTTCTTGAATTTTTATCAAATTTTTATTTGTAAATAATTTTATTTTTTTGCTTAAATTTAGAAAAAATTTTTTTGAAAGTATTAAAGATTTACAAATACATTTAATTTTGCAATCTGTAATATTTTTTAAAATATTTTGAATGAATAATCTTTTTTATTTTATCTAAATAGAAAATCTGATTTAAGTGATTATTTGGACCTTTTTAATCCTTAACGTAGAAAAAAACTACATAAAAAAACCATGTGGTTTTTAAGTTTATCCAAACTTTGCACCACCAAAATTTATTCCAACCAATTATCCTTTAAGTCTGTAATAACAAATGATTAAAATTGAATTGCAGAATTATTGCAGAATTTTAATTTGGATGAAACCAAGTTTGTATCAACTGATACATTTTTATGGATAAAAGGAATTCTGTAAAAAATTATTTCAATTTAAATTTTTTTTTGTTCCTTGTACCTAAATTCACAAAGCCGACTAATCTCAATTAAGATATAAAATCATAAACAAATAAAATTAATTCAATTCTGCTGATGTTAAAGAATTTTCTTTGTTTTGATGTTTTAATGAAATCAAGCAAGATAAAACTTATTTATCAAAAATTTTTTAACCCCTTAAATTAAACTCTTTAATTATGTTAATTTTAGAGAATATTAATAAAAAAAAATAAAATTTTTTCTAAAATTTAAAATTTAAAATCTTTGCAAAAATGTCTAAAAATATTTTAATTCTTGGCGGGAATGGATTTATCGGCGCCGAATGTGTTGAATACTTGCTGGATAATAATCAAAATTACAATTTAGTGCTAGTTAATAGAGACAATTGGAACGATTGGGACACCAGGTCTCGCATCAAGTCCCGGATTAAAGAAAATATAAAATTAGACAGAAAAAAAGGTTCCCTAAAAGCTGCATTATGGCATTACTTGAGCCAAGAGGACTTCAAATTTGATGCTGTCATCGACTTTAGTGCCTACAAAGGCCGAGTTGTCAAAAACTTCTTTGAAGAGGTTCCAATAGATAAGTTTAAAATTTATATTCTTATATCCAGTGACTCTGTATACGAAGTATGCCAGATTGATATGGATCGACCTAATCTAACTCTTGATGAAAGTGACTCGATTCGACCAGAGTCGGAATCAGAAAGAAAAAAGCTAAAAGAATTAGACTCATATGGACACCATAAATTGAAGTGATCAAAAAAATTTAAATATTTTATTTTAAATTTATTTTCTAAATTAGATGTGAAGAAGAACTTTTAAATCACAAAGTGCCCTATTTGATTCTTCGTCTACCCGATGTGATCGGTCCAAGAGATTCAACAAACAGATTTTGGTTTTATCAAATGTATTTAGAATTTTTGGAATATAAAAATCCGGATGGCATCCACGAAATCAAAATTTCAAAATTTTATCACAATAAAAAAACAAGTTATGTTTTTGTGCGTGATGTTGCCAAAGTTATTGATCTTTTATTAAAAACTAATAAACAAAATGAAATTGTGAACTTAGGCTTCGAACAAGCAATGTCAATAAATGATTTGCTGGCTTTGATTGCATCGTTTATAAAGCCCGGAATGGATCAGAGGATAAAGTGTGTGTCTGTGGAGAACTGTGCCAACTATATTTATGAACCTTTTCCCAGTGTGACCAAAGCACCTGTGAATACAACCAAAATTAAAAACCTTATTGACTTTAAGTTTTCCGATTTGAACAATAGTTTTGAAGAGTGTGTCAGGTTTTACCAATCTGCTTATTCAAAATTTGAATCGGAAAGACGCCAAATTGAGAAAGAATTGAAAAAAGAATGGATAAAAGATATAAATGATCAAGAAATTTTTAAAAAATTTATAAACCAATTTTTGAAATAAAATTTTTTAAATTTTTTAAAACTTAAAAAATTTTATTTCTGATCTCTTTTTTTTTTAATTTTAATTTTTCCAATTATGGATAACTTTGTCAACCATTAATTTAGAACAATCTCAAAATTTATTGAAAATATTTTATCATAAAAATTAGCCAGCTGAACCGATTTAATATTATAGAATAATTAGATTTAATATTTTTTTCCTGATGAAAAACCACCATATTTATATCTATCATATAATGCAATTTAAATAATGAAAATTTAAAGTTTAGTTTTCAATCAATAAATTGAATAATAATTTGATTTTGAAAATTTAAAAAAGTTGAACAAAAATCACTTAATTTTTTCATAATTTTTTTTGATATCAAATAAACAATATTTTTAATAGCAATGGTTAGTATAAGCCAATTCAAATTGAACAGAATATCGTCTCCTCGTTTTATTTAATTAAATAATGAAAAAAATGACAACTTGTTATTTCGGTATTCTTTTATTTTTCTTTTAATTAAAAAAAATTCTTTACTTTATAATTCTAAATTAACTTAGGATAAAATGAGTAACACACCATATCAATAAATTCTTTAAAAGAAAAGATTTAAAGATTTTATAAAATAAACACATCTTTTATTAATCATTACTTTCAAGAAAAGTTTGTGAAGGTTCAGTAAATGAAAAAGGGGACATTAAACTTCAGTTATTTATATTATTTAAGAGTTAAGAAAAAATGTGTTTACATGCTTAATATTATCAAAATCTTGTCAGGCAAAATACAGTACATCTTAAAACTAACTTCATCGCTTTCTTTTCCTTTCCTCTTCCTTTCCTCTTCCTCTCTTCTTCCTCACTTCTTCCTTTCCTCTTCCTCACTTCTTCCTTTCCTCTTCCTCACTTCTTCCTTTCCTCTTCCTTTCCTCTTCCTCTTCCTTTCCTCTTCCTTTCCTCTTC